>JAQMCX010000021.1:2613269-2682792 GCA_029814765.1 Acanthurus leucopareius
GTTAAAATCTTTATCGCGTTAAAATCTTTATAATTAATTGATCGAAATTAACGCGTTAAAGTCCCGGCCCTAATATTCAGTTTTCACTGCTGAATAAAACTCTACATTATCACCACAGAAACAAAACTCACATCTGATCCTTGAGGATGGAGGGTTTCAGACCTTCAGGCAGCCGACAAAAGATGAAAACACAGGTGAGTTCAGGTACAACTGACGGTCGCTGGTTTGATCAGAATACAAAGTTATTCATTAAGAGAAGCTTCTTTGTGCCGCAGACGATGAGTCAGAACGCAGTTTTTATTTCACCAAATGTTGACCGAAAGGCCTCTCACATTATTAAAAATAATAATGATAAGAAGAAGAAGAAGAAGAAAGTATTGCATCTCTGAGCCTAATTTGTGGTCCAGTGTGGTGGTGAAACTCAGACATGAATCAGATCTTTAGAAATGTTAATAAGATATCATATTTAATTTATTCACCTACAGGCCAAATAGGAAACAAACATTGTCATTCCCTACTGTTATATAATAATGTTTAAATCCTTAGAAGTTAAAGACTGAGAGAGAAACAAATTAAGAATCGCCTGATAATTGATGAATTACTGATAAGCAGGCTGTGAATTAAGGATTATAGTGGTTTGTAATGAGATATTATATCAATGACTCATTATGTAATGATGCAACCACAGATATGTGAACACTTTTGTCACCAGTTGTTACTCAGTCGCTTTGAATCAGCAGCTAAATGACACAAACACCATCAACAACTCATCATTTACTAACATGAACATTAGTTATGTGATGCTGCACTCAGTAAAACAAGACATCGTCTTACAAAAACACCAAGTGGCTGCCAGGTTGTTTCATAATTCACACTCACATAACAAGAAAAAGCTACGTCTGCAGCCATGCTAGCTCTTTATGCTAATGCTAATATCAACATGTGAACATGCTAACAAAGAAAACATGCTGATGTTTAGCAGGTATGACCTAATGTTTACCACATTCACTGACTTTGTTAGCAATGTTAGCATGCTAACATTAGCAAGCACAGAGTGCAGCTGAGGCTGATGGGAAATTTTTAAGGTTCTTGGTCATAAACCAAATTTAGGTGATCACAAAACTAAAACTGTAGAAACTTATTACATTTCATCTGGAGGAGAACATGATATATATTTCAAATGTTTTGAAAATAATAACCTCAAGGTGACGCTATTTGAAACAGAGAATCACAACCATTAACATTCAACGTTAACGTGGTGACAAAATGTAGGCTGATATCTTCAGGACTGTGATATAAATATGACCCCATATGCAAAATATGAGTAGACCATAATTGTTCTGGTTAGCTTTAGCCTCCATTGATTATCTTATTTCAACCAGGCAGCCACGTAAGATGAACACAGAAATCATTTTTTAAAATATATGAAACTGTCTCTATGCACTTATAAATCTTGACTTACATATTAATTTTGGCTCAGATTTGTACATTTCTTTTTTATTGTTTTGTCACCAATAAACTTCCATAAATATAGGTCATTATTTGAAAACCTCCCTCTGAGCCTTCTTGAAGCAGCCAGCAGTGTTTCTGTTAGCTGAAAGGCTTCATAGTCAGATAAAGGATTAAAAGCTGCATTTTATCCTTTTTCAAATTCTGTTTATTTATCCACAGAGAGAAGGGCGGCACATGCAATTTTACTTTAAACAAACTTCTGAGGGATGTCAGCCTCATCACCTGTTTTCAGGCCTCAGGTGCGTGACAGGAGAAAATTATTAGGTTGTAATATTCATTTAACTTCAGGGTCGCATAGCAGCCTCATCACTCGGAGGAAAGAACTCTGAAAATAACTTTTTACAGTGTCTAAGATTTTATTCCTAATTTCTAATCCTCTTGTGGCAGATTCACCACTAAACAATATCAGTGATTTTCAAATAAATTTGTCTTTATGTTTCTAACTTGTTTTTGCTGAATGTAATGCTAACTGTTGCTAGCAGATGTTCACCAGTTTTCCTTAGCTAGCTGACTAAGCTAACATTAGCTCAACAAGTTGGATGAAAAGCATGTTAACAACAAAACTTTGCAAAAGAGTCTCAGTTATGAACTTTATGTTTTTTATGCAAAAAGAGCAGCTATCAGGTCCTCTGCTGACTAAACAACATGGAAATAAAGAAACTGAATTGGTCTTATATTGCATTGTAGAGCTAGTTAGCATTAGCATGAAAAAAGTAAGATTATATGTTTATTTTCATGTTTAGCGAATTTATTTTACATGCAAGACAAATTATTATTTGCTTTACTTTTTATCTTTTCTCTGAATTAACTGGGGAAAACAAAAGTTTTTAGCAAGAAATCTAAACAGTCAAAGGTAATGTTAGCTAAGGTAACATCAGCTAGAGGCGAGTTTTAATTAGAGAACATGAACTTTGATTGTAGCATCCAGAGGAGAAATAGGCTTTTACATTTGTGCCAGTTGTAATAATATAACTTACAGCCCTGTAATTCATCAAACATGTTGTATTAAAGGCTCTTTGGCCTCATTGACACTTGATTTTTAGGTTCTAAGATAGTTAGCCTTTCATGCTAACTTCTGCAGGTTAGCACAAACACACTGTATAATTTATTCCTGCTACTTTTATCCTTGTATTTAAGTTTTTAAGTGGGGTAAATAAAAAGGAAACCACCATCTAAACTCTTCAAACACTTTAGCCTGCTTAGTACTTCAGAGAGAGGTTGAGCTTTGCTGGAGAAACCCATCAAACACAATGGGATGCATCACTCTATGTCCATCTTTTGAGTTGCATCAAAAAAGTAAAATCTCATGCACTTTTTCTCTGTTTGCACAAACTACATCCTGGTGTTAGCAACGGACACTGATGGCAAATCTTCTCTTCACAGCAAGTAACACTGATAAGACAATCTGTCTCCTTAAAAATAGCAGGTGAGCATTCTGGTTTGAGAAAGTAGCACCCACTGATATCAAATCTGTGTCCTTTCTGTAAAATAAGCATGCTAGGCACAGTTTGCCGGCACCAAACAAGAAGATTTTTGGTTATTAAATGTGAAACTTTCCACGCAGCGAGCGGCCTCTTCCTGGGCCAGCGAGAACTCCCGCCAAAGCCAGCTGACATTTTCTCCAAAGTTCAAAGGAAACTAAAAATTTAGGAGGCTTTTTATTTATCTACTCATCATCGCTCCACGGGAGCTGCCACAGTTCATGTGGCTGTAAACAGACAGATAATCCATCTCTGTAAATGAGTTTAGTTATATTGGATTTATAAGGCAAGAAAAATACTGTCATTAGTCTCACTGTCAGGAATAATTCAGCCTTTTGTCTCAGTCCTGCTGCTCCACAGCTGCAGGCAGTAATTTATGCAGAAACATAATGGCCTCATGAAATACAACCGGATGCTCTCATAGCACCAAAAAACAAAGGGAACAAATTTACATCAATTTACATCAACAGCAAAAGGTCTTGTGTTGTGACATGCTTTTATTTTTTGGTCTTTTGTAGTGGATTATTCTGGATGTTTTTATTCTCTGTAATCAAAAGTCCCCAAAATAAATGAAAAAAGAGTCAATTAAACCTTTTTTCAACACTGTATTTGTGGTTCGGCAAACACATGAAGCTTTTGCTACTTGATTTTGTTGTATTCATTTGAAAATTAAACTTTTATTTGCTGCAGTTTTGACCGTTAATTAGTAGTTGACGTGAAGGTCATTGTTAGCATGTTAGCATTCAGACATTAGCATTTAGCTCAAATAACCGCTGTCTTTATGCTGCATTCACATGATGTCAACACCAAAATGTCCATATATTAGTACATGAATTTGGTCTTTTGTTCTGTTTCATGTTGTTGCACTTTGTGAATTGACTTTATTGGTGTTAGCATGTAACGTAAATGTTTTGGCGTACTGACACGTCTGTAGTTTTCTCTGCTGTGGTTGTCAGATTTCAGTATAACTCATCAGTAACTCATTTTTCTGCAGCTTCAAATTTCTTGAACTCCAATATACAAGTCAAATAATAACCAACAACTGTAAGGAGCCGTGAACAATAACGATGAGCACTGGATCACAGAGCATCATCTGATGTCCTGAAATAAAGAACAGTGTGTCAGTATTTTGATGCCTTCTTTGACTGAAAATGATAAATTCCACATATTCTGTGACATCAAACCAACAGGAGCCCAGAACTTTCTCCCATGCAAAAACTGCAAGCGTGGCATTGTTATGTTTTCGTTACACAAGAAAAAAAGGAATAAATCAGGTGGATGCTGGTGATGGTTGCAGCTCAGAGGGATGTGGGAGTGTCGTCTGTTGTCTGACTGGTGATGAGGAGTCTGGCTCCAGCTGGCACCGGGAGGTCGGGAATAACAAAGGCCCTGATCGGCCTGCTCGCCAGTCTATCCACGCAGGAACAAGAGCTCCCACCGAGGCCAGAGCGACCGGGACGACATGAAGAAACTGCACACAGAAAAAGAGTAAAAAAACAAACAAAGGAAGGGAGGGTTTGGATCTACAGCAAACGATTCATTTCAGAAATGAAGATATCTGGTTTATCTCTCATTTCAACTTGCATATTTAAGCAATTCATCAAAGAGGAGACCAAACTGTGTCACTGCGGCGTGAAATCATCGTAATTAAAATCAGAGCAAATGGCAAAAAGCAGGAAAGGGGTAAACAATTTCAGCATATGTTAATCTAATGTATTCATGTCAGTTATGTAAAGAGAAAGTAGGTTAACGTGCTGCGGCATCGTCAGACTGAAGAGAGCAAACAAAGAAGAAACTAGTGCACAGATTTAAGTGAGAGAACCAAACTCAGGTGTTTTAAACCACATCCAGGCCTCCTCACACTGCTGGTGTGTGAGAGTCAAACAGGTTCACGTTGGCGAAGGCGTCCTGGTTTTCACATGTTGGAGCGTCTGAGTCGAGTCTGTCACCTCGTCTCGTGTCAGAAGTCTGATCATCGATCACACATGACGAACGTTTCCACGAGGAACCAGGAGCCAAAGCTCAGGAACGTTCACGACGCAGAGAAACACTCCAGAAATAAAACGCTGAGAAATCATGAATCAGTGCCTGCAGGTTCTTCATGCATTTTAATGATGTTTGTGATTCTTGCACCTGCTTTTTGAGTTATATATGTTCATTTTGATTAGTGATGATGAGACTCAGACAACAACCATTAAAGAACTCGAGTTTGAGTTTTGTTAATTTAGATAATTAAAAGACTTAAATGCCTCTCCCATCATGATGAAGAACCAGCTGCCATGACTCCTGTTTTGTAAGTGACATTTTCCAAAAAAACCCAAAAGAATTTAAATATTTATGTTTATATAATTTGAATTTGGAAATTTGAAAATAATCAGCAAATTAATCCATAAAGACAACAATAATTTTTTTGCAGTCATGTACAAATTGATCAAAATAGGCTCATCTGAATACCTTCACATTGACTAAAACATAATATGGCTGCAAGAACTCATTTCAAATCAGCCTGCAGTTGCTGCCACCTAGTGGCCAACTGAGCAAACAACATGTTCTTTATATTTGCTGTTGAACTGTTGAACTGTTGTTTTGTTCAGTTGTTGATGAGCTGAAACAAAATGGAAGAAATATCTGTGTTGAATCCTCTTCAAACACCTCCTCTTCCTGTGCTCGTTGGTGGCCTTCCCATGATTCATTGCATGTGTGAAGGCCCCGTTCCCATGGCGACGGGTCAACACATGAATACCACGACAAGAAAACAGAAACTTGACAGAGATTTGACTGAAAAAGGAGCTCAGGGCTGACAGATGAGATGTGAGTCACATTCACAGGGTGAGACTGACGAAGACACTTTAACCCTTTAACCAGAGATCAATGAGATGCTGCTGATTGATTATTGGAACTGATTCAGAGCTGATAGAGGCTGATTGTGAGGTTTGATTATGAAAGTCTGCATGGAATTATTATTATTATTATTTTTATTGTTATTATTATTATTATTAGTAGTAGTAGTAGTAGTATTGATTACTGAAACATAGAAGAATTAAACAGGTATCTGATATTTGCTTTAATATTATCTGCTGCTTGTTTTCCTACATTCTTAAGTTTGATTTTTTAACTTTTTAAAGAAATAAAAAAAACACTTAAATCTAAAAAAATATTAAAAGTTAGAAATACTCCAATGTCACTGAAGAACTGGAACAAAATGCACTCAATTCTCAGAATTACTATATCTCAGTGTTACTTTTTAGAATTTTTTCTTTCCTGTTTTTCCTCAACAACAAATATGTTTTTTTGTTGTTTTGGTCAGTGTGGAGTTAATCAGATACTTCTGTGTACTACTTAGAACATTTTTTTGTTTTTTTTTTTAAATTAAAATGATCCAGTAACATTTTTTTTGGCACTGAGCTGTGCTCCAATTCTCGTTAGGTCTTTTTTATCCCAGCAGAGGGCCCCATAAGCGAACATTATATGTTTAAGCGCAGCACTGATCTGAGAGGGGACTAAAAGTTGTACTATAGCAATGAGAAGGTAATCAGATCTACTTTGATCTAATCAAATAACAATAATAAACTAATCTGTGATAGAATAATTTCACTGCAGCTATGAAATAAACTATTTAACCTTGTAAAAATGTTTAATTTCCTCCTCAAAGAGTCCAACTTCAAGCATCAAGTTCTTTTATATTTGATGTTTTTATCACATTTTGCTTGAAATTAAGTCAATAAATGAAACTTTTGTTCACTGAAGGTTAGTTAAGTGTCTTTTGATCCCAAATTACATCATTCGATCCTGCATGAGAGACTGTCGAAGCTGTTTTCTCGTTGCATGCGAGCAAATTTTGGCGCTCGGCCTCCTGCAACCCCCCACTCTGCTCCTCACATACCAGGAGCACACCTGTGGTTCTCCACTTAAAGAGGAGCCGCCGGGAGAACCTGAAATCCACTTTGAAGTGATCTGCCTGTTGCAGAGACGTAAATATGCATGAGGGGAATTTTTTTTAAGAACAAAGATAAAAGACTCGAAACTGGTGTTGCTTTTTTTTTTCTCCTCGAGCATTTTTGCATTTTCTGTCAGAAACATTAAAAACGAAATCTCTTTTTATTCCCGCTTCACTGAGTTCATTCAGCTTTTTCAGAAGTTTTATTTTGATTTGTGGAAATATTTCAGGATATTACAAACCCAAACAACACAAACTGGAACACCACCTCATTATTAGTGGAAGAATATTAATACTTTCATTACTCAGAAGTGGGAAGTAACTACGTCACTGGAAAAACTTGTTACTGTTTCTCCAGGGAAACATTGCACACATGAACTGTTTAAGTATGTAAACATTATACAGTAGATTGGAAGGTAAAAACTTGATATCCACTAAACATAACAAGGGTATTAAGTTGTTAATGTGAGGAACAAATTATCACAAAATGAAGCAGCTGAACTCAGTAATAAAAGTGTTTGAAATGTCATATTTGTGAGACAGGGAAAGCAAAATAAAACCATGACGGATTTTCGGTTTTAACTTTACTTGTTGACAGCATTTTCTCCATTGTGGTATAAATACTTTCCCTTCAGGATTACATCTTTCACAGATGTAACTAAATAAAACTTCTCGGGCTCAGAAGTTTCCTCCAAGTCAGTCTTTCCTCGTTCACCTTCGTCTCCAGACGGGATTTCCTGTCTGCGTCTCTGGGAGGGGCCGGATCTCAGGAATCCCCTGAACTCCCAGCATCAGTACTGGGATGAGTAACTGGCACATGAACTGGGAATGTGACTGGGAATGAGAAAGCCAGGGACAGCAGAGAGCACGCCGGCCCTCATCACAGCTTTGTTTCCTGCCCTCATTGTTCAGGATGAGCAGGAAGGATGAGCCATCGCAAAAACCATGGCCACTCTTCCTTTTTTTGGTCATTCTGTTGCTGTAATGTCGTCTCTGCTGGGGTTCAACAGGATTAATCACTTAACTGCATCATAAAAGATGGTGACTGCAGGTTTTTGTAGCGTTTCCAGTCATGGTTTAGTAACATTAAAAACAGCAAAACTGCTAAAAAAAAATTAGATGTTTCACAGCTTACTTCAGTTTTCCCCACCAAGATTTAAAAACCAGTCACTTCTTTTTGTGGAGTAGCTCAATTAATTTAAAAAACTGTGTCCACAACCGGACACCGGAAGCTACTTTTGTCAATAATCGGACACTTTGGCTGTGACGGAGTTTCCGGTATTTTCCCGCCATAACCGTTGGGCGATCGCCGGTTAAACGTCAGTTGATGCATTTTATACATGTTTAGTAATCTACATGTCAAATTTCATGTGTTTAAATAAACGTTTAAATGTCTAGTTACAATATTAAAGTGATTGTGATAAGAGGAAGCAGTGAGAACACTCAAATCGCGCTCAGGCGACGATCGTCCTACCGGAAGTTATGAGTGCACAGTCTTTTATTTTGAAGAAAGGAAGTTTTGTCCGGTTGTGGATCATAGTAGCAAACGGCCAAAACAACGGCGTAAGCGCCTTTAAATCAACTCTAATGAACACAAGGCAAAAGGAAATGATTAAAACGTTATATTGCTGGAAAGGTGAGAAGTTAGACTTTACTTTTACAGTAACTGTTTTGACTGTAAACATTTTATTACCATTTTTATTAGTATAAAAAGGGAAATTTTCATAGAATGTTAGCATGCTAGTGTTCGGTTGTGGGCACATATACTATACTTGTTATATTACTGACAAGCTAATTATTGATGGGTTGACTTCATGCTGGACATAAACCCTAATGAATGAATGTGATTTGTCTAAATTAAATTTGAAGGCGTCCAAAGTCTCTGAGGCTTTAAAGTCCAGCAGTCTGGAGTTTCAGAGCCTCATGGTGATAAATATGATTTCAGCAGGATAATCCGTCTTCTGCCTGCATCCTCAGTCTCCAAAAACCTGAACAGGCTGTCACAGTATTTTCTGTGATTCATAGTGTCTGTATGCTGAGATCGGTGGGGTCTCTGGTGTCTGTTGAAGCTCCTTTGAATGTCAGATAAAAGTAATCATGAAGGTAAAAAGAGATTAGAAAGAGATATGTGGGTCAGTGTTAACCGAATGCCAGTGTGGTTGCACTGAAGGGAGCTATGAGTCAGACTTTGATAATGAAAGCAGAGGCTCATTTCCTCTCATCCTCCTTGCAGATAACAGCCACAGGCTCTGGGAAACAAAACCAGGACAATGTTCCTTTTGTCTGTCAAACTTCAGACCCTCTGAGTAAACTGAACTTCTGCACTAAAGGTTGTTTGATGAGCTTCGAGGAGCAGCATTCAGCTCAGAGACCTGCAGGACAAAACCTCTGAGGAGCAGCCTGTGAGTCATGGGGATGCAGGTCTTTTCAAAAAGCAAGAAAAACGACCGCATGTGGTTCAATTCTGCTGCTGTTTTCTGTTGGATGAGGTAAATCTGACGTCGCAGGAATTCTCATGAGTTTTTAAAAAGAGAAAAGTGAAGAAATCGATTCAAAGAATTAGTTAATTTGAGCAGGTTTTGTCTCTTTATGGTCTAAAAGTTTCACAGGTGATGCTGTTGTTATTGATCACATTTAAAACTCCTGAGGAGGTTGATGATGAACATTAACGGTTCAAAGCTGATCATTATTAAAACCTGTTAT
Organism: Acanthurus leucopareius; assembly: GCA_029814765.1. Taxonomy (NCBI): domain Eukaryota; kingdom Metazoa; phylum Chordata; class Actinopteri; order Acanthuriformes; family Acanthuridae; genus Acanthurus; species Acanthurus leucopareius. The sequence continues at coordinate 2,622,903 of JAQMCX010000021.1, forward strand.
CATTGATCCGTGTGTCTCTGCAGCTCTGACGAACGTGGACGTCCCTTATCAGCAGGTTCAACTGAAAACCAACAGAAACTCGATCAGTTATCGAAACAAAAGCAGACAAATGCAGAGACCGAGGTGAAACAAAGTTTTTTCTTATTTAAATAAAAGTTTTGTTTCTGTTTTTTATGAACTGCAGCTGTTTTTTTTCTGACCGACAGAACTGAGATCGACTCTCTGAAACCTGAAGACGTCTCAGACAGATGTGTTCCCCATCAGCTGTGTAACCATGACAACGACAGGTACATCACACTCATCACAGAAAGTACCATTACTCCAATTACTCACAGTACTGGAGTGTTTCAACATTATGCTCCTTCAATATTGTGCTTTTTTACTCATTGAATAAAATACATCTTTTACTTCAGTAAAAATATCAAAACCACAGTTTAAAAATACTTTGGTTGATGTGAAATTTCAGAATTAAATCCTCAAATACTGTAAATTACATTCCCATATATTAATTCCCATATAACTGGATTATAATTTCTGATGCCTTAATGTTGTTTCACTGAAAATTTACACTCTGCTTGGTAGAATAATATTTATCTTAATAATATAAAATAACTTTAATATTGCTTAGTATTAACTTACTGCATGAAACATGTAGTTGAGTAAAAAAGTAACTTCAGACTGAGTCGAGCTGTTAGTTATTTCAGAGCTTCAGTTTTCAGCAGTAAATCACTCTGTTGTCCTGAAAGTCACCACACATGAAGACACAACAGCTACACAAACACAAGAGACCTTCACACAAGTGTTAATCCCCTCTGTGACCTGTGTGTGTGTGTGTGTGTCTGTGTGTGTGACAGATTTATGTTTCTCTGTAACAGATTACCACGTCTGAAATTCCTGAAATATGAACCACAAAAACTTTTCAAAGCAATTGACTGTTAACTTAATTTTGCTCCACCTGTCAATCTGATTTTTTATTTAGTTTATAATCAAAACTCTGACTGACGGCTTTTGTTTACAGATGACACAACTGTCTAACTGTGTTTTAACGAATAATTCCGTCCACCACTTTCATTTAGATGAAAAATATGAATTAACTGCTCAATAAATCCCCTTAAAATGTCCTAAAGTCTTTCATAGTCCCCAGAGGATGAATCTGAATTTAAATTTAAATGTATCAAAACAGTTTTTTCATGACAAAAACTAATTAAACTCCAATTATTAAACATCCGCAACTGACATTAAAGCAGATAAATACAGTTTAATTCGTTCTTTATAGTTTGACTTGTGTGTTTTATGTTTTTGAAATGTGATATAAGGGAAACCACCCTTGAAAGTCTGTAATCTTTATTGTAATTTATGTGTATTATTCTTATCTCTGCATCCAAAGACTGAAATAAAAAATATTGTGTTCATACATTTTTGTTGCATTGCTATATTTTGCACTTCAGTGCCTCCGTAAATTCCCCATGTAAAACAATGGAGACTTGATTTCACTGTGTTACTTTGAACATTCACAATGTGAGGAAAATTGTAACACTTGAAGGTTTTTGTTGAAGTTTTCAGGTCAAGGTCGTCCACACTTCACTCAACTCTTATTTCAAAGCAGAAATGTAACTTGCACAATGTGAACACTTTAAAAACCGATTCTGTGACCTAAAATCAGATTTTAATCGTCACTAACAGGTTCATTCGTCTCAGTGTCAGACTCATCCCCTTCAGCTCCTCTGCAGCCCATCCAGGGAACTTTGAGGTGGTTTTGTCGAGCAGCAGCAGAGTTTTCCGTCTGATCCGGATGATCCAGGACCGGGTCGGGATCCAGACCTCCAGGCTGGAGGTTTTCCGGAGCAGAGAGCCCACGGAGGAGGCCCGCCTGCCCCCTGAGAGCTCCCTAGAGGAGTGTGGCTTCAAAGGGGGGCCAAAGGACACTCCTCCAGAGGACACTGTGTACTACGACTACAGACTGCTGTTAACACACTGTCCCATTCTTAACTGTGACCACTACTTCAGGTCCACAACAGGCTCGGCTGCCATGAGAGGAAGCCACCGTCCATAAATTACATAACTGTGTTTTTGGCCAAGCTAGCTGCTGGCAGCGTCGGTCCGTCCACCACTTTGGACCGGACAGAAATATCTCAACTACTATTGGATGAAATGCCATGAAATGTGGTGCAGACATTTATGTTTACCCCCGAAGGGATTGTTGTTTTTGTATTGGTTTTACTTTAACCTTTCACCTAGCGCCACCATGAGGCTAAAGTTTTAGTTTACACAACACTTTGGTTAAAGACTAACTAAAACTAATTAAATTAGCAAGTATTAGCATGACATCACGCGGTTAACATGGTTGGCATTATAGCTGCTAATCGTTAAAACTGTAGCATGCCAATGTTAGCATTAGCATTACTTGTACTCTGCGCTAACAAGCAGCTATCTGCGTGCATTGACGCGAAACTAAAACAGTGAACATGCTAAACATTTCATCTGCTGGACATTAGCATGCTAGCCTACTGACTTTAAGACTAGTTTCAGCTGCACTTCATAAAATATAGTAATTGTTAGCATGATATCACACTAAACTAAGCTGGTGAACTTGTTAAATTTGACACCTATTTTTAGCATGCTCATGTTAGCATTAGCATCAGCAATACTTTTTGCTGATTAAGATTAGTTTATTATATATTATAAGGCAGTATAAATTGAAATAGTCAAGTAAAGATTTACTGAAAGTGCTTAGTTACTTAAATTCTGCAGTTTTAACTTAAAATTTAACAATTAAACAACAGCTTGGTCTTCAAGAGGATTTAGGTCAGAAAGCTGCAGGAGCTTCACACTCAGCACCTTCAGGTCCGTTTACACTGTAATTATACCGTCAGATGTATGTTCACATTTAAACAGCAGTGTGCAACACATTTTCATACCAATATAAAACTGTTTTTAATCGCAGCCTCGGGGGGCTGCAGGGGCTGAGCTGTGGCGTTTGTGTTGGAGTCAGTGGAAAGTGCTTGGCTTGTGGAAACCACAGAGCAGCTATAAACAGCTGCTGGTGGCGGCCGCTAAAGCGTGCCATGCAGCCGCCACACCCAGCAGCTTCCCTGCTGCTCCACCCTGCCAGACCTTTAGATTCCAGCTGCAGAGCTAATTCACTCCAAAATCTGCAGCCGCTTCATCCGTTCACCCACTTATACACACTCATACACACACACACACACACAGGAGGCACCGACCATAAAACAGAAAATAGTAAAATTAACCAAAGTGCCACGTTTTCAAAGTCAAAATAATATTTATTCCATAGTTTCAAAAATACTGTGTGATATAAATATTACAAAATCGAATACTTTGTGTGTCAGTATACTTGAACACTGTTTACATTTGGGATGAAAACACAGACAGACTTCAGACGAGCTGCAGCTGTATATTGTACAGTGTTAAACATATTCAGACAGATTCAGGCTTTAAAGCAAAAGTTTTACAGGTTTGGAAATTCACTCATTTGCTTTCTCGCTGGATGAGAAGAACGATACAGCTCTCGTGTCTGCACATTAAGAAGAAGCCTCCACCAGCACCTGGTTAGCTTAGCTTACCTTAGCATAAAGACTGAAAATAGATGACACAGTTAATCAGAGAAAAGTGGCTTGAGAGGTTCTGTTACGCAGCTTTTGACACCTTTGGAAATAATCAGGATAAATGTTTCCTCCTGTTTCCAGTGCTTATGCTAAGCTAAGCTAACTAGCTGTAGCCTCATATTTAAAGGACAAACATGAGGCTGGTATCATCTTCTTATCTAACTCTTGCATCACTTCCCAACTTGTTTAACTATTCCTTTAATTAAATATAACTACTGTACATATTTGTATGTGTGTGTGAGTGAATGTTGCTGCACTAAAACAACACTAATACAACATTTTTGGCTTAATATTTGATGAGGCTTTTGATGCTGAGGAGTTTGAACCTGCAGGATTTTGGTTTTTTGGCAGCAGAATCAGGTACTTTTTTCCTCCTCAAACACTTACAGAGCAACATCATCGTTTATTTGACATCATGTTTGTGTTACCTGACAAATAAAAGTCAAATTTTGCTCTACTTTTTTTGCTAAGTGAAATATCTGGCTCTTTGGCTTCTAAATGTTCCACCATGTTCAACAGCTCATCTCTAACTGCGTCTGTCACTGTTTGCTTTTATCTTTGGTGGGTTTTTTACAGCTTTTCAGTCACAGAGAGAACAAATGAGGAAAGTTGTGGCCAAGAGAACTGAAAAACGAGCCGAAACTCACCCCAGGTTCATTACTGTTAGTCCTTTGATTATTTGTTATGATAAAAATATTGATTATTGCCAATTTAAAGAGACCCATGTTAAGCTGCAGTTTGTTTGAAAGCATGAAAACCCACAAAAATTGCAGGTTATCAGGGACATTTACTTTTACCCAAAACTTAACCTGTTGTATCAGAGCAAAGCTTTCCATGTACAGTAATGTAGTAAAAAAGTTTATATTTTACAAAGAAAATCTGTGTTATGCTCTGAAGGCCACAGAGAAAAATGCTCCCTGCTGCGATTAAGAGAAAATCACATTTTCTTACATCCGGCCGCAAGAAAAAAATCTCCCAGAGTTGAAATAGTTCTTTAGATTTTCCTCGTTTTGGGAATTTTCTATGAGTGTGTTTAAAAAGACAGAATATAAACAAATATATTTGTATTGGAAAAAGTGTTTTTTTTTTTGTGCAAAGAAATACGATTTCATAACTCCCTAAGAAATGACGAGTAAGATGGAGGTTTTTCACAGTTTTTAAAACAGCCACAGAAGAAAAATATTTAGAAATAATTCCAGTTAATGCCAGACGTGAATCAGGTCTCGATCCTGCAGCAGGTTGGTGTTCTTCAGACAGAATACTGTGTTCTCAGACGGTCAAATAGATGTTTCAGCTGTTTTCCACTCCGCAGAACCCTCGCGGTTTACAGTTTAAGTATATGAGGAGCACAGACTGACGCAGAGTTTGTTTATAGTCCAGAAAGAAGCTGTGACAGCAAAATGAGCTTTTAAAAACTTGTCTTGTCTGCCAGAAAATGCCCAGTCTGAGCTGAAGAGCATCATAATTCAGTCCTGCTGCTCGGGTTCATTGTCTCAATGTTCTCGATTCCAGATGGAGTCCGAGCAGGGAGTGTGTTTTCCTTTGGTCGGGGGAATCCGTCGGTAAAATAAAAATACTGACTTTGGATGTCACAGGAAGGATGAAACCAAACGTCCTCCTGTTTTCACGATTGCACTCGATCTTCCAGCACGGCTCATCCTTCAGCATTTGGTCGTAGCCGAGCTCTTGTTGCTCATCTTTGAGTCCATCTTGGCCACCAGCAGTCTGAGCGAGTCTCCTGATGATCGGATCAGTTCTCTGCCACTGAGGTGAAAACAGAGACAACGGTCTGTAAACACACTGTGACACAGAGGAGAGATCACACTGTGAACTGTGTGTGCTTTCATACTTACATGTTATAGTCCATGCCAACCAGGCTGATGCCGTTAACAGCCAGCACGCGGTCGCCTGTCCTCAGTTTCTGACACTGAGCTGCAGGAGAGTCGGGAACCACTGACTTCACATAAATGCCGCTCATTCTCAGCTGTGTTTTCTATGTGAAGATAAAACAGGAAAAGTGTGAGATTACAACACGATGGAGTGACTAACAGCAGCTGGTGTAAGTGCTGTAATGTGTTTTCTCTACCGCTTTCATCCAGATAACTACGAGACTTTATACACGTTATTTATTCATGTTCTCCAGAAAAATCTCAGACTTTGGTGACCTTCACTTTTCATCCAGTGCAGTTTGTTTCAGTTTAGTTTGTTTCAGTCTGTTGATGTAAAATCTTGAGTTTACAGTCCGATCTGATGAGTCTGATGAAGCTACATGAGGTTTTTCTGTGTCCGGAGTAAACTTTGTGAAAACAGAATTTATCTTACTGAACTTGTAAAAGTATCTTTGCTGTAAACACCTGTCATTGATCAGTTTTATTAAGGAGAGAGGGAGAAGAGGATGTATGCTATATAAAGAGGAAGTTGTCATACCGTCCCATCCACGAGCGCCAGGCCGAGACCATGAGGTCCTCTGTGAAGCTCCACCGTGAACACTTCCTCCCTGTCTTCTTCTTCTTCTTCTTTCGCACTCTCTGTCATACTCTCAGCACATCCACTTGCTGCACAAACAAACAAACAAACAGAGAAACATAAGCTCACATCAGAACAAAGTGATGGTTCTCGTTCACACACTCTTTGTCAGTGTGACCTGTTAGCCTGAGCAGAGAAAAATCCCACTGACTCTAATCAACCTCAGACTCTTCATCTGTTGTAGCATCATCATGAAGTCAAAACTGTAGTTTGACGTTAGCACACCGCACTTTGCGTTCATTCCTGGTTTATTACATTTGCAAGAAACCAGTGTTATGGTCAGAAGAATCCTAACATCTGAGTTTCAGGCTTTTACTCAGGAGTTATGAGGTTCACCTGAGATGTTCTCCCTCAGCTGACAGCATTCAGCCTGAAGTGGGTGTTTCTGGTTGCAGTCTGGTTGTGTGTCTCCACTGGTTGACTGTTTCTGTTTCTGTTTGAGTTGAGTGTGTTGAAAGTGGATTTTTTTGTCTTCTTTACTGTAAACTGTATGAGGGGATTTATCTTCAGTCATCACATTGTGACCCCCCGTAGTGACTCCCAGCTCTGACTTCCTTTGGTTTGGGTTCAGTTCCTTTGTTGGTCTACCACTCTGACAGACTTAGTTGGTGACTGTGAGGATTAAAACTCCCACAAACCACCTTTCAGAACTTATGGAGCCCATTTTTGCTGAAGCATCTATTTATTTATTCATTAATTTATTTGCGTCATGTGCAGTTTTTGACCCCAGCGTGCCATGTTTTGTCTTAAGGCAAAGAAACATTATATACAAATACATGAAGCTCAAACAAAGAGAAAAAGAAGCATGTCAGAAGCATCTTGTTAGCATGGTTTCATTAGCTTTAACTGAAAGTCACACAGAGCCGTTAGCATAAAGCCAGCTGTCGTCTCTAAAACACACTTACACTGTTTAAAGTAAGCACAGCTCTGATGCACATTAAAGTGTTTGAACCCTTAAATCATCTGCTGAGCTGCCTGAGGGTGAGGGTTGGATGTGGACAGGTTAGCATGCTGCGCGCTTCCTGTCTTCATCAGGCTCATGTGGTTCATTCTGTCACAACATAAGCTCAGCAACAGTAGCACCCCCCCCCCCTAAAAAAGAACCTGTTCCCACCCCTGCAGCTCCCGCTCCCTTTTCCCAACATGCAGCCTGTCTGCCCCCCACGCAGGACCTGCCCCGAACAATGCCGCTCCCGATTAAGATTCCACGCACCAACCCAACTGTAAATTCCCATGACAGATCGGCCACTGCTCTTTTCTCTCCTGACATCACCACCTCTCTGTAATTCTTGGGGCCAGATTAAAGGATTACCAAACTTTCAAAATAACATTAGCTGTTAGCCAAAACCACAGAGGTAGATACAGGAGGCTGAGGTACGGCTCTGTGTGATGGGACGACATGCAGAGTCCCTGCCTGGATGTGAATATGATTTTCACTACATATTAATTTATGTCCAAGAAAATAGATTAATTTGATTATTTTATTTGGTTTTCACAGTATTAGAAACTTGTTAAATATCAGCTAAAAAGATATTTTTAAATAAATTTGAGACATTTCTTTTACTTGTCATTGGAATTGATCAAATTCTAGATATAAATCATTGACTGGGATCTCTAATACAAACAAAGTACTCGAAATAAATAAATACATCTGTTCTGTTTCTGTGTTCTTGTGTCATCTTGTCAGGACTTCAACTGTGCTGATAATATCCTAATTAATCAATGAATCATTCAGTCTGTAAAACAGGAGATATCAGTGGGAAATGACAGAACCCAAATATATTACTCCACCTGACATACTCATTGAAAAGACTAATGAGGAGCTAAGGTAAACTGTAGCTTAGCTTAGGAATAGTACAAAATGCTGATTTACTGCTAATTAGGGCAGATATACGCAAAGTGACGTTGCCAGATGGTTTGGTTTTAATGTAATCCTCAAACCCCTTAAGAAAACTACTTTTTATCAAAGACATGAGAGAAAACACGATACAACAAGTGACCAATGAGAGTTAAGACAGCTGATTAAGATCAACAAAATCCTGCAGCTTAAAGCCTTTCAGAAACAGCACACAACCACAGTGGGGGGTCTGTCAGCGAGCGTATTAACACAAGCTGAACCCTCTTAAATTCAAACAGTCACATGTGACAAAGTGTTTCTGAAGGTTTGGTTCAGATCTAAAAAAAAACAACCAGCCTTTTGTATCCTGAATCCAACACTCAGCACAATGCAGCATATAAATCCTGAACATCTTATTTTGACCTGCACACCTGCACACTTATTTGATCAAGTTGTTCTCAATTCTGACTTCTACATCCGTGTTTACTTTGCATCTCCGCTCAGACTGACAGTAAGTTCGACAGTAAATTGACCCAATTTCCTCCTCGACTGATAAGAAGGTTGTTAAAAAGATTAATGGGCACATGTTTTTATGTCACAGGTCTGAGTTTGTGTTGTAGCTGATAGCATCTATTGGCAATGAGTGCTAAATGTAGCTAGCTATGCTAATTAGCCTCCACTTTATGACCAAAAAACAAACGTATGAATGATCCAATAAAACCATAAAGTCTGACAGCACGGCGGGCAGTTGTGAGGATGTTTCTTTGTACAAGTGACTGTTGTTTATTGATGTAATTCAGTCTTGAAAACAGGTGACGGAAAGGCCGAGAATCCGACTATGTTTAGGTCCTGCATAGTTTTGTTTTATTTAAAGGCAACGCAGCGTCACGTTTTATGGTGTCAGAATTCATGACCTTCAGTCTGCTTTGCTTCTGTTGACCTCTACCTGGAAATTTAAAACGCTGCAGCAAGTGGTAATAAGGTTTTTATGTTCTTCTTTCACCACCTGAATGACGCTAAAGGAAGTGTCAGTAGAAATTCTGACCTTGAATTCAGCTCAATTTATTTTCAGGTACTCAACATGTCACCCAACTGTCAACACACACATTGACAGAAACAGGCCCGTCCAGAGGCTTCATGCTTAGTGTTCTTTGACAAATATGTCTGAAATGCTGAAGTATCATTTTGATCATATTTCCTCCCACAAGCATTCGGGAAAATACAAGTTTAACCCTAATAGTGAAGTGGTTGACTCTCACATTGACTCCCTCTCACTCCCCCACATGACCTCATAAAGGAGGCGTCCAAAAACAATCAGGGTGGGAGAGGAAACGCTCTTTCCTTTGCATGGCGAACCCACCCAACACAACCTTTCCACTTGACATTCCTCCAGTAAAAGATGAAGGGAGGAGTGTAAAGGCACTGCATCTCTTTTATGTCTGGGGCACCTTCAGGTGGACCCGACACCGCCGGGGACAAATATGCAGCTGGTCCTCGAGGTCAAAACACTACATACTTTCTTTAATAGATGTTTTCAGTCAGGAGGAGGTTGAGGAGGTTTGAGGAAGTGACCTCATTCTAGGCGTTAGTAACAGGGGCCTTGATTTGAAGTGAACTGGTCATACTGTCAGTGACAGAGCTGTGTGTCATATGAAACAAAAACCTGCAGTGCAGCCATAAACGGGCCTTTGAGGTGCTGTTTGTTTGTTAGCAACCGAAAGTTGTGTGTTCAAAGTGTGGTTTACTCTTTTTTTTCTCAGTTCACACATTTCAAAACCTGTTACCATCATCTGTGGGCTTTCAGTCAATGTTTTCTGGTGCAAGATCTGTGAGGTCACGTTTACTTAACAATTTAACATGTTTCATTAAATGTGTTGAATAGTAAACAGCATGACTGTTTCCATTGCTGATGTATCTTGCAGTAAGTACTTCCTGTTAAACATCAACATGTTTATTAGCATGCTAATTTTTTTTCTAAATCCTTTCATCTGAGCTGTTTGTGAGCAGCATGTCTCTGCCTGTTCAACCTGAGGACAGAAGTAATTTATAGTTTTACACTTCACACCTGAGGGATTCAATCTGGATTTGGATGTTTAAGTAATTGTTTGTGGTTGGAACAAAATATATTTCATGTGATGAGTATGTTTGACATTTAATTTTAGATTTTATTATAAATATATTTTTATAGTCTTTCCCAGATGGATCCCTTTTATCTTTATCTTTCTTTTGTTATTGTCTTTTTATTTTTTTCATTCCCTTTTGCTCCATTGCTTGTTTGCTTTTTGCCCATTTAAAAAAATATTTTTAGTTATATTTTATTTCCATTTTAGGACTCTATCATTTATCTAACTATAGTTACTTCTATGATCATTGTTTACTCTTTGAATAATTGTTTATTATCTGATTTTATTTTGTCATTTGTCTGATTTATTTGAATGTACGGTATCAGTACAGCTTGCAGGTATAATTTGCCTTGTTACCTTTCTTCTGCTGGCGGGCGCCCTCCCTCAGGTCCGCCTCCAGCTCAGCCAGCTCCATACCCTGTGGGGTGTTGGGGGGCGTCAGCAGGCAGGACGGGTCCAGTGCCAGGCTCTTGTGGTAGACCAGGTCGGCCTGTCCTGGAAGTGTGTTCTGTAGCTCCAGGCTCTTCAGCTTCTGGGTCAGAACTGCCTCACAGCTGCTCAGGTCTCCATGAGATCCTCGGGCCTGAGCCAGCTCTGTAGGGGAGGTGCAGTCCAGATCTGCCTCAGGGGAAGGGCAGGTAACTAGGTCAGAGACCACCTGATGGCCTGGATCCTGGAAGGTCGCAGACTGGCTGTCTGTGGTCGTCCCCTTGAGAGTCTGAGGAATACAAAGTCAATCAGTAACAGATGTGGAAACGTTAAGGTGCCTCATTTCCTGACTGCCACTGGCTTCTTGTTATGTCGCTGAGCTCTGGGGTCAGGGAGCTTGTTACCTGGTCGTCCACACTGGGACCTTCTTGGGTTTCATGGCGGGGGAGCTGGCGAATGAACGCCTGCAGAAGGCCGAGCTGTTCAAACAGGGCAGGCTCCACGATGGGTTTACCCAGCTCCAGCTGAAACGTGTTGCTGGGCAGGATAAGCGGCGGGTGGTTATCGAAGCTCTCCAGGATGTCGCCTGCAGGAAGAGAGAAACGCCTGCCATCATCCATCATAACTGACCTGAGCCTCATTACAGCTTTCTAATGAAATTTAACCTTGTAACTTTAAGTAAAGCTGCTGCATTTGAGTTAACATCCAATTAAAGGCCGTAAATTAAGTGCAGGTCTGATGTCATTGCTGCTGGATCAGTCTGTGTTTGACACAGCAGGGTGCAGTCAGTCTGACAGGTGAAACCAGGTGAGTGCCAGCAGAGACTGTCCTGCTGTGAAAGGTGGATTTGAGAAGTAACTTTGGACTGAAGCTGATTGGTGGAGACAGACTGACTAGACAGGATTACTCGAGAGGAAAACCAACTGAGACGAATGCTTCCACTAGTCAGTTTGTGTGAAGGTGTTTCTATTATAACACATTAGAAGTAAATTGTAAAAGTAAGTATACAAAGTTAAGTTAAAAGTTAATAAACAAAGCTTCAAATTTATTTCTATATAAAAAAAAAAAACTACAAGTCACAAGCACTTTTAGAATCTAAAACCTAAAGAAATTGTGCTGATGGCGACTAATCGTTTATTCTTTATCTATTTAATACATTATTTTCATCACTGCAGATGCTCCCCAGACTCTATCCGGACAGGCAGTGCTCAAGCTGCTAATAACAAACTTTGAGTGTTGATTAATATGATGATTACTTGTGTCAATTGCTTAATGGCTCGTTAAAGGAATAAAATGTCAAAATAGCAGGTTAAAATTCCAGTCATGATATTTCAGAGCCCAGTGTGTCACTCACCCGTTCTGACAGCATCCTCTGCTTCGTCGGGTGATGGAGTCCATCCGCTGGGACAGGATTTACCAGAGCTGTACTCTCTCAGCATGTGGTGAAGCTGAGCTGGGTTCAGGGCAGCGAACTCAGTCCTGAGAGACGCCCAGGACGCCTGGACGGACATAAAACAACAAAGGGAACCCAGGACGTTGAGACTTGAAGCAAACTTTTTCCAGAACCCTTCAGTTAAAGAGCAGGATTGTAAAAGTGATCCATCATGGTTTGATCTGCAGGAGCCACAAAGAATCGCAGGGTGGGAGAAACAAGTATTTTCCCTTCATGCTTGTTTCCATATAAGGGAACAAAGGCATTGCTACTCTCTCATTTGCATGCAAAGTATTTTAAACCAATTATATGATCTAGTAAATAGTTTTGTCCCTGTTACCCCAGAACCAAACAGGAAGAACACAAAGGCTCTTGGGAAAATACTTCTCAGTCTAAATGTAAGTTGTCTCACATCATTGCAGCTTTAAAGCTCCTTTCTTGTGTTTATTTTATTCTGCACTCCAATAAAAAGTTAGTGAATTGTAATTAACGTGTCCTTCTTGTTCTGTGCAGCGTGAGAAGTGTAAACGTCTCATTATCTCTCAACCTCTCAGGTTGCTGTGAAAGTCTTTATCAAGACTGTTCCCTCGCAGCAGCTCTCACACTTGAGAAAGACAATATTTGATCTTTTGATGATAACAGAAGGTATCTCGAGGATAAGGAAACAGGTGAGTCACTTGCTGGCGGCATTCATGTAATTAAAAAAGGACCAGCATTACACAGTTCATTCAGTTTGTCTGAATTGGTGGAAGTAGGCCTTTGCCCAGACATGCCGGGGCCACAATAACCATAAGTTAAATGTTGTTGTTGTGTCCCTACCCTGCTCTTACAACACAGACACCACACAGAGCTCAATGGAAGGTAACCTTAAATGCTGCTTATAAACAGCAGAAATTTAAAAACGTCTGTTATGTCTGAGATTTCATGTTTGGAAGCTATATTTTCCTGAAATAAATCCTCAGAAGTCGTGTTCTTGTAACTGTTGGCAAAACAATCGACGCCACATCCCTCTAGAGTAATTTACGACTGTGCCAGTGAGCCACTTCAGTTTTTTAAAAGCCCAGAACTCCAGATGGAAAACTAAAAAATCTGTTGAGGGTGTGTGCTTGGTTGCGGCAGCCACAACCTGACCTCATGCCAGGGCAGTGATACATAAAACCACCAGCTTCCTAGCAACCATACAATCCTACAGTTTGACAAGACACAGCCTTTGACAGCTGTGTCATGGGTGGGCTGGTGCTGCGTCTGAGCCCCCGAGATGTCTCAGGCTGGTACCACGACCGCGAGTCATACAGTGAAAACAGGTGTAAACCTCAGAGTAAATTTAGGCCTCATGCTTCAAGCCTCAATATAGCAGGCAGATTCAAGTGACACAGTACAGGAGCACATCAACATGAATATATTAGATTATGTCTTACTTTATATAAAAACTGTAACTTTCTTTTACATCACTAACACCCAACCAAGAGAACTTAATCTAAACTCTGATCTGAAAGGCCCAATTTACAGTTACACTGTTTATAGAATAATAAGATAAGAGGTTATATTTAGTACATATAAGAAGCCTCTTCCATTTCTGACCACTCTGTTAAATCAACAGAAACGCTTTTCTGTTTTACCACCAAAACATTCAGCAGTCATAACCTGTCCAGGTGCAACAAATCTGTGAATCAGGAGGAGTTTTGTAGTTTTGACTGTTTGTATGACCTTTGCTCTTCATGTACCTGGGTAATTTATGTGTTGGTTTCTCTTTATCACTCTGAATACCTCAGTGTTTCATTACCAGTCAGGTAAGAGCTCAGCTTCCTTCTGCGGTGGAAAAGGTAAACAAGATCTGAATGGGTAGCCAAGTGAGCGGTGTACTTAAGGAGGGATTAAATGTGAGGTTGGCAAGCTACCACTGTGCAACGAAGACTAAACACAGATAAAGGCATAAATGAAGTTGCTTTTCTAGTTTTGTAGGGTATATATGAATAACAGCACAGTAACAAAACACCATTATTCTAATGTATTTGCATGCCTTTGAACATTAAAGTGTCATTTGAGCTCTTATCCAGGTTTCCACTTGGTGTTTTTGTGAAAACATATAAGATTTAAAATAATAAAATAAGTAACATCTTTAAAGTGGCTCCCAGAATATACTTTGGCCCATTTAATTCTGACACAAATTACACTGCTCCCGCAGCCTCACATCTGATTAGTATTAATGGCATCAGTTATTGGCTTTTGTGGCACTGTTAGTTGAAGTTATATCAACTTTCACCAAGAGGCTGTAGTAAAGAACAGGAGTTACACTGCTGCAATATGAACAGTTCAGTGAGTCTCAAATTTCCTAAAGATGAAAAGTTTGGCACCTTTTACATAAACATTTATAATTAATGTTCCACTGACACCTTTCAGACAGTGTTAAAAGTCAGGCTGATACAGACATAACTCAACTCTTGAGGGTTCACCCGCCCAATGACAGACAAACAGGAAAGGAGAAACGGAAGTCCTCTGACCTGCAGCAGGGTTTCTTTAGGTGTGGCCAGCAGATTGACAGCAGCAGAAAGCTTCTGGAAGAAGTCGGTGGCCAGATCTCCCAGACCGACACTCTGGATCCAGTCCATCAGCAGATCCAGGTTGGCCCTGATCTGAACACCTCGGGACCACTGGTAGAACCCAGCAACAGATCCTGAAGAACACAGTTTCTACATTTAATAAAGGTACAGCTATGTAATAAAATTAGCTACAGTGTAATATAGTGGTTATAGTATTACACGAGCATTTATGCTTTAAGTAAGTTACATTAAAATACTTCCAGGTGAATAATAAATATATGCTTTAAAAAAATATTTAATTATTTAATGAAATTGTTTAAGAATTTGGTCAAAAAATGAGAAATGCTAACATGAGCATGCTAACATGTTTACAAAGACAATGCTTATATGATGCTAATTAGCAGGTATAATGTTTATCATGTTTACCATCTTAGTGTAGCATGTTAGCATACTAATATTTTCTGATTATGTGTACATCTTCAATATACAAAGTAATGCATTAAATTAGCACTAAACAAGTTCATTAGCGTTAGCAGGCGCTAATGTTATCCTTCTCCTCTTTAATGTGAACAATGTAGTTGTAGTCCTCCGTGCATCAGATTGGCAGGTATTTAGTCACAAACGAAAGAATCAGACGTTTTGAAAATCTTATTATAAAACCTCTGATGATGCTCTTGCCCATAAATGTCTACCTCATGGTGGCGCTGTAAGCAAAACTCAGAGGCTCACCAAAGTCAACAGATTATCTCAAAGTTTTTAATGGAAATCCATCACTAGTTGTATAGATGTTTCACCAAAGTGGTGAACCGACTGACAATGCCGCTGTTGGACCTGGTTACGCAAAAGCTAAAACAGGTCAAACAGGTTTCAGTAAGTGAGCTCAAGTCTTACCTCTCTCCATGAGGGCATTGAAAAGCGATGCATTGATGAAGAAGAACAGGTAGGCACAGAGTTGTAATGCGATGTCTGGGTGGACCTGGAAGGCTGTGAGAAGCTTCAGTGCCTCCTTCAGGACCTCCAGGACGCCGTTGAGGCCGTCAGGCACTCGCAGCTGACCGCTCTCCGAGAACGGGTTCCCATCCAGCAGACCGGGCAAAGCTGAATACATGCTCTGTGGAGAGAAATGGTGCCATTTTACATTTCCATCTGTAGAGACCAGCTGGATGTTGTGCTGCATGCTGTATAAATACTGAACAATGTTGATGCCTGCAGTGTAAAATATTCTTCTCCTGTCACCACTGGGAATAGAAACAAGCGGTTACAAGGCTGATATTGAGTATCACTGCTTGCAAAAGTGCATAAACTTCATGTCATACGTAGACAACTTTCCTTTGCCTGTTATTTTTTAGTGCAAACTAAATACAGTTTTTTTGGTCTTGTTTTGTTTAGAGTTGCCATGTATAGAACATATTGATTTAATGACTCAAATAGAGGAAGGCATTCACAGAGCATACAGGAAACTTTGCAGGAAAGCCTGTTTCGTAAACACAAAGCGCAGCTGCAGGGAAATCAAAAACACAGTTCTACAGTTACACTGTAATTTAATTCATTTAACAAGCGATAAACTGCACAGAAAACCCCAAAAAGGGATTAATGCAAGGATTAAAATAGAAAACACACTGAGAATTAAAACATCTTGGTGCCTCTAAGCTGTTCTTAACACTGGCAGATAACAACTTTGTTCATTATAAGATATTTGTATATTTAATAAAAAAAACAAATCACATTATTGCCAAGAGGTTTGAACTCTTCTTTGTTAGAGTCATTAGAATCTGCTCAGTTACAATACACTTCTGTTTATTAGAAAACAGTTTTACTTATCTTAGTAAACTCAAAAGAAAAAGTATCATAAAAAAATAGATTCAGATAGTTTAATGTAAATATATGTGTAAATAAAGAGGAACCAGACAGCTTTTCAAACAGTGCAAAACATTTTTCATGTGGTTACATTGAACCACCACCTGGCTGTCAGCCCTCACTCAGATCTGGCTCTTATCAATACTCCTTTTGACACAGTTCTTCCATTGTTCCATACATATGACATCACCTTTTTGGTACACACACACACACACACACATATGCACCCATACACACACACACTCTCTCACTCACACTCCATGACTAAGATTATGACCTCAGACAAACTGAAAGAGGCCATGAAGGCGAGAATAACGCTGCCTGCCTGAGGCAACAGGTCAGTCGATAGTTTACAGTGTGGCTCAGCAAATTAAACGTGCTGATTGGTTATCATGGAGGCCGACTGCAGTCAGACAGAGGAGGATTTCCACAAACAGAAATACCAGTAATATTTCTAAAATGTAACTATATTCTCACAGTTTTATGTACATCCTTATGGCCTTCTATGAACCCAGTGAAAAAATGTACTAATTTTTCCTTCTCTTTTTTTCAGAACTTTTGCTTGTAAACTTTTCCTGCATAAATGTCACTTTTAGCTTTTTAGTTTTAACTTACAGTTTTTTTTATTGAAATTCAGCTTAAGAAAAACAAGAAGTGAAGAATTAATCTGTTTATAAAAATTCAGCCATTTTTTGCAGGAAATTAACAGAACTGCTCCTTCCTCCCTTGACTTCCTTTCCAGTTGGGTGTTTCTCTGACACTTCGTCTTTCTTTACAGGAAACATTAGAGTTCATAGCTGCTAATCCTCCCCTTTTCTCCACCATAGAAAGAGTAACCAGCAAACACATTCTCAAATATCACATTGAACACAGGACTGGACTGAAAAACTGCCTCTGGAAAAGCCACAAAACAAACTTAGATTTTTTGGGATTGTATCTACTGTCCGGTGAAATGTCTACCTTTTCAGTAAAGACTGATGTTCAGCAGGGCAGCAGAAATATGTCAGTATTCAAAACAACAGCACAGGCTGTTCCTGCTTCCTTCCCTCCCTTCCTCAAACAGTCCCTGTGCAGGGTGGTTGTGTTTCTAATGTCTCGGCTGTGATGTCAACTGCATTCTGCATAAACCAGACTGCCTTTAATAAGCACCTTTCACATGGGAAAGTCACATAAATCTAACCCAGGAGTGTCCTGTAAGGCTGTAAAATGGGAGGTTTGACTGACAAAGCAGATCCAGACGCACACTAAGAAGCACTTCCAGACGCTGAAAACTCTTTATCAGACAGTGTGTCAGGATATAACACAGACTGTGGAGTGGTCTAAATTGTATCTGTAATAGACTAGTGTCACTCATGATCGATAACCTTTCTATTGGTTTTGCTGCTTTCTTCTGTGGTGTACCCCCTGGCTCCACTTTGGGCCCCATTTTATTTCCTGTTTATGATTTCAAGAGGTCTTAAGAAAAATTAGCATCTCCTGTTGTTGCTGAGCTGAAAGCAAGCAGCTGTACTTCCAGTTGAATCAAAATGAAATATAAAATATTCTGCATTTTCTAGTTGTCAAACAGTGGTCAGCTAACAGTAAGCTAAAGTTAAGAAGATTTTTTAAAGTCATGCATGGTTTAAAATCGGCCTATATCTCTGATCTCTTCAGTTCGACCCTTGTTCTCAGTTGAAATCCAAAGCTTTGTCCAGTACTGCTTCCAGATGTGAAACAGTTTATATTCATGGCCACATCTCCCCCACTTTATACACCTCTAATTAATATCATTATCATTATCATGTATTAAAAATTTACCCATTATTTTTGTTTTAATTTGATTAAAATGTCCCTATCAAGCATTTTGACTTGACTTTACTTCCAACAATTCACGAAGCCACTGACAAACTAAAACAGGCATTCAGATGTTCATGAAGAGGTTCTCACCAAATCAGGCGTTCTGGGTTTGTTTTTCAACAAACCGGTGAAACCTTGGGAGACAAGATTGTCTTTTTGTTTATATTGCAGTCAGTGGAAAAGACTCCCTGCTCACTATCTCACAGACCTTTCCTTTCCTGACTCAGAGTTAGTGTTTCCATTCCGTTATTGTGTTTTCTGTCTGGAAAATGTTCAATGAAAACAGAATAAAACGTTTACACAGGCCAGTTTCCTGCTTCACATGTGACCAACACTCAGATTTTACAGGTGAAAAGGATTTTTAACAAGTGGATTTTACTTTATGAATGTGTGTAAGTTTTGCACTTCATGCAGTTACAGGACATACTGTGTTAGAGCTTGGAAACTAACCTTTGTTAAATAGTAGACAGACTGCTGGAAAGTGAACATGATGACTTCCTCCAGAACTGTCATGGCTTCCTCACAGGCTGTCCGAGTGGAGGACATCTCAGCGTCCAACAGACCTGAAACACACACAAAACGTTTAAAAAACATGAACGCCACACTGCAGGTCTAACTCCTGTGAGATCCCACTGTGTTTCTGTCCACCTTCGTCCTCCTGGTACTGCCTCCAGGGCAGCAGCTGAGGGACTTCGTGCTGGATGAAGTGCAGCAGTTCGATGGAGTTGGCCATCCACAGCAGCAGAGGCTGCAGACCTGGGATCAGTTTCTCCATGCTGAGCAGCTGGAGATTCTCAGGCTGCCCGTCGCTGCAGCTCCTGATGTGCAAACACAGAAATAAATACTGAGCTGATTTTACTTTGATAACAAGTTGAATCCTTTGTTCTTATGTGAGTTACCAAACCTTCCGTTTTTATATAAAAATTGTACCTGTATGTTGAGATTCTGCCTGTATTTGTATTTTTACACCTGAAGCCTCAAAGGTGCATGTTGGACATTATATTTTGACCTGTAAGTTGTGCTCAGACTCTTTAATGTGAACTTTAACTGACGTTGATGTTAATAATGATGAATTTGGGAACAAAGAAAAGGGAATCTAGTTTACAATAACATTTATGGACCAAAAATGTAAAAAAGTTTAGTGTCCTGATTTAACGGTTAGTTTAGCTGCAATCAGTTCTGTATGAATAATCACAATGTTCTATCTCCAACATGTTGTTTGTTGTGACAACAGAATTCAGTAAGTTTGACTTCGGGATTGGTTCCTTAATTTTGTAAAATATGTTGTTTCAGTGTCAAAATATAAACCTGCTTAATTAAACAAGGGTTAACATTTTTAGTTTTATGGAAGAACTCACAAAACTGGCTGTTTATCCTTCAGTGACATTTTGAGTTTTCACTTCCTTTAATATTTCTGCACATCAGCAAAATCTTTAGTGCAGTCAAACAGAGTTTTAGCAACCTTTCAATCCTCAAAAATCCACTGTTAAGGTTTCTTTTCCATTAATAATTTTGAACATTTGCCATGTAAAAAAAACAACTCTACTGTCAGTCTATTGCTACAAGTTTTGAAATGTTTATTGATGAATGGATTAATTGACTGCAAGTTGATCCACTATTTTTTGCAGGAAAAATTTTAATCATTCTGTCTTTGGTTTTCATGTAAATGTGAGAATTAACTGTTTTTCTTGTCTGATTACAAACTGTGTACTGTTGGTGACACTGTCTTTAGGAAAAAACAAAGCTATGATTTGCAAAACTATTTTTTCATGTAATTAATCAATAAAAAATAATAATTTCATAGATAAATGAATTCTTATTTGCAGTTGTAAGATGTCTCACACTTGTATCCTCCTAAATGTTCAGTTAAGTCACTTCTGTATTTTGAATATTTGCCTTTTCATTTCTATTGAAGCCTACAAAACAAACTTTGATTCAGAGTTTGTTGATAATGTTGCTCAGTTCCTGATAGACAAACTGTAATCTCTGGTGACATTTGATAACAAAGTAAGTAGACATTGTTGTCATGAGAAAATTCTCAGCAGCTTCTGCTGTTTGCAGAAGAGACTCTGGGAAATTCTCTCTTTGCACAACCTGCATTTAAAAAAAACTAACTGCTTCTCTAAGGAGCACGTAGCTGCAAAAGCAGACTTGATCTTCTCATATAGACAGTAAAACTCAGGGTGTCATGTGTCATATATGATTGCAGGCAGCAGTGGTTTCTCTCTCTATGGCAGGTCATTGTCACATAATTCTGGGACATTTCTGGTTTATCTACTTACGTTTCTGGCTGGATTGCTGCAAGTTCCTTTGTCTTCTCCTAAGAGAGAAAACACATGAAGAAAATATCCTTTTCATGCAATGTTACCAGCAAACATTAACCCTCTAAAGTACATAACATCCAACCCTGATGACATATTTGATTATTTTACATTCTGCCTCACCCTCAGATGAATATAGCTCTGAATACAGACTGATTATCACCTTATTTACTTTAGGTTTTCTGGCACACAAAGTCATTTATCTGATGTCAGAGAGAAGGAGGAGAGTTTCATCCTTACCCACATAACGAGTTGGATCCTGCTGGCTATCCGGAGCAGCAGCTGTCTGAAGTGTGTCAGCTGGAACGTGGAGGCTGAGTGCTGGATGCACAGGCTCAGCAGGAAAGCAGGCGTCAGCTTTGGTTCATTTCCACTGGGGTCCAACATTTCCAAAATTTCCTGCAGGATGCTCTCCTCCTGCTCCAGTTCATAGCTCACCAAGGCCTCAGTGCCTTCGATGTCCCTCCAGCGAGGCGGTAAAGACCTCCTCTGCAGCCTTTTGATGCTGATGGTGGAACCGCATGACAAACAAGAGGATGAGGCTTTTGTATCAGAGTTTAGGCAGAGTCTGCTCATCCAAGGAGGAGTCTGGAGAGATCCTGGTGTGCTGGTAGGATCCTTAAACATGAACAGATAGTGTTTCCCTAAACCAACCAAGTCCCCCGGGTTCAGTTCCACCTCCTCTTTGAGAAGGAAACCATTTCTGGTCACAGGGGCACCGTGAAGGGGCTTCAGCATTGTCAGTGTCTTTCTGTGCTCCCCTGTGGAGGTTGGGATGTTGGAGTCCAGGCGTCTGACGCAGCAGTGCTGAGGCAACACGTCAGGAGCAAAGAGAAGGATGTCAACCTTTAGTCTCTCCTCATCCTCTCCGTTACAGTGCTCCCTACAGCAGCCAAAGATGGTGGTCGTCCCACTCATCAGGTAGATGACAAAATCCTGCAAAAAAAACCAAAGTTCCTTGTTAAATTAAGGCCGAAGAGTGATCTTCAATTGTTGTTTTGTAAGATTATCATTTAAAAACCCAAAGACCAAAAGATATTCAGTTTACCATCATACAAGACAAACTAACACAAGTCTTTTTAACTGAGAAGCTGAACTACTGGAGGTTTTCAGCACTTAAAATCCGTTGGTCTACTAAATGTTAGAATATACAAAAAGTGCCCAAGAGACTTTTTGCACATCTGTTTTTTTTTTTCCCAACAGTCTCTCTTTCTCTTATCTCTAAGTTATGCAGGATGGGATTGATTTTCTTGTGTAACAGTTTGAGAGTGAACCAGCAGTGTGTGTCTGAGTTGCAGCAGGATCAGCAGGTGTAAGAACGACCTGCACCGGCAGCGCGAGGCGAGACAGGAATGGAAGGGCTTAGAGGTGAGATATCAGTGGTGTCTGTGACCTCCGGGTCACCACATTAAGGGTATTAGTCATGCAGAGATACAGTATCATCCATGCTGGGAGGAGCCACGTCGTCTGAGAGGCCAAGCAGTGTCACAGCTTGTAGCTTATATCTTCCTCGGTTCTTAGCGTTAGCTTTGGTTTGACTGATTGTTGCAAAGTGACACTCGGCCTGCAGCTCCTGTTCTGCTCTGGTGCAGCTAGTATCCTGCACAGTCAGCATTTCTCCAGCAGCAGGGATAAACAACATCGCGAGAAAGAACTTCCTGTTTCCTGGGAATAGGCAGGGCTGAAGTTATAGCATGACTCTCTGGTTTACTGTGAAAATGAGCTGTGTAAACTTATGATTTGACGTCAGCAGCAGTGACACGCGTTGGACGTGATTCTTAAGAACCTGGTTTCAAATGAAGCAGAGTCTAAAACCTGATTACGTATAATGGTATGCAGCTTACTGAACACCAGTTTTAGTGCCTCCCACTGAGTTTGTTTATGTACTCTAAGAATAGCTTCCGTGTAGTTTATCCTCCTCTACACTGTGTCTTTAATCAGGGTTATCTCCTTGTTTTAAACATCCTGAGCAGGTTTACTTGTGCCTGTGTGGTAAACACTCTGTCTCTGTCCTTTCATTAGGACATGATGACAGATGGACATCAGATTCAGGCAAAGAGTCATGTCTGTTTTCCTGTGAGCCTATGCAGGACAACACACCTCTGTGTTTGCCTTCATGATCCAGCCTGAGTCCCGTCTGATGAATCTACAGTGAAGCTCTGAGTGTTTCCTTCCTCTCTAGCTTGTGTGGCCAAAGCTCTGCTCTCTGACTGCAGGATTTTCTACTTCAGGTTCTTAACATAAGACGTTCAATCCAACACTCTCGTGTCCCTGTTTACACCACGTTGTGTCTCATAAGCCTGCGCTTGACTCCACCTTCTGAGCGCTGCCAAGAGGCTCTCAAGAATCTAAGTCTTCATTGACTTTTTACAATGGAGTTCTTTCCACTACACAACTACAATTTAATCTATAGGCGGATCAGAGAAACCTTTCACTGAAAAGAGTTGTGTGCCTGTTACTGTACTTCAACTCATTCTTTAGCTGACTAACTTGTAAAATCTAATACATTTTTCCATAAGTGCTTCCCTGCTAACAGATGGATTCATGCAGAGGATCAGAAATACTGAAATCAGTGGATTTTAGTCATTTGTTTCAGTAGATTTTTACACTTACACATCAGTGTTTAAAGTTGTGCGTTTTCCACTTTAAGCCCATTATCACATTAGCTGATAAGTATTCGGACAACACTGCCCTTCCTCCCTCCCTCACCTGTCTGTGGCTGTAACCCTGCAGCAGAAGGAAGTATGGGAAGTCAAAGGGCGGGTGAATGGAGTACTGGGTGGTGTTGTCATCGCTGCTCTCCGTCTCCTCCTTCTCCATTCCAAGCCGCAGGACCTCCTTGTCGGCCTCGGCCTCGGGATCCTCCCTAAGCGCGCTCTGTCTGACCCGGCTGGCCTCCTTCCCCATCGCAGACAGATCCATCTCACTTAAACTCCTCCAGATCCCGAGTCCGTCCACATCGTCCCCGCTGCCGTCCACGAACAGCGAGGTCA
Organism: Acanthurus leucopareius; assembly: GCA_029814765.1. NCBI lineage: Eukaryota > Metazoa > Chordata > Actinopteri > Acanthuriformes > Acanthuridae > Acanthurus > Acanthurus leucopareius. The sequence goes on from JAQMCX010000021.1 coordinate 2,646,423, forward strand.
CTCTGGAGCGGCTCTTCTGCAGCTTACGAGCCTGAGCATTGATGCCTGGATGGAGAGGAAAGCAGTGTTGGTTTTACTATCAATGGGTCACAGGCTTTAAGAGCCAAAATAAAGACAAAACAGAGAGCAAAATGCAAAATATTCCTCTTTTTGTTTTTGCATCTTGGAAAATTTAGGCAATTATATTTAGAGATTGTATTAATCTGTACTTGAGTAAAATAGAATGTAAGAATAAATTTGAAATCAGCCTTTTGTTATGAGGAAACAAAAAATTGTTGAGGACCAAGTGTCATTATCTCAAACCAGTCCTATGGGTATGTTTTTCCCAGATTGCTTAACAAGCAGGCTGACAGACAGTCACAAAAACAAGAGAAAATTAATGTTTTAGTGAAAGCTGTTTAGCGAAACATATAAAATGAACAATCAACAAAATTCCCCTCAGAATCACTTTGGTGAATCAGACTCCAACTTAACGGCTCACTGCGCTGGCATCGCTTCAAATGAAACATAAGCAAAGGAAAGAGAGGAAATGTGCGGGGAAAGTGAGATGTGACCACCTCTATCTGATACCAACAGCAGCTCTGTCAACCTGACGTAACACAAACACCATTCAGCTCACTTGGAGCCATTAAGCACCATGGAATGTCCACAGAGCTCAGCTTCACACCCGCTGCTCTGCCGCTCTTATCAGCTGTGGAAATGGGTGTTTTCCACATTGTTCAGCACCAGTGTGACAAACTGGGCCCAGTGCCTAAACACCCACAGTGTAGAGGTAAAGGGCAGTTTCCCCTGGTCAGTGAGAGGAGAGGAGGCTGAATCACACATGACAGAACTATGAGCAGTATGGGTTTGCTGACCAACATGAGGCTGCAGTCACATGGTGCCTTCCGATATTCTTCCAATTGCAACATCTGACACCAAATAATGGAAGTAATCAAGTATGATGACTGCTTCAAGCTCACATGTTCAAGCTTTACAAAGGCAGGAGGGTTAAAGATACATTTTCAATTTTATGGAGGTTGGCTGGCATCTGTTTAAAGCCAAGACACAGTCTGGCACATGTTAAACAGGAGAAGTAATTTTTTCACATTGTTTTGTACAATTTAAACAAAATTAATGTGTCAATCAGTGATCTTTAGAGAGACTAGCAGGTGGATTTTCTCACCTTTTGGCAGAGTCAGGCCCACTTGTCCTGTTTCAGGTCTTTATGCTAAGCTAAACTGTCAAGCTGCTTGCTGTAGCTTCATACTTACCAAACCCACTAGATTTTCTTATATCCCAAACACCAAGAAAGCCGATAAACATATTTCCAAAAATGCTGAGCTACTCATTTTAAACTAATTACAAGTGGTTTTGTTTAGCCACACCACATATTTAACATCCACTGGGGGACGTCTGCTGTTTAACAGTAACACTTTCAAACAGTCATCGAGTAGCAGATCAACTGTGATTAAAAGTGTGTTAGCAGGTAAATCACAGAAACTGACTGTCTGACTCAACCATGTTAAAATAATGACAACTCTACTCCTGGTTTAAATAAAGCATTAACTCTTAAAAATGAAAATTTGATAAAGCAAAATATCCCAAGGAAACTTAATTTTCAAGTTTTATCCTGTTTTTAGGAAGCTGCAATCAGGAGGGATCTCCAACACATCATGGGGACCAAGAATAATACGGATTAAAAAGCCGGTATCATGAAGCAGTCTAACACAGAGAGAACCACAACAAACTTGTGCCAAAGTCAACAGGGCTGCAGTGTCCCCAGTGTTCAGGAAGTGAGCTCTGATAGAAAGAATAACACGGCAGTGAGGGGCCACATTCTGGCAGCAACAGGCGCAGTGGGGAGAGCTGCCAGGTGCCTCCATGTTTTAAGGGGCCCTAATGGGCCCTTGCAATAAAACAGAGATAAGCGCGGGGTCGCACTGACCTCCTCTATCCTTCACTGCAGCTTTTGTTTCTTCCTGACCTCTCTCACATGCCTGCCATCTCCCCTGTTCTAGCTGGTGATAAGCTGCACAATGAAGGCCGTTAGCCTGCAATAGAGACGAGGATAAAGGCTCCCCATGCCACCACAACAGAGGGAGAGTGATTGATTACCCAGGCGTGAGGATGTGGGAGCACTGAGTTGTATCTACATTACTGATGATGTGAAGATGTGTGCTTTTTACAGAGAGTAGAAACGGTCTTCGGTCTCTGAAGAAGACAAATCAACATGTCTACCTGCAGTGACTGTGTCTCTGTCCTTTAAACTTTGCTCTTCAACGCTCGCTCTCAGCTGGATTTCAAAACGCCTGGAGAAGCCCTCTTTGGGTTTCCAAAGTGACTGCAGCATGAGGGGCTTCTCATTGTCTCCCACCACCCGGAAACACTCCCTTTTCCACTGGTTATCTGCACCCGTCTGGCCAATCACATCACAGAGCACGTAGTCGTTGGCGTCTTCTTTTTCCAGGCAGTACCTGAACAACAAAAGTAGAAGTTAAGATGAGGAGATGACTGCAGGAGGAAGAGGACATTAAACCATCTGGAACAGCATTAAGTAAGTGTTTGCAGGCCAGTAAAACCATTGATACAGCAACCTGGAGCTGACACTTTGTAACTATGCACAGCTCTCAGGACGGGAATGCTGGTCTGTTGGTTCAGACACAAATTTTTCAACAACTGTTAAACTGATTTGTATGAAATTTGGTTTATGTTCTCTTCAGAATGTTAACTTTGCAGCCACCATTAAGACAAAAATTGTAGTTTGACCTGTGCTTCAGTGTATGTCTTAAAATTTTCAAAACTAAGGCAGTTTCCTTAGTACAGTAAAGTATAGTTTTAAGCTATACTTTCTGTTTATTGCTGGTCAGATAATAATAAATCACACTAAACAAAATGGAAAACTTTATACATGCTCAACACACAGGTTAGCATGCTCTTGTTAGCATTTAGCTCAAAGGGTTAGGGTTTGCTTTGCAGAGTTGCTAGCATTTGCTGTATTATCTAAGTAATTTATAATTTAGTTTGTATAAGGAAATAGTGAAAAGCAGCTCAACAATATTTCAAAAAGCTCAAGTTTTCATCTTAAAAGTGCTTATTTTCCAACCAACAGTCCAAAACCCAAATATATTCACTTTGCAGTCTTATAAAACAGAGAAAAGCAGCAAATTGTCACGTCAGCATTCACCAATTCAAAAGCATGTTCACAAACTGCTTGCAAAGGCTTCCAAGCAAACAGCTTCCTGCTCATTAGCAGCGAGGGACTTGACCTGCTCCACCTCCTGAGTCACAGTCCATATCTGCTCAAGTTCAACCGGTCAGTGAATTCAACCCCCTCTAAATTCTAAAAGATGACACACATATCAGTTCAACAAATCCCCTCACCTCTCCAAGGCCTCCTTCACCAGCTCCTTGGCACTGGACTGTGTTGTGGCCAGCACACTCTTGTAGTTGGTCCCCTGACAGATGTCGCTGCCGAAAATCTTCAGGATGCCAGGGACAGACATTTGACTGGACAGCTCTGCTGGGTCGTCTGCAGCCTGGAGGTCACCCACCAGGCCCCCGCTGCCCAGTGCCTGGCCCCGACGTCCACTGTCCCGCAGGTTGGGGCTGTGGTTGAAAACAGTTGAAAGCCTGTTATTGTGGCGGCGGATTTTGCTCTTGGCTGGCTGCCGGACACCCACACTCTCTGTGGAGCGGACAGTGCTGTCTGAGTTGTTGGATCTGTGAGAGAACAAGAGGAGAAGATGATGAGATAACATACACTGTTAGGTGGCAACCCTTCAATACACAATTAAATAAGCAGCCACTCTGATTATGTACCTGTAAGTGCCTATAGTGTTTGTTTATACTCAGGCAGGTCAAACTTTTTCTGAAGAAGTCAATCACAGTGTCTGACTGAATGTTGTGATTTATGAGTAAATAACATCTGCAGACACAGTTATCGGCTGCTTTTCTTTACAGTATTTTTTCATTCATATTCAGTAATCTTTGTTTAAAACATGTGACACCTCACATAGCTTTTATACAACTTAAATTATTACATTTTTCAAAAGTGTAAAACTATTTTCTTGGTAAGTAAATTTAGGATGCATTATCTCCATTATACATACCATACATAAGGAAAAAAAAGGTTTGTTATAAACTTTAAAAACAGCTGTCTGTCCTTTACTGACATAATGATATAAAAACTTAGGCTTGGATAGACTTCTTCTCTAATAGAAGTATGAATGTAGTTCTGGGTAAACTGTGCAAAAGTAGTTTGACCATATTTCTATTCATACACTTAACCTCTCATATAACTTTTTACCACATGCATTCTGATACTTATCATGACAACATGAGGTTGTGAGCACATGTAAATATTTATTAACGTACTTATCTATGATTACCCATTAGAGGAGGCTGGTGTATAAACTATCCTCGTCTGTTTATAACCTTGCATCAACACATGAGCGACTTGCAGGAATCAAACAGTTAAAACAGCGCAAAATATGTATAAATATATGTTTATACAGTTAGCTCTTGCACACGCTATGTAGAGAGGGATATGGGGACTTACTGGACAGATCCATTGCTGGGTTTCCTCCCCAGTTTGGCCAGGCGCCTCTTCGGAGAGCGGATCAGTAAACCCACAGGGAAGTTCAGGGCTTGTTTATTTACGTGGCTGCTTCTCTCCTCCGAAATCATTATTGTTTTCAATTCACGAAAACACAACAAAACTTCTACAACAGTTAAAATGACCAGAAAATAGCATTCTTCACCGCTAGCTAGCTGGATGATGAAAACTTGTCGGTAAGAGATGGTTTTTCCAGGATAATATTCCAACTCCAAGTCCAAAAAATTAACTAAAGCACAAAAAGGCGTATGAATATTCCAACAATGCCTCAGTATCCAGAAGACAAAAGTTGTGAAAGAAGTTTAAAATGTTAGCTTAGTAACGGTGCGTGAGATGAACTGCCGTTAATGTTAAACGTTAACGTAGGAACGCCAAAAGAGCGCCGGTGGGTTCAAACTTCAAAAAATCAGTTTTTTTGAGGATAAAATCCAAAGTGAAGTGACTGTGGAGCAAAAGAGGAAGGAAAAGAGCCAGTTTTACACACTGTTTGTCCATTCCTGCCGGCATGTAAGAGGCGAGGGACGAGCCGGTCCATGTTAACCGGAGGATCCGTTAACTCCGCGAGGGACCGCGAGCGGCTGAATGAAGAGGGAACCTGCTGCTGCTGCAGGCACGAGCGACCTACTACTGATGACGTCACAGCGGAGAGGCGGGGCCAAGCACTCAGCACAAGGGGACTTTGTTTTTGTTCCTTATTTAATGACAAACAGTGAGAGAAATCATGGAAAATTTGTAATAAATGCTGTATCTATGACAACTTTATGCAAGAGTCTTTCAAGATCTGTCATAGGCATGGCCTTTATATTGACTTTAAGCACTTTTTCTGTGGAAAAAGAGAGTATTACCTTTTTATTTTTTCACTGTATCCAGTGGGAATAAATGTGATTGTGGGATTGTTTGTTTTGGACATTTTTGGAAAAGTATACTGGTACTCCACTATTTAGTCCTGGGCAGGTACTAGTTTTGTATAAAGGGTTATGTAAGTTTTTTTTGTGTTTGGAGAATGGTGAGACTCAACAACACAGTAAAATTACAGTGATTCAAAAACTAGAGGTTAAGAGAGACCAAAAAAGTTCCAGAGAGTTGCAAAGTTCATGGTCATAGTTCAGTTTGAGATGACAAACAACCCTTTCTCAGTAAATTTAGATGAACAATTGAATGGAAATACAGTCTGTATATCACAATGTCATCTTGGCCTCTGCTGGAGGATAAGTGATAAGGTTTAGGTAAGGGTTGCTCAGCTCAACAATTTAAGGTAATAAGTACTGGTGATTACTGGATCCCAGTTTGAGACAAATCAAATGTGAATATAAAGCAAAATGACAGGGAATTGGTGGTTGATAAAAACTGGACATTTGTGAATGTATCTTACCTGTTTGGTAGAAGCAGTATTAAGGATTGTGTCTAAATATGCAGCAAAAATAGAAAATAAATATCTCTGATTTCTGATTTCTGAATATTTTTTCTTTTAACTGAAACTGTCAGTTGATAGAAAAAGACATCTTGTGCACATGGTTTTCATATTTTAAACATGGTGATGCAGATTGAACAGTTGTAATATTTTAAATTATTGCTGTTGAATAATCATTTTAAAAATGAAATGTTGACAGAAAGAAAGTTGGACATATGGCACAACTGATTTCCAGTTCTATTATTTATTGTGTTGTGTTTTCTTTAGAAACGTTATTTATGTATTTGCCTATCTAAAAAATAACCACAGCAAGAAATATAACAATATGACAACAATAAAATGAAGAAGATAAAGGAAAAACATTAACCAAATGATATTGTTTATTTTGGCGTTTTTAATACTGTTATTCAGTGGTGTTTATAATCATCATTGTTCATATAAAAACGCCTTTTATAGGCTTGTACAACCTGATAATAACCAACAAGCCCTGCAGCGTCAGGATTCAAAGCATGTGTTTTTCAAGTGCTCCATCTAGTGGCAATAAAGTTGAACTGCAACACGGCATCTTTACCTGGAATACAACGATGCACGTAAAACACCTGTGCAGCAGAAACAGATGTAAATTTCTTATGTTTTTCACAGCTCTCTCAGTAATTATATTGTAAAATATAACACAGTGCTGATGTTTATGATAATAGCTGAAAATGTGTAATAAAATATTGTGTAATAATAAACAAGATAATTGCAATTTCAGTTTAAGGTTGGACACAACAAAATTTCAAGTGGACAGAATTATTGATTATATGAATTAGTTTCTTGTTTCAAAGAGAAATATAGTTTCTTTTTGCTCCAGACAATTCATCTAACAGCTGTTGTTGTTAACAATATTCCATTTTATGTCATTTCAAAAGGTTTCTCAATAACCACTTATAGTTCAAGGTACCCAGCTATAAGTGCTATGTACATATTGACAGCAAATGAATAACACCTCAGTGTTAAATTCCCTATTGTAAGTGAAGTTCTGCACTCAAAATCTTACCTAAATGCACAATAAATATTTTCTGCCACTAGGTGTCTCTAAATTAAAACAATAAAAACTAAAAACATGGTTAGATTTAAAAAAACTGTGACTAATTCATGCAGAAATGTTTACAGAAGAGGTTATATATTAATGTCTGATTGATGTTATATTAGGTCACATTTGCTGACTTCCTTCCTCACTCTCTAAGTGGTGTTAACATAGATTGAAGACAGGAGACAAAGTGAAACACAACTTTGCCTTGAAGAAAATGACAAATTTCTCTGAGTTAAAACTTTGATGGAAACTTTTGAAATAATGTGAGAACTTAATTTAATAACACATGACAAATTTACAGTCATTTCTAGACATTTAATTTAAAATATCATATACTATATGTTTAAGTAAAGAATACAACTGAAGAAAAATAAGTAAGGTATAAACTAAATATACAAAAGTGCCAAAAAATAAAGTATGAGTAATGCATTACTGTGTTACATTACTTGTGTTGAAGAAATGAGGCTAAGTTCTACTCAACAGGTGGCTAAACACATTTTAAGTCATCATAATTTATTGTCTGATTTATTTGTGTATCAATAAATCTGAATCTGCAAAGAGACCAGAAACTTACGTCTTCAAAAAATGAAGTGGAGTCGAGGTAGAAAGAGGAATAAAAATGGAAATTTCCAAGTGAGGTACTTGCACTGTAATGAGATACAGAACTCGAGTAAAAGTACTCGGTCACATCCCACCTCTGCATACTGAACAGACCCAACTGCAAATGTGTTAATAATTTAGCAATTAACTGACATTTGTTTTTTAATCTATTATGGTTACACATTAACTGTCGGCCATCACCAACACCTGTGGTCCTTTTTTTTTTACACATAAATTCTCTTCCTCTCTCTTATACACACACACACAGATACACACACACCCACAAACACACACCACACATACAGACACACTCTTAGTCTGTGCAGTTTTTCTTTGTGGTATGAGTAACAGAGTGAGAGGCGGATGTGAGTGAGCTCCACCTGCAGCTTTTGTGCACGTTGAGCGGTTTGGAGATGATAAGATTCAGGTCAGACATACATCTTTACACTTTTCTGCAAGCAGCCTGCGTCTGCTCTCTGACGCCGCCACACTGCACTTCAGCCTCCATCCTGAAAATTAAGCTACATGTTAGAAACTGTTTTTACTGCTCTGTCAGGACGTTCAGCAACGCTAGAAACCTTCAGGAATAAATAGAGACAAAAATATATAGTTGGGAAAGTAAAGGACATGCATGCTGAATAACAAGACAAGATTTAATGAATTTAATGTGATTTCTTTTTAAAATATTAAGTTTAACAATATAAAAACAAAATATGTCATATAGTGATATTGAATCAATTACCAGCAATGACTATACCATATTCGGTGATTGATGTTGTTGACATTATGTCCTCTAACATTTTCTTTCTCACTGATTCACAAATAGACAAATTGCTCAGAAAATTTCAGTACAATCACATCACAGCTGTTTGTTTACACATGCAACAAATTTAAAATATTAAACTGTTCTCTTTCCCTCCTCTTTGCAGCACGATGAATTAAAAATTACTACAGATTACATTCTCCTGTGTCTTTTGGCCCCTGAATGTCTTTCACCTTCATGTTTTTCTTCTGCAAACTTCATAAACCCATTTATCTGATTTACAAACTGGGCGTTTCCTCTTCTATATAAATCACTTTTTTTTTTTTCAATAGATTACAAGTTTCAGATCTCTGAAAAGTTATTTTCATGCTGTAATGAAAAAAGAAAAGTTTTTTGAATGGTATAGAGAATATTTTGCAGGAAAATGTGATAATTAGCAGCTCTTAAACACAGAAATACAGGTAGGAATATCTCATTTATAAACAGAGGCACTTTAATTTTGCTGGAGTAACTTTAACATCACTTCCTTTTTTTATAATAGTGGCCATTTTCAAAAAACAAAAAGAGAACAGACAGTTTGACAAAAATAACCTGGATGACAGTATGTATGAATCTGATTTCTACTTTGAAGCATGTTAGAGACTCCCAAGTTCCATTTAAAATGTCTCTTTTGTATTAGTTTATGGTTTTTATACACCTGAACTGGCACATATGAGGATGTCAGTCATGGTTGCTGTCATAACTGAGCATTTGACAATTGTAAACCTCACAGTTCTGTTGCTTTTTTTTTGTCAAAAATGATTCTAATTTGTTGGACTTAGAAATTCTGACACAAATAACACCTTGTGCAAGATGATTAAAATAGTATAAATCAGTGGTTACAACATGACCATCAGTGTGCGCAGTATATTGTTTATGTGCATCTGTTTAGGATGTTAAATAGTTCTGGGTAAGATTTTTTTGTTTAAGTGTAACAGCAGAAGTAAAGCACTCTGGCAGAAGTGCTGAGTATGACCCTCCTCTGATAATTTCTCACAGATAAGGAAGAAAAATGGTAAAATACAAGGAAAGGAAGGGGAAGCTGCGTCAAATAACCAGAAAGAGAGAGAATGTTGGCACATTTTGACCGTGCATGTTGTTAAACGCTTTGAGTGAAATAAACAAATTGGATTCACGTCACATGTGTCAAATGGAAAACAGAAGTCTCAGGGAATAACTTTTCTAAACTATGTGTGGCTTGATAGCCTACCATTACAGTTAAGAAAGAAAATAAGTTTTCAGAGACTTTGGTGAACCAATCCCGTGCTTATTTTATCCAGCCAGTAAATGTAATATTTGTTGTTGAAATGCATTGAAACATGATATCTATATTAAAAAAAACTCCAACTAAAAAAATCAACAAACTACAACAAAGCAAATGTTTTCAATTTCAAGGTGCAACCGTTTAAACCCCAAAAAATGTATTAACTGAAAAGTCCACCCTCCTACCAACACTTTAAAAGATTTTTAATAACACTTTATATTTGGTTCTTTTAACCCAAAACAGAGATACCGGCTTTACGAGTAAATACGATACATGGTCTCTCAACAGTCTTGGCCGGAAATTTGTCTAAAAACCAAATTTCGCCATTTTGTTCCAACTATTTCCTGTCTGGACGCAGTTGCTAGGCAACCAGCGGAGAAACCCGGAAGACACGTCCAAAGAGTCGATAACATTCCGCTTAAAGCAAGAATTATTTACGTATTAATTTTCGTGTGGATTGAACGAACAATGCAACATGAGTTAATTAGTAGTGTTGGTAGGCGGTTTTTGTTATGTTGGACATAACCAAGCTAGCTATGGATATTCCACCTGTTTCCAGTCAAAAAGCTAAGCTTAATTAAGCTAAGCGGCTGCGTGCTGAAGCCGTAATCGCTAACCTTAGAAACAGATAAATCTACACCAGCTAATATAACTTAATTTTCAAAAGAACACATATTTTTCGTGGTATCAGTCTTAATTTACAAGAAAGAAAGCGAGTAAGCTATTTCTCAGTCGAATGTCTGAGAATATTCAGATTTTTAAAGAATAAATAAAGCCGCAACCAGTGTGATTTTATTTTGAAATGCGGAAGGAAATGACATGTTCGCCTTGGCTGGTTCTTCGAAGAGAGGCGGGACTCATCGCGCATCGGAGCGACAAGCGCAGAAAGCAGCAGCTCACCGTGCTCACACATCTTCCGTCTTTACTCGAGCTTAACAAGCCAACCGAACAGGAAAACATCCATCACGCCAACCAAAACTTTTATTTGTTTATGCAAATATTTTCGAGCTTACAAATATGGTGCTGTGCTTACAGCTTGGAGGGAGAAGAGGCCAGTCTTAGAATAAACTCTCCGCAAGTCAAGTCCACTCCTGGAGGAGGAAAGGTAAGATGAACAATGCTGATTTAATATTCGACAATTTATAAAAATCAGGCCTTTGTATTTCTTGTAAAAAGATTGATTCTGGTAAGTGCTCAGCTCTCTTCCTCTTTCTCCTTCTCTTTATTTCTCACTTCTCTATGTTTCATTTTCATCTGAAATTGAACAAATTCTTTGTTGTTATTTTCACAACATATACGTTTTTAATCAATAAAGCCTTTTTGGAAAACTCTACAGCATCTATATGAAGCAACATCATCAAAATGGACATAGAAATTTGGCTTTTAAAACTTGTTCTAACTTATTACATAGACATTTAATGCTGTTTTTTCACGCAGTCATACTTGTATACAGGAAAACTCGGGTTATATCTGCGTTTCTTTGTCCTTTATGTGCTTTTGTTTGTTGGATCCTGCTGTGTAATTCGGTGTGTTTGTTCCTCATGGGCATGTTTTTACTCTCCTCACTTTGGGGAAGTGAAGAGCTATTGTTAGTGTGGCAGAGAGGGTCAGCGAGGTCAGAACAGACAGAAGATGTATTATCTTCCTTAAAGTATATTTATATATTATATTTAAGTTGTGTGTTTATCTGTCGAGATCTCTGCATGCGTGTGCGTGTGCGTGTGTGTGTGTGTGTGTGTGTGACTGAATGGATCAGTGATCTGTTTGATCGAATCACAGAACAGTGAGCACCCTCATGTCAGAACATCCTCTGCAAACATGCACACACCCTTCTGCAGCTGCTGAACAGCAGCACTGAGGGATGAGCTGACAGATTTTAGCCAACAGCCACAAAGTCACAACAAGGCTAATTTGTAAGATTAAGCTACTGAGTATTTTCTGTATTTTCCTGTTTATTTTCTTCTCTATAAGGACTTAAAAAGGTTGTTCAAATTCCCCTCTGCCAAAATGTTGCAATTGCCTGTTATATTTAACCACTCCCTGTGACGACATACAAAATATTGCAGCTGAAACAGTTTGGCAGATAGCTGATTAGTTGATCAATAGATAAAATAAAGAACTATACCAAATGTTCAGTAGTTCCAGCTTCTTTGAGTACAAATTATCCAATTTTCTTTCCATGTCAGCCTGTCATGGCCGGTTCAGTACCTTCAGGCTTTGTTGTTTGTTCTTTAATCAAGGTCTCATCCACGAAACATATTTTCACTACTTTTGGACAAAGATAAATGATTAATCAAATAATGATGCAAATAACCTTCAGATATAATGATAATCAAAACTGAAAGTAACCGTTTGTTGAAGCCCTACAAAAAGTGGTGCCTTGTTGGATTTACTTGCCACATGTTCCAGATGTTTCAGTGCTCAGCAGTTCTGTATACAGTTTCATTGAAATAATTGCCAAATGAACCATGTTTCACCAAAAAGCATTGAGAAAAATACAATAAAAAAACACATTTGCTCCATTATTTATCCCGAGACCCTTCAGATTTATCTGGTGACCTGTTAGAGGGGCCCGACCCTCAGGTTGGCAACCACTGGACCTGATGAGCTGCAGAGGGAAGTTAAAACTAGTTCAACATGAAGCAGCTACAATGTTCCTACATCACAATATAATATACGAGACATGGGAGACATTTAAATGTAGAATGAGTGCTTTTACGCTCTGTTTTTTTAAAATTAGTACTTTTTAGCACACAGATGAAGTCAAAAGCCTCCCAATACCACCGACGCAGTTTAATAGAAGCATTTATGTATTGAGTTCATGTTTGCATTGATCCTAGTTTAAAGCATCACACCGTCGCTGTCGGTGGTGTTGAAGGAGACGGACGTAGATGCAGCGAACATTTTTCCTCTCGTTACATTTTCATTTCTCACAATATTTATTTAACTGTGACTTTCCGAAATGATAACAAACTGTTTTTTAGAAGAACACTAATCCCATTCATTCATTTTGAGATTAAACAGCTTAACAGTTTTCTGTGATGGCTGATAATTGTTTCAGTAGTTGGTTGTCCCTTAATGTTTAATATGTTGGTGGGATGGGAGTTACTCTCTCAGTTTTAAATGCAAATAACATAACATGTAACAGTAAAACAGTCACAGAGACCATTTAAATGGATCCTGGGTACTTTTATTTACTTATACTTTAAATAAAGTTTGCAGTACTTATATACTTAAGCAGCATTCTCACTGCAGGCCTCTGGATGGTAATGGACTGTTTTATATAACAGTTTTGTTTACGTAAAGGATCCAAATACTTCCTCAACTATTGGAGACAAGTTTCAAAGATGAACATGAACAGTGTGATGTTTTACTTTTAGCTGCTCCTCTCCTCCTTTCCTCTCCTCCTCTCCTCCTCTCCTCCTCTCCTCTCCTCTCCTCTTCCCTTCTCTCCTCTGATGTTGCATGTACAACATTCACACACTTCACATGTGCAGATGAGACAGAAAGCCCCCTGAAGTTCAGACAGTGAAACTTAACACAACACTGCAGGCAACACTTCTGTGCACAACTGAAACTATTAGTTGCAGTTGGTTTTACATCACCATTGAAAAAAAAGTTGCCTTCTGATATCACTTTGCTCTTTATCTCCTACATTTACTTAATGTGCTCAAAAAGACACGCTATAACTTCCTCACATCTTCCGTTTACAAAAAACATGAACCTGCGAGTCCTGATGGTGAAATAAATACATAATGTGGCATTTAAAGATGTCGGTTTGGACGTGGAAAATTACAGTCCTAGACCAAAAAAATTTCAGCCAAATTTTCTTTAGAATTTATTAATCATTTAAATTGTCATTTTATAGCAAAAGTGACAAACATTTATTGCTTTCAAATGTATAATTGCTGCCTTTATTGATCTTCAGTGATGGTGAACTGAATATGTTGGTGTTGGACTGTTGGTCAGACAAAACAAGACGATTTTAGACCAAAATATCAACGCCAAAGAAAAACTTTTGGCGCAAAAGCTTCAAAATGAAACAAGTTTTGTTACAGTGTGTTGATCACATGAAACTTGTCCTGTCTGTAAAGTAGCAAATAATGTTTGAAGTAAAGGTTAAGGTTAACACTGAGGCTTGTGCAGGAAAGCCACCTGTAATGTGTCGAGCTGCTGAAACGCTGACCAGCTCGCTGTCAGCTCCTCTGTGGTTAAATACAGCTCTGTCATGACTGCCACTAAGTGTTGACAAAAGTGCAGCTTTAACTTATTTCTTTCAGACATTCAACTTTCTGTTTCTTAAAAACGTTTTGGGACACAGCAGCAAGAAAACCCTCATATCATTTCAGGTTTACAGAAATAGACAATATCACAAGATAAGTTGTTAGATTAAAATTATTTTAAGAATAAGTATAAACTGTATGTAAAATCATTAGAGACAGACTGCAGGAAGAATAAAAAAAGATCCAAAAAACTGTCAACTACATTTAAGTAACTGAGATTCGACTGCAGTCCGTACCATTACATCCCCCCAGTCTTTTAGATCTTAAACATAAGTTAATTTTCAGAGTCTCAAAATGATTTACATGCTGTAATTTCACCCACCATAATAACTTCAAACGGATGTGTTTATTATTTAGATTTGTATCCCATAAAGCAGAAGTCAAAAGGGTGTGCTGAGCCAAACTGAGCCACCCGGGCTTCCTTTTCTTTGAGCCAAAATGCGGCCAGTAATGTGCATTTCCTTATTTTTCGTAGGCTGGTCCCCAGAAAGCACAAAACAAATACAAAACTTTAAGAGAAGCATTGATGTGCTGCAGAACAAATCCTCCACCAGTCCTCTCTTTGCTCGCTATCACTGAGGGATCAATATTTTTGACTGATGCAGGAGAGATGCCAGAGATTAAATATGAAAAAAACTAATTTACACAGGAATAGCTCGGCTAAACTTGTACTTGATTTCCTCTTTTCAATTTCTTCAGTTAAACACATATCAGCAGTCGAAACTGTAGTGAGAACAAATCTGTTTCTTATAGTTCTCCAGAATATTCGATGTGTAAAGTGCATCAACGCCTGCACGTCTGAACCCGTGCAGACGTTAATGCGTCCCGTGCAGCTTTTCATCTAAAGATTCAGGTGAAACGTGTTGAATCAGTGATAACTTGAACAATTTTTGATGCTCAATAGACAAAAAAACTTTGATTTTTTTATTTTGAAACCATCAGGTGCAAATGTTTCCTGACAGAAATGTGGCTTTAAGCTTCTTAATTTGCTCTGATTTTACAGTTTAAGTCATCGAGTCCAACTTAAATTAGTCTGACGAACCTGTCAGGTGAATTCAAATACTCCTTCATGTTGGTTTGTTCCACCTGATTAGCTTATTTGATGACATTTAACACTACCAATTTATTTTTATTTAGTTGAACAGTACATAGATGAGAAAAGCCCCTCAAGTTTGACTGGAACTTAATTTGAATTCTGAGGTTTTTTCCAGTTTAATCATCTGACATAACGTATTAGTTTATTGCCCAAATCCTGTGGCCAGTTAGGTGAGCGGTGACATAATGATGTAAGAGAAAGCCACCACCTGACAGAAGAAGAGCCCAGAGTTTTATTTTGAAGTGCTGGATTTAAAAAAAAGATTTATCTTTGCTTCAGCCTGTCTGCAGTCGTAATGAGCCCGTCTTCTTTGACCGTTTACTGGAGGTTTAATTAGTGTACTTTATTTCTTTAACATGAGGAGAGAAGAAGAGAAAAAGAAAAAAAGTGAAAGTAAATGACTGACAGAATCATTGCTGGTGCTCAGTCTCTCTCTCTCTCTCTCTGTGAAGCCTTCCTGTCACTGACCCTTTCCTGCTGCTGAGGCCTGGAAATGTTAATGACTGAATTAGACACTGATCATCAGACCGTCCAGCCCTCCCATGTGTCTCTAATGAAGGTGATTTTTGGCTGAAACCTCTGGTTCATGTTGTCTTCACGCCTTCTCTGGGTGATCAGCACTGCTGAATGTTTGAAACTTTTTCAGTATTCATCCAGATCGAATGAGCAAATATTCAGAATCAAACATAATGTTATTAATTGGCACAACCTTTGGAATTTAAACAGACATGAATGTTTTGACCTCTCAGTAAAAAGAGAGGAATGTTCGAGGTCCTCGATCCTCAGAGAGAGAAAAAATTACATTTGGGAATTCATGGTTTGTTAACAGCTCTGTGTGTGTGTGTGTGTTTGGACTAAATAAGGTAACTTTTTTAATTAAAGGATGATCTCTGGCCCTCAGGTAGCGGTAATGAGCATTAACAGCACTCTGTCTGCTGCTAAGGTGAGTTCAAAGCAGAGTTGTGAGCTTGCAAAGCGCTCTACAGCTGCACAAGAGAGGCGGCGTTTTTTTATCATGACGACTCACCACATCCTTCACTGCGTAACCACAAACGCAGAGGGAAGGTTTTATTCTGTCTGTCTGTGGGAAAATCACCAAATTCAACACCCACCATACAGTAACGGCTGTCATGGCACTCAGGTCCTTCCTGCCCCCTCAAATCGCCTTTTGATCCAAGTTTCAGAAGTTTAATTCTTGTAATTAATCACATTTCCGAGTGTGTCCCCTCGTGTGTCTGAGGGTAAACAGACGCAAATGAGGAAGAGGTTTTTGTGTTTCTTCCTTATTTAAAAATGGATTAATTGATTTTTTTCCAGTTCCTTTACTCTTCCCAAGTCATTTCCATGATCTCCAGTCATGATAACCGAGTCATGTGACCACATACGGTGGATTTAGCAGGAAGTGAAGTATAAATAACACACAATGCTGCTGCTTGTGTTAATATTTACATGCAGTCAACATTTTCCCATCTCCCTTCTTTTCCCCTAATAACCAAAAGACGCCTTATAGATTAAGAATAATGTGTAAGAAATATTTAATATAAGTTCTGTATCATGAAAATGAGTTTTGTTCATGTGCACATTTACCATTTTTGTTACGCCAGTGTCGTGTTTTGGATCCTTTTTGACAGCTAACGTTGTTTGATCATCCTGATACTTTTTGATTCAGCTTATTTATTCTATTTAAATATAATTCTTCATCTTACTGTTGAACTGTTTCTGTTTGTTTTCTAACGGAGGTCAAGTTCTTTTCAAATGTGGCTTTGATTTAAAACTGAGCATTTAGCCCATTACACAGGAACTGCCAAGATATATATAGCATTCCTCCATTTAGCCTGAAAATACAAAGATATGATTTTTGATCTTTCTTTGAGCTGTTTAAATGTTTCAGCAGAAACAACAGAAAATGACAAGTTATGTCTGTTTGGCCTCACAGAGACAAAGCATGAAATTTGGTAAAATAGGATTTACAGGATCTGTTATTGATGATGTCAGAACGTCATGCTCAGATTAACCTATTAGGACATCAAGAATTAGTTTTTTTAAAAATTAGTTTATCATTTCTAAACCAACAGATCCTCAGGTAAAACCAGGCTCATGTGTGAAGCTACACTGTCTGTTTGTGTCGGACTCTTTGGTCGACAGGAGGAATGTCCAGTTTTTATTAACATAATTCATGAAAAATTAGATTTTTACTATAAAGTATGAATAAAATAATCATGTTTCAAACAGGAGTTTAATTATTTAAGTACTGTTACTTGCAGATTTTGAAAAACGTAAGTCAAACAAAATGGAAAAGTATATTTAAAAGGACAAAGTGAATTGATTTTTACTTTAATTTAATTTGTCAGATTATCGTTATTAAACCAAACGTTTGTGGCTGCAGGTTGAGGAGCCACACTCACACATCAGAGTGGCATCGATCCTCTCGTCTGACGCTTGTTAAGATAATTTACCTGAAATGAAATCAGTCCTTCAGTAGTTCGTCTTCACTGTCTCAAACACTTTAAACTGCATGAGAGGTCCGCTGTTTCCAAGACCAAATTATTATCTTATTGTTCCTTAAAATGTCTCATTAATTAATTATTCTAAGGATACAAGATGCATGAAGTACATTTTTTCATGAAGGTTAGATTATAATAATTTCTGTCTGAATGAAAAACTTGAAACTGTGTAAAAATCATCCTTAAAATCCTGTTGATCCTCTTCAAAGCTGATGAGTTTCAGTCTGAAACAGAGTTTTCTTGTCGGCCTGTTGAAGCTTCAGGCAGATCAGCGTCTCTTCTCTCACAGACCTGATTTTTGTCTCACAGGCACTTTGAAGCAACATGTTTGAAACAAAAATCACAGCTTTCAGCATTTTTTTCTGATAAACTGCAGATTATAACTTTAATTTTAATAGTCATTTTAAACTTTGCATGTTTTTCTTTCTCTGCGTAGAAACACTTGTCTGTGACTCTCTGATCGTCCTTTTGCAACTTTCCTTCGTTCGACACTTCAGCCGGTCCTGATGGAAGCCAAAGGAAAATATGACTTTAATGCAACAGGAGACGACGAGCTCAGCTTCAGAAAGGGGGACATACTGAAGGTGAGAGTATTTTCATAGGATTTTTTGTGATTTCAGATTCTCTTTTTGAGCTTTTTGTGACGTCCTGTGTCTTTTGTCTCTTTCTGATCAGATTTTGAATGCAGAGGACGATTGGTGTAAAGCAGAGATGAACGGACTGGAGGGATACGTACCACAGAACTACATCGAGATGCAGACTCACAGGTGAGAGGCAGCAGCATCAGCGTTAGTCTTCACAACCTTTACAAGATGTCCAGTTTAAAATATCAAATTCCAGTGAATCCGCTTGTGCAAGACGTTTTTGTTAACTGTGCACAAAAAACACACTTTACATACACTTCACTTCAGTAACTCTTAAACTGATTCTGACTTGATGTCAGTAAACTTCAGAGGTCGGACGAAGGACTCAAAACAAGTTTTTAAAGACTTTTTTAGGTTTATAATGTCTGAAGCTGTTCTCTTTACGATAAAGTGCAAGTTATGTGAGAGTGTTAGTGTGTGTGTGTGTGTGGTATTCATCAGATAAGCTGCAGCATTATATCCTGTTTGTGTGCCTGCGTGTGTGTGTGTGTGTGCTGTGTGTGTGTGTGTGTGTGTGTGTGTGTGTGTGTGTGTGTGTCCAGGTGGTTTCAGGAGAATGCCACTCGCAACACTGCAGAGGAACTCCTGAGGTACAAAGACGTGGGAGACTTTGTGATCAGAGGCTGTCAGAGCTCCCCGGGGGAATTCTCCATCTCCGTCAAGTGAGTGAGAAATGTGTTTGTCTGTAAATAAACTGCAGACAGATTCATCAGTCTGCCTCAGAGGTTTCTGCTTGTTGCTCCAGCTGCAGATCGCTGCATCGTGCTCTGGAGAAAAGCTTGTGATGGAGCTTCGTATCGGTGCAGAAGCAGTTCAAACATGTCCGTCAGGTTTCTTACATGTACAAGAATCATGAGTCTCATTTGATTTCTCATGCTAACTGTTTGCTAAACGCCTTTCCTTAAAAACATTTGTTCATTTATAGCTGAGCAACCATGTGACATTATATTAGCATGTCTGGCTAACTAGCTTAGTACTCACAAGATTCACTTAACAAAGCCTTTATGTCAGATTAGGGCCACATGGTTTTGAAAAAATATCTAAATGTGATAATTTGGACTGGTATTGAAATTACAATGTGATTTACAATAATAGAAGGAATGATGTAAGATGCTTGCTTGATATAAGTATGACATGCAGGCCGACTCTGCAGCACTTTATTTGATCTAAATTGTGCAATTTAAGAATTGCAGTGGTCCACATTGCAATTTCGATTAAATTTCGATTACTTGTGTAGCCCCGTGTCAAATCCACAGGGTCTCTTTTCCATCTTAGACTTTATAACATCAGTTTACTTTTTCATTTTTCCCTTTTCCGTTCGGTGCTTGTCTAGACTTTTTCTGAGATGTTGTTTCAGGGAAAATTTTGTCTGTGACACTGCAAGTCCCTGATAGTTTTGATTGCACTTTAAACAAGAAGAAGTAAAGCAAACGTGTCTGCAGCAAAGCAGAAATAACTTTATCAGTCAACCTGCCACCCGGCATTTTATTGGTCAGGAAATTCTGACGGGATTTTTGCACAAAATATTTGAGAGCAAAGGAGAATTCTGAGAGGAGACGTTTCACAAGCAAGTGTGGTTGAAATCATTTTAAAGGTCAGTCAGACTTGTTTGCATGATTTAACTGTCAGTAAACCAATATTTCCCCTCAATACACATAAAAGAAGTAAACTCTGACTCATCTTCGCACTTGTAGGGCTGCAAACTGTGCAAGACTTGACATATTTCTGGGCTGGAGACGGCTGCAGAAGCACCGGTAGAGTAAACAGCACAGAGGCAGAGTGAAGCGGCCTGCAGCTCCAGGTTTCATTAGTTTACCTCAGTGTGTCAGCAGCCATCATTCAAACAGTTTTAGCTGCTCTGCAGTGGGCAGAGCTGTCTGTAACTCCCTGATGTTGTAGTTTGGTACATTGACCAGCAGATGACAGTCCAGCGGAGGAAACTCCTGAGCCTGAGCCTCTGGAGTGACGGACCAGTTAGTCTCATGTGTTCACACTTTATCTTCCCTCAGACACGAGAGCGACGTCCAGCACTTCAAGGTGATGAGAGACAACAAAGGCCAGTACTTCCTGTGGTCTGAGAAGTTCACCTCCTTAAACAAGCTGGTGGATTTCTACAAAGTCACCTCCATCTCTAAAACCAGGGAGATCTACCTGAACGACGGCAGCTCGAACAGCAGGAGCCCGAGCTCCGCCCGGGGGGTGAGAGACGTTTCTGATCAACAGCAGTGCTCAACTTTGACTTGCTTATAGTGCAGTTTAAGTGATCGTCTCAAAGATCATCTAGAAGAATTTCATTATAATCTGTTTGCCTCTGAATGAGGTTACACAGCAGTGATTGACTGATGGTCAGCAGGTGTAAACTCTTCTTATGAGGGGTGGTTGATAAGTTCATGGCCAAAGGTAGAGGGACTCGATTATTTAAATATTTTAATGTAAACATAGTTCCCTCCAACATGCACTCATTTAATCCAATGACATCATCATCAATGAGAAAACGGAGAGCTCCTGAGCTCCTCCTTCATCCTGAGGAAGAGGTAGAAGTGTGATGGTGTCACATCAGGTGAGCAGAGCAGCTGCAGGACGAGTTCAGATCCACATTCCTGAATGACCGCATGCAGGTGGATGTTTTCCATCTTCTCACCTGAAACAGAAATACAACAAAAGCTACCGACATCACACTTTCTGCGTAATCACTTAAAGACTTGAACTATACAAGCATGAAACAACAGTTGTATAACTCATCTCCTTCTGCCTGAAAACACAAACATCTTTCACCGGAGGCATTTATAGAAATGCTGTGCAGACATTCCCAGAAAAAAAAAACTTACAGAGTCACTTAAGTTTACTGCTGCAGCTTCACATAAAACAATATTTAACTGGTGACTTTTACTGAAGTGATCACAGAAAATGCAGTGTTTGTCACCAGATTAGCATCGACCGCTGTCGTCTACAAAGCAAGACAAAGTATGTAAGTGCATTTGTTGTCATCACCGACGACCACAGGTGTCACCTAACCAAGCAGGGCTGAAATCTAAAGGACTACGACCTTGATTTGGTTTAAGTTGGGTACTTCTTAAAAATGCGTCTGGCTTTTCTGTGAAATCCTCTGCATGTGGTTTCTTGCTGCCCTTCTTTGAAAGGCCTCAGGCAGCGTTCGTACGGATACGATGTGAGGTGACAGGTTTAAGGTGCAGTTATTTATAATAACCGCTCAGTTCGACAGGTACTTTCTTAGTAGATCCATCAGTCGTTTATTCAGTGAAATGTCACTTCACTGCAAATGTCTACCGTCCAAATTAAAACCATAAACAATTACTACAAATTAATTTGGCTAAAATGAGCCAAACTCAGTTTAACCTTAATAAAAACAACAACAATATCAGAGTATCAGAGTTCATCTACTGTCCTGTAACAATAGAGGCTGGTGGCCTCTTTATTTTACATACAGAGAAAACATAAGTAACAGTAACAGAATAAACAAAAACAAAATTATAATTTCAGTTAATTATGCACGTTTACGTAGGTGTCAACCCAGAGAGTGAACTTCCATGTGAGTCAGAGCTGCAACTAATAATTTCTATTTTAAAATGATCTTTATTGTCTTATTAAGCAGAATTTTCCTTTCAGCTTAAAATGTTTTGGTTATTTTTAACTTAATGTTTCTGCAAAAAGCTGGTGTGGTTGAGTCTGCACAGCATTCGCATCTTGATGCACATCAGATGAAAAACTTTTGATTTTTGAGCATTTAAATAGAAACTGTCTTGTGTTTTTCGCCGTGCTGAAGTTCCTGCTGCACCCATTTGTTATCTCCTTCCTGTGTGCTTCCTCCTTACAGGTGAGGGGGGGGAGTTTGCCTCAACCGAGTAATGCAGCAGCTGCAGGCATCACTGCTTCCACACGCAGAGCATCAGAACCGC
Source organism: Acanthurus leucopareius (assembly GCA_029814765.1). Classification (NCBI taxonomy): domain Eukaryota; kingdom Metazoa; phylum Chordata; class Actinopteri; order Acanthuriformes; family Acanthuridae; genus Acanthurus; species Acanthurus leucopareius. The sequence goes on from JAQMCX010000021.1 coordinate 2,668,616, forward strand.
CTCACAACCAGCTGGTACACACACACACACACACACACACACACACACGCACACACACGCACACACACACTCTGCACCACCGTTTCCCAGCATGTATCAGTGTGATGGGGCCCTGCGATGATCTCGAGTCTCCTCTCACTGACACAATGTGTTTATTTAAATCCACTTTAAACTGGATTAAATTTTAAAATTATTATATTTTAACATTAACAAGTGTTTTTTATACAGCTGAGGTGTCACTTAGTTAAAGTTTTGCATTTGTAATATCACTCAGAGGTGCAGAAGTTTAAACAGTTCAAACATATTTTAGTTTAAGACTTAGGTTTCTAAAGTCTATTTCTACCGAGCGCACAGGACTTTAATTATTTTAAACTTATCAAAAACTTTTGCTGAACAATTTATCCACTATTTTTAGTTAACTAATCTAACTGTTCCAGTATTTTATTCAACTACTTAAAAAACTATTAAAAACACACGATTAGATAAATCTACCATTTATCTTTTTTAACTGTTGGTAAAAACATTTCTACATTTTAAGCTAATTTAAGCACATCCGTCACTGTTAGCTTTTACTTTTAAATTGCTTCCTAAATGTTTTTTTTTTTAAATATTTTTTTCCGGCCATTTTAACCATTAATCCGTACTCTTTTTTTAGCTAGCTTTAGCTCTGCTCACTAGCTAACTAGATCTCACACACTTCCTAGTTTCAACACAAAGTTTTCAGGTGTTACAACTGAATTACTAGGTGATATATTCTCTTTGAATCATAATTATGTTTTTTCTAATAAGCTGAAATTCCCCTCCATCTCTTCCAAATAACTGCAGAAGGAGCTCATGTGGGGTGGCGTTGGTGTTGGTTGGGCATCACCAGCTCTGTAGAAATATGACTCATAATGTTTGTCTGCGTCACTGATGCAGAAACATAAAGTTGTGCGTTTTCCTTTCGTTTCCAGGTGAAGCGCCCGGGTCTGGAGGAGCGAGCGCACACCATCGGTCACACCGGGCGGAACAGCCCCATCACTTATCCTCCGCGACCAAAGTCTGAAACGATGCCTCTTCCTCAGGTCAGCCTGCTGGAACCAGCAAACACACACAGGGTCCAAGTTTATGAACCATTTCAGAGCCTCAGATTATTAATTTTATGTCCTCAGATTTCACCGTATCCGCCTAAAGCAGCAGTTTGTAAACTGAAAACACCATTTTTGTTTCTAAATTCTAAATTTTGTTTGTTATTGTCTTTCCATCATCTCATTTACACATTTTGCTACCAGTGTCATTCGCTTCTTATGCAGCACATAGCAAACTGAGAAAATTGAGAAACTTTAGTGAGACTGTCAGTGCAACAGTGTGAAATTCTCCACTGGAAGTCAAAATGTTGTGCATGTTGGAGTCGAGCCGTCCAACAAAACGTTGACTGTCACTTGTTCTTCTCTCGCTGTCCTACAGAGGGTGTCCTTGCCGCAGGTGAAGGCGCTGTACGACTTCACCGCAGAGGAAGACGACGAGCTCGGGTTCTGCGCGGGGGACATCATCGAGGTGGTGGACCGCTCCGACGCCTCTTGGTGGAAAGGGAGGCTGAGGGGGAAAACGGGCCTGTTTCCTGCCAACTACACGTCACAGTAGTGAAAACAAAAACACGCCACGCGATGCACCTACCGTGCCTGCACGTGCTCAAAGACTCGCTCTGCAGGTGAACACTGAGCAGCCATGACTCATCTAATCCGCATCACCCGAGGGACTGAGTCCATTTGTGTTTCCACATATAAATAATATTCACTTTTATGCTGCACTGAGTTTGGTGCTGGTTCAGGTTTTATCGAACAGTTTTTGTGCTACTTATTCACCAAAAGGAGCAGAGACAAAGCGACGGGGACACTTCCTAAAAACCAGAGCCTCACTGCTGCAGGTGGCACAGAGGAATGTGGTGTCATTTGCATGGACATGTCTGACAGCAGGTATTTATATGCAAAACGCTTGTTTGCTGGTCTGCGGACGAATCGACTGTAATCCAGCTGTTTCTGCTCGTGTTTCATGTCACATCACATCAGGGTTTCCTAAAAAAAAAAAGTCTGAATGCTTAAAATAGACGTGTAACTTCTCAGCTGCTCATTAACTTGAAATAAAACCTGTTTTTTTATCACTTACATGATGTTTAAATCTAACTCTAGATGATGGGAACCTTCAGGGAATCTAATCAGGAACTGTCAGGGATTTCTTCCTCTGTGACATTTTTATTTTTATTTCTGATGTGCTGCAGTTGATCTTTTTTAATGTGGTGTTTCTATGATTTTCTGCAAATGATTTATAAATGTCTGAAGTTATTTTCTGAGCGTGATGGAAGCCACAGCATTCTGCAACAAAACTTAAGACAGTGTTAGTCTTCAAAATAAAAGTTGCACCAAAACCTGCATCTTAATTCTCCACATTGATCCTCATTTGCTTCCCTCTTCTTAATCAATAAGGAAGCTTTTAATAATGAATTCATCCAGTAAACTCTTATTTATGTCTAATTCCTGTTAACAACATACTTATATATAACTGACTTCATATACACTGTATTTAAAGCTTCACAAGGTGCCTTTCATTTACCCACAAACACACTGATAACAGCAGCTTCAGTGGCTCAACATGTGGACGGTTAAACATCTGCCGAGCTCAACATGTGGTCACACAGCAGCTCTCTACTCTCTATAGTTTCTTGGTTTACACGATGAGCATGATTTGTCTCACGAGGATCCATTTTAGATAAATATTTACAAATTGACTAGAAGCACCTAAACGCACCATCAACCTCTAAAACGTACAATTTTCATGAAAACATTAAATTTAAAAGAGCAAACATGGATTTTTTTATTTTTATTTTACCAACAATTTCCTGACAAAGAACTGAGTATCAAATGTTAAAATAAAAGAAGTTCCTTTCAAGTTGAACCTTAATCAGAATAAAAGTGAAAATATCAAAGTAAAATGTCACTTTTTGACTTTTTAAACTTGTAAAAAATGTTCATTATTCTTCACAATAAAAAGGTTGGAGACTATACAGGAGTCTAATCTTTGTCAAAGTGATGCATTTTTCTATGTTTATCTGGATTTTTCTTATTTTAAAGTCTTGATCTGAAACCTGCCAAGTTACCTGTGTGTGTCAGGTAAATGTAGTAAAAACTCCTCTGAAAGTCATGAAATATTCAAATGATGCAACATAAAAGGAAATTTTCAATAAAGAGGGAGCGCCTGGAGATTTTACAGTAACAAAGGAGTTTTATCCTGAAAGTGATGAAAACAGGAAGTGTCTCCTCCAATAATGTGGTCGGCTTCATGCCGCAAACAGCAGCTGGCCCCGCCTCCTGCCTCTCACCTGAGCTGCCGGGTACCTGTCCGCACAGGTGTATCAGAGCCGGTGAGCGGCGGGTCAGGAGCTGCAGCGGAGGAACTCTTTCTCGCCATGGCGGAGTCTCAGCTGCTGTGCATGGACGATGAGCACGTCAACGTGAAGATCCCGGAGTCCCGGCCCGAGTTTTACTACAGCGAGGAGCAGCGGGCGGCGCTGGAGCAGCTGCTCCGGAAAGGGGACGGAGCCTTCAAGATGCGGCTCAAGGAGGACAGCATCAAGGACTTTCTGTCCGCCAAGGAGGTGAAAGTCATCCGGAAAACTTTCCACGAATACGACGCGGACAGCGACTCCGAGTCCGGCGGCCACGACAAGTCCAAGTCGTCGAGCGCGGACTCCGGGGTCCACTCCACGTACTGGCCGACCATGTCCGACACCGAGGTGCCGTCGCTGGACATCGGCTGGCCGGGCAGCAGCGGCATCTACAAGGGGGTGACCCGGGTGTCCGTGTACACCCACCCGCCCAAAGAGTCGAGCCCGCACATCAAGGCGGTGGTGAGGAGGCTCATCCAGGAGGCGCACAAGGTAACTTCAACACAGACGAAGCACCAAGAACCAATAACACAAACTTTTAATATCTATTCTTTGATCCAAAGCTTTAATTTCTCAAATTAAATATAAGCCATCTTAATTTTCACTCTGTGTTAAATCAAAGACACGCTCACCAATATGAGTCTGCTAAATTCCTTCCTTTTATAAATACCTGTTATTCTCAAAAAAACGTTTTTAAAAAGTTTAGGTCAAACTTTTCCTACCATGGTTTTGGTTTCTCCCTATTTTTGGCCTCTAATAATAATCTGCTAAGTAATAAACACAATTAAATTTGTACTTTACTACTTTATTATAAGAAAAACGAGGAAAACTTAGTCAAACTTTAATAAAAGCAAAGACGGTTGTAACTAATAGGTCTAACAATAATTTCATGACTAATTGATGTATTCAGCTGTCAAAACAACAATTTCTGCTCTCCTTCCTTGAACCTTTACACAATGAAATCCAGACAAAAGAGTCGAAGACGTTACGGTAAAGAGGGTCAGATAAGTTTGAAAACGAGGCTGACCTAAAGAGAAAAAAAGTCAAACTCATTTATGACTCAAAGGAAACTGCCGACAGCGTAATAAAACTTATCAATAGCCTGTTTTTCTTCCTTCTGGAAAGTTATTGACCCACTTGTCGGACACCTGGATAAAAGTTTTGAAATGATTAAAATAATTGGCTGCTAGTGACCACGTGACAAAGAGCCTCCGGGCTGAAAACACTTACTGTCACTGCGTGTGTGAGGATCGGTGAGAGGAAAGAAGTGATGAGTTTCTGTTTGATTGACACAGTCAGGCTCAGAGCGTTTATTTTAATTTACAAATGACTTTAATCACTTGGATTGATGTTTAAGATTAATTGTAATTAATCGTTTGTCATTAACGAACCAACGAAGACCGGAAGTTGTCATGAAGATGACGTCAAAATGTTGATGTTGACATCAATCTGAGTAAAATACACATCGTTTAAAAGAAGATTCAGGCATTTTTTAAAAACTGAAATCACACTGAGTCTTTTTTTAATAATACAATTAATTTAAATGTTTATATTTTTCATTGTTTAAAGGAAAGAAAAAGGTTTCTTGTTGGATATCAGAATGTTTCTGTCTCATCTGGCTGGAAACACATTAATGTTGTTTTACCAAACAAAACAAAAGACAAAAGTACACAAACTTCATGTCACGGACGGATGGACTGTTGCTACAGGTGTTTCAGTGACATTTGCAGGTGCGTTTACAGGCTCTTTACTGTACTGCAGGTGAGCAGCTAATCAGAAAAGACGTGTTCATTTCATGAACTAAACATACAAAATTACTATGAAAAGCGTCTAAAATAAACTGATAATATTCATAAATGTCTGTTGTATAAAAGAATCCTAACAAATCTTTTTTAAAAACGTATTTAAAGTAACATTTTGATGTGATAATAAGGGCTAAGGGAATCTGAAACACCTTGAAAGTGCTTGAAAAACCCTGTTCTGCTCTGAAACGACATGAACTTTACGGATAAAAGCAAAAAATTTGATTGAATGTATCAGACTGTCAATCTCATACTTGAATACTGGTACGATAACAAAGACAGACGCCTCTTGAGTGACTTAAAAAACTCAGTGTAGTTAGCTAGCTAGCTGGGATGCTGACATTTACAGATAATGTTAAATCAGATTGGCACATTGTTTAAAGGCTTCTTTAATCTTTAGATCTTGAGTTTTTCCTCACGAAGGTTCAGCATGTGGAGAGATTCAAAGGTCAACAGGCCTGCAAGCTAACAAGATAAACCTGCTAAGCTAACAGTGAATCAGTATGATGTCATGATCATTTGTTTACAGTATGACCTTTCTGAGGATAGCTTATATATTTTTTTATTGTATTTGAATATCGTAAAATGACTGGAAACAGTATTTGCTTTTTCATTTTACCGTAAAATGTTTTTCATGTTTCATTCACATTATTTAAATCCCATAAATGTTCTTTATCTTTAGCTACCAACACACCTTTGCACACACAAACACAGTTTATCTTGTACGGTTGTAATGTGCGTAAAAAACCCCACAAAACATCACTTTAACACCTGCTCCTGAAGTTGTACAGTGAATTTAATGTGTTTTTTTTCTTTTTTATGAACTTTACAATAGAACACAGTGTTTTCAGACACAGATTAAGAAAGAAAGAGAGTGCAGGTACAGAAAAACCCTATAGGCGCTTTAACCTTCATGACTTAAAGTATGTGGCATTTTAATGCAATTAATCTTGCTGTCATGACTCAGCCAACTTAGCTTGTAATGAAACTGAAAGATGTACAAAATATATATAAATTTTGAGATTTGTTTACAGAATCATATTTTGGACAAGAAGAATTTTACAATTAGACTTAAAAACAGGAAAGAGTTAACAAAACCTTTGGTGTCAATAAGAAAACGTGCATAAATGGGAGAGTCGAACATGCAGGTTTTAACAGGATGAGTCATTCATGATGCAGACGGACGAACGGCTCTAAATGTCAACTCAGATCAGGACTTGCAGCAAAAAGTAAAAAACTTGTTCAGTCTCAATCCTGCAGCCCTGAGCTGTGATTGGTTCATAACAGGCCTCGTCTTTGCTTTTCTCTCACCCACTCACTGGTTCCCACAGCTCGCTCTGATTGGTTGACCTCTCAGGTATGCAGGCTTAAGCTGGAGAGCTGAATGTTCGCCTGTGATTGGTCTGACGTGTAGTTGCAGGGTGAAGAGGACGGTAAACTTGTCCACATCAGATTGTGCGACTCATGAGAGACCGGTTAGTCCGAGCTGCTCGAGGGCGGCCATGCTGCCGTCCATCTGTGAACGGATGAACCTTCTGACAGGTGAAAGGGTTAGACGGATGGACGAAGCCATCTTCTATGATGAGCCATCAATCACTGACCCTTCTACCATCTAAACATCATTATTTTAGACTTTTCACCGTGTATCTGCGTTCACAGAACAGCCAATGAGACGTCTTCTCTCTGAAACGGCCTGTGGTTGGTCAGAATCTCCTGTCACATCTTCACAACTAGAACAAACAGATCCAGAAGAGTTGCTGACGTTGTGATTTCTCTCAGCAAGCTCCAATTACAAAATGCTGACAGGTTATCATGGCTCATCTCTGGTCTTGTGACTCCATAAAGCTTCAGTGCTGGTTTTTATCTGCTCACAGCGACGGACTCAGGCCCCGACAGCTTTAATGAGCTGATCACATGCTGAGATCGTTCCCCATGAGGCGGAGTAAATCATCTACTCCTGAACCTTGCAAAACACTTGAGAGTATCTCTGCAGTTCAGCTCCCCAAAGTTCAAATTGTTGCTCTTGCAGAACAACATGCAAACACTTACTTTGGATGAAGATGTGGAGCTGTGAGATTAATGTTAAAGGAGATGTTGATGGTGGATCTTTGTGTCACATGTGGGAAAAGATCTCTGTTGTTTCTGGTTGAACTAAAGTCATGAATAAGAGCAGCATTACAGAAAATATCTGTTTCAACAAGCCTTTTTAATCCACAAGCAGCTGAGAGGTTTGGATTTGAAACAGCTTAGAAAGTGAGATAATCTTGTTTTAATGAAGCCGTTATCTCTCGGAAACCCTGTAAAATCAGACAGTAAACGGCAGCAGGATCTTATCGAGAGGAGGAGCCGATTATGCTGCAAAAGAGCAAATTCCGACTACGTGTGCATTTTTAATGTGAGAAGGTGAAAGTGTTGACTTGTTGTGAAAGACCACAGGTGAAAACTCCACAGTCATACAGAGAAAGGAGAGGAGAAATAAACACATACATTTTCCAGCAGTTTCTCATGGGGGGGGGGGATTCATAGTATTGCATTGAGGTGTTTGTGCAAAAAGAAGCAAAAAATTGTTGTGAAGAAGTTGATTAAAAGGAGGTGGAGAGAAGTTTAACCTTGTTACTTTCTCACCTCCACACCCAGCGGGTCTCTGTGTGAAGGGGGCTGTAATGTCAGGCTGTTTGTTCGCTGGAAAGTTAAAGAAATGTTTTAGACTTCAGCGCTCAGCGTCAGAGGGCTGTGGTTGCCCGGGGGTTTTCACTTCTGATGGAAAACTGCCCCCTTAACACGAGGTGGAACAGTGAAAAAACATGTTTTCCCTAAAATGTCGAACTTTGACCTCAAAAGATCATCAGAGTGATAAGAAATTCATCTTGAGGAGAAAATTACACCCAAATTCATCGCGATGCATTTAATAACTGTCTGACATTTCACTTAAAAACCGACGTCAGCGTCATGAGGAAGAGTGAAGGATTCATCCTCAGGAGTCCGTCGCTGGACGACAGTCTGACACCGCGGTTTCATCACAAAACAGATTGTTTTTATTCCCAAGAAGTCGTAAAACAAAGTGTCATAAAACAGCAGCGTGACCGTCTCCTCCCTCGATCGCTTGTTTTTCCTTATTACAGTTTATTAACATCATTTGGATTCACGGTTTATAAAAATGGATGTCATTGAAATTCCAGCCGCCCTGCAGTCGTGTGGAAAACTCTGCTGGGAAAACTTGTTTGGAGGCAGATGGCTCAGGCCCAAACATGCACACCGGAGCCTCAATAAAGAAATGGAAAAAGTCTTTACATGACCTATTTAAAATGCACACACACACACACACACACACACATGTTGCAACACAACATGGCTGTGAAACGCTTCACTGCAAATAATCGTCGTGTTTATTTAAGAGAAAATACAGAATCCAAGATGTGGTGACAGAAGGAGTACAAAGTGCACCAGCTCTGTGTACTTTGGGTTGATGTCTGTATTGTCGTATGTTGTACCACAGTGTGCTGCATCATGTGTCCTGTGACAGGAGGGTTTCAGATCCTGTTATGGATTGATGTTGAAATAATTATCAGTTCTAGTTAATTGAAGCTGTTGATGGACCGAGTCCAAACTGCTTTGAATAACATTTTAATCACCTGGAAAAACGAGTTTCGCAGATGTTCAAACTGTTGCTTCCTCTGTAAATGAGACACTTTAAAGTTTGTATCATAACAAGTTGGCGTCTCGGTGCCGCTGTGGCAGAATGTAAAACTTTACGAGCCCTAATGTTACATGAGTTCAGTTTATATACGGTCTGATAAAAGGCAGCAGGAGGAAAATTTGAGCTCAAACACTCAGAAATGAAAGGATCTGACCTGAGAAACTCGCTCTCAGCTTCAGATCGTCACCAGCCTGTCGGATCAGAGAGGTTTTACAGGAAAAAGCAAAAGGATGAGATTAAAAAAAAACATGAGTGAATCCAGTTTATGTGAAAGTTTTTGTTTTAAATGTGTGAAAACAAACCAGCACAGTTTTCTTTTGGACAAAGTCTTTGTCCTTCACTGAAAAAGTAAAGTTGAGGTCAGTGTTTTTGGCTAAATGTCCTTAAGATTAACCTCAGAAAAAATCCCCAATGTGTGTGTGTTACACTGTTGTTTGTTATATTTTTGGGTTATTACTTCAGATTAATGTGTAACTGGCATTTGGCTGTTGTGTCCTTTGTTGGTTTAAGTGATAAATTTGAATTGTTTTATAGAGGAAACCCTGTAGTTACTAATGCAGCGTGTTTTCTTCAACTAATCCACAGAACCATAAATCTTGATGTTTATCAAAAAAAATAAGAACATATTCAGTCAAAGTAGGTTAAAAGTGATGGATGAATGGATGGAAATGAGAAATAAAGTTACGGTTTCACTGTTGAAATAACAAGCTTAAATGTTCACTATGCAACTTTTTTACAAGCCAGTAAACATTTGCATGTATTTACATTGAACCTCACTCCTCCTCACTGTGTTCCTCAGGTGCTGGCCATAGTCATGGACCTCCTGACGGACCTGCAGATCCTCCAGGACCTGCTGGATGCCTCGGCGCGGCGCGGGGTGGCGGTGTACGTTGTGCTGGAGGCCAGGGGAGTGCCTCACTTCCTGGATATGTGCGCTCGGCTGCAGATCAGCGCAGTGCATCTGCGGGTGAGGAACGAACGCTGGAGAGCATGACGGGTGCTGCAGAGGGAGGAGGCAGCTGACACAATGCATGAAAGAAAGAAGCAGCTCAGCAGCTCAGCGGCTCAGCGCTTCACTTCCTTTAGCAGAAAAGAGAGCAGCAAGTGATTATCAGGGATTAAACAGTGTCATTTATTATGTTTCACACTCTGCAGGGAATTCCTGACAGGTGAAAGAGAAAACGGGCTCACAGGTGTTTGTTTTGTCGATGCTGTAAAGCCGCTGGCCTGTTTAAACACAATGATGAACAGGCTGATTCTTCAAATGAACAGTCACTGCTTTCAAACCAGGATCAGTTTGAGGTTTATTTATTTCAGGTTTTTTAAGTTTCAGATGCTCACGTCTCTGTTTTACTGCAACAGAATGAAGCTGAAAGGATTTCTATTAAAAGACACAACAACAAAAAACTCAACACCACCTTTAGTTTACAGGAAAGGTGCTGAAGGCCACAATCTGTTCTCCCATTTTTATAATAAAACTGTTAAACAGCCCATTCCTCCAAATTATGCTGATAGAAAAAAAGACACTACCTGAGAGATTATCCATGAGATTACCTGAGTTAATCTGAGTTAATCTCGAGGGGTGTGTGTCTGAACGGGAACTGAATGGTTTGTCCACAGTCAGTCCACTAAACCCACAAAAGAGTTAACAGTAAATTTATTTAAAAAATGCATAAATGTAAGTTTTGACCCACATAAAGAAACTGGGGGGTAAAAAATAAACAACTTTTATTCAAAATTTACTCAATAAAAGTGGTGAATGAAGGTTTTAAAAAGAAGGATTACATTACTGAAATATGAAATGCTGACATTTTGCAGAAAACAGAGCGTCTGTTTGCTGAATCTCATTCATCTTTTATAAATGAGAGTGTGACAGTGTGCTGCTTGTTCTCTGCTGTAGATCCTGAGAACTGACTGCAGGTTTGCATGTATACGAGCAGCAACCAGCAGCCAGCAACCAGCAGCCAGCAGCTCACTGAGCCATGTTGTCATTTTATCTCCACTGGGACAAAAAGCACCGAGTCTTATCTGCTGTGTGCAGAGTTTTGTAGCTCCTGTGTGGTTGAAGCGGAGCAGGGAAACCCGGCCGCTGTGGTGTCGGTTGATAAGGATGTGAAAGGCCTTTTCAGAGCGTCGGGCTCTGTTACTCTTACTCCTTACACATGGCCATTCACAGGTCCTGAGAACGGATCCCAGGCCTGTAACTCGATGCTTCGCCCCACAGCGGGGCTGACGGCAGAGGACGCCTCCTCCCATCGTGTTCACTCTGCTCCTGCGTCTCCTTCTCTTTCTCTTCCCTTTGAGTAAACACATGTGGCTGAAGGGTTTATGTTGGACCCTTAATCCCCTGACGGCGGTGACGTGATGTTGCAGGGCGTGACGGCGCAGTTTGACTTGGCATCTCCTGAAATCGGTCATGCTTGATGTTTGATATCTGGCGGAGTGAGTTTACCCTCGTGTCATGTTAAACCAACTGAAATGTGTAATCAAGCGGGTGTTTCATTACAGAACCTCCGTGTGAGGATGGTGAAAGGTGCAGGACTGGCCCTGTCCTTTGGGAAGCTGCCCGGGTCCCTGTGCTCCAAATACATGCTGGTGGACGGAGAGAAGGTCATGTTCGGGTCGTACAGGTGAGCGAGGAACACGGCGAACACACACATTCAGCCGTTCACACCTGAGACAGGATGTGCAGCAGGAGTTTAACACCACAACATACAGATGTGTGTGTGTGTCAGTCCAGCAAAAAGAAGCAGTTTTTATGTCATGAAGGACACAGAATACATACTTTAAGCTGACAGTTGACTTTTTTTCTTTTGCTTTAAGTTATTATTATGAATTAAACGTTGGTTTTACACTATAATGGCTGTAAATTAACATCATCTGCATTTAGATTTGATCTCTAAAAGCCTTATTTCCACTCTGCCTTTCTGTCGGAGAGAGAAAAGCTTCTTCTGTCTGCTTTAACATCTCCATTAAAGATGAATTAAATCCTGTTTTTACCCAATTATTTTCTTCTTTTCTTCTCCAACTAGATGCTACTCAAACTATTTTATTACTCCACATAGAAAATAATATTTATCAGATTAATACACACAACCAGACAGCCATGTACACTCTCTTCTTCCGCTGTTAAAGTAGTTTAATGCCATCAGATTAGAATTAAGGCCACCAGCTGTTTATCTTATTTGACTGACCCATATTTGTGTACCTGATACAAACTGCTGCTCTGTCGATGTGTCGTCACTGATGTGGCAACTGAGGGTTTTATTTCTGCTAATGATTAAATCACCTGAGCAGGTGGAGTTAATCAAGTTCATTAAGTTCAGTTTGTCATGAAACTCCAGCAGGAACAATCTTCACTAAAAAGTGACATATTTTAGAGAATAAAGTCGCATGAAGTAAACTCCATCTGCTGAGGAAGTTCCTAAAAACAAAGGATTTATTTGTTTTGTCAGCATTAGTGCTGCACTTTAAAACATGTTTGGTAAAAGATTTTGCCGCTTTGAAAAGAAAAAATATTCAAAAATGTTCTTATTGTTCAAAATATTATGCATTTTTTAATTTTATTGCCCTATAAACTGCAGCTTTGGTGGATTATTTGCTCCATTATTATGTGAATCTGAAGCTGCTGATAATTTTGCTCTCCTCACTTTTAAATCCAGATGTTACGTTGCTGGAAGACACAATAGAAGTTAATTAGAGAGCAACACATAAGTTTCTCTTGTTCTTTTGTGTCACAGTGTCCTTATCTGTCATTGATCTTTCATTTTGAGCCCATTGTTTTGCATCCATGCGTCTGTTGTGGCTGAGGCAGACGCGTTAAACCTGTGTTTTACAATGAGGAAGCTTTTTGTGCGTCACCTGAGTGTTTATTCAAAATGATTAACCAGTTCCAAGGAAACATTTACACCACCTTCACCAGCTCACCTGCTCACACCTATCGATGTGAAGACAGATTTGAGTACAAATTACCGTAAAAATGTGTAAAAAATGTGAAAACACAGGAAACTGTGATCTGACACAATCTATGGCTCCTTTATCTACTGTTTTTGACAGGCAGTGTTAGAGGAAGTACTCGGATACTTCACTACTGTAAAAGTACTCCATTACAAGTACAAGTCCGGCAGTGAAAAATTACTAAAGGTTTAACAAATCTTCACTGACTTTAAAAACATGGACGACCTCGGACAAGATGAGAGATTCAACAGTAAATATACTTAGTTACATTACTCCATTGGATACTTTCACTTGCATAACTTGTAATAAGAATAGTTCAGAAAAAAATTCTGAATTCACTTTATTCGTTATATTCGAATAACACTGAAATGACTCAAAGAGATCCTCCTCTAACAAAACCGCCCTGCACCAGACTCCATGCAAAAATAAGCTGATTTAACTGTTTTGGATACAGTTTAAAAAACAGGTTACACAGACTTTCAGGTGACTTTTATCGGCTCGGTCTGAGTCGTCTGGTGAACCACGTCAGTGACCACAACATTGATGAAACTGTTTGCCACGAACTTTATGAAAACACTGGTAATAACACTGATATCAAAACAAGAACGACGGCCTGGAGAAACGAGCACAGTCATGTTTTGACTTCTATGTGAAACTTCATCATCATCATTACTGGAAGTCTGAGTGAAGAAATTTGGGTCTTTTTGACTCTGATTTTCTGATTTTGAAGCTTTTTATCTTTTAGACACAAGAACAATGATCTCCTGCTTCCAAGAGCCACACTGTTATTACAAAGTACTTAAAAGAAATTAACGTGGAGATGGTCATTAGTGATGGTTTATTTTGCTAACTGAGCATTTAAAAGTGTCAATAAAATAGTTACTAAATAAAAAAGATGCTATGATTCTGTACTACAGAGTGTATAATTATAAACTTTGCAAATACAGTGTCAGCCTGTTGGAGAAACTAACGCAATGTTAGCCTGTTGGAGTAGCTAACGCTGCTGTTAGCTCGTTGAAGAAGCTAACATTGCTGTTAGCCTTTTGGAGAGGCTAACGCTGATGTTGCACCACACAACAAATACCTCATGCAATACTGTACTTTATTATCATACCTCATACAATTCGGCACTCCATAAATCATATCTCATGCGATACTGCACTGTATCACCTTGTACCCGCACTCGTGCACCTCTTGAACCTTATGAATGAGATACTAGAATTGATGTTTTCTATTTATTGTTTGTGTATTTTAGTGTCTTTTAATGACTTTTATTTATTATGCTGCCTTGTTTTTATGA
>JAQMCX010000021.1:2688156-2699312 GCA_029814765.1 Acanthurus leucopareius
AAAATAGCTCGGTTTTCACAGTTTTTGCCCTTTTCTTTTTACAAGAGTTACTTCCCAATTTGCAAATTTCTGTTAAATACTGTGTGACTGAGTTCTGTTTTTCATTTTCTTGAATAGCTTCTGTCATGAAACACGTGATGTGACTGATTTAAACTCAAACTTCGTGTCCAGCGCTTTCTCTCCTGTGAGAAAGTGTTGCAGTGACCTTCCTCTTTCGCTGAGACACCAGATCACAGAACGAGTCCTTTGTGATGCTCGCCCTGAAAGAGGACATGAAGATTAGCATCAACGTGTTAGCATGCTGACACTGACATTTAGCCTACAGCTCCCCTGTGCCTCACAGAGCAGCTAGCATCTTAACAAGCTAACTTTGATTCTTTGCTGAGATATTTCAGCTCTGGAGAACATATTGAATAGATAATTAAAGGTTAAGGATAAAGGGTATCACAGTTTATCTGTAAATTGATTGCATCCTCTGTTAAATTCTGTTTTTAACTGTTTTGAACTCTGGTTTGTAGATTTAAGAGGATAAATGTGAAAGTTTGGAGGAAATCTGAGTTTCTGAAGGTCAGACGAGTTCATCCTGGTCATCTTTTGTTGCCTGTTTTTAACTTCTTGTGATCAGGTGTTCCTGCTTAAGCCTTGACAAACATGACTCACTGAAGGCACCTGGCCTCCCATGTGTCCTCGGCGGCATCAACAGCTCTCACCTGATCGCATCTATCCAGCTGTCGCGCTCCTCTGCGCTGGCTGCACTGAGCTTATAGGACTGATGTTTACCCTGCACCACTCTGCCTTTGTTTTCCGTCTTGCAGGCCTTGATCTTTTGTCCTTTTGGGTTATATAACTCCAGGCAATACTGTTCAAACACACACAGACACACACATGTAGCACCGTTACTGCGCTCATACGCCGTTCTGTTGGTTTTGTTGGTCTTCTGATAGCCTCGTGACTCAGTGTTGTCAGAAATTCATTGAGCAGCTGCTGTGATTCTGTGCAGCAGATAATGTGCGAGAGGAAGCTCATCACTTTCTCGTCCACTGTGATATTAAAAAGGAAATGATACTCTACCGGTTTGCTCGAGTCCTGGAGACTCCTGACACAAAGGTTCTCCAGAGGAATAATCCCAATCGGATCTTTATCCTGGAGGAGGAGATGAATGTTAGAGACAGATTTAACCTGAAGACCTGATGACTGATGAACACATGATTTGTTGGTGTAAAGTTTTATTAGCAGCAGAAAGACGGATGCTCACTGTGGTGTATTCAAAGTAATAGAGGCAGCTGTCTGTCAGAATGAACCACCTCCTCTTCCAGGTTTTCACTCTGCCACCTTCGTCAAAGGAAACACAAGTTAATCTGTTATCTCCTCTGAAAGCCTGCAGACAGCCTCAGTTTGTTTTATTAGAGTTCTCACCAACTTTAAGCAGCCAGCCTTCTCTGTCCGGGTTGAAAAACGTCAGCGTGAGGTCGTTCCCATCATCCTCTGGGATTTTGAACGGCTCGCTGCGGATGCTCGCGTACAGTTTCTGGAGACAGTTTGAGACAAAAGACGACATCAGTTTCAACATCAAATAAAAAACTGTTTCTGATTTCAAAAGTCCAATTTGTCTTAAAATGAATTAGAGAAAGAGGGAAAAACAAAAATACCACAATGGAAAAACCCTGAACTGTTTTACTTAAAAGTTATCAGACAGCAGAAGGTCAAAGGTGAAAGACAACAGAAGCTGAAGAAACGAACGTTTACTGTCAGAGTGAAAACTAAAAATCCAGATGAGAGGAGATAGGGAAAGAAAAAATCCCCAGAACAACAAAAGATAAATTAAATGTCAAATTCCATCTCAGTTAAACTTTTATCTCCAGCTTCTCTTTTTAAATAATGTCTGCACAATCAGATTTATTGATTTATCCCCTTAAAAGTTCACATTTTAGAAATTTTTTACTTTTTTTTTTTGCTAAAAACAGAAATATTTCAGCAATGATTTTATAATGGGAGAGATTAATGTTTGGTATCTGTAAAAAGAGTAACCTGACCTCTATAGTGAAAATATAGAATAAATTTAAACAATAGCTGGAAATAAAATTAATTTGATCTTAATTAATTTAAACCTATACTTTAATTTGTGGCAAAATATTTTCAAAATTATTGATACTCCCATCAGCCCCAGCTGCAGTGTCTGCTGCTAATAGATGTTAGCATGCTAGCATGCTACACTCAAATGGTGAATATAGTAAATATTGTACTCGCTAAGCATCAGTTTGTTAGCATTCTCATTATTAGCATGTTAGCATTTAGCTTTAAGCCCCCTGAGAACATGTTTAGTTATTTGTTTAGAGAATAAAATGTTGACTTTATATGTCTGTGACACAAATTGAGGTGCAGATCTTGATGGAGTTTCCTGACAAACATGGTGTTCATGAACAGGACATTAGTGAAAGTGTTAGCGGACCGTGAGCAGCTCGGCCGGCAGGTCTTCGCCGTAGTTCACTCCTCTGTTCATGGAGACGAAACGCTGCAGGCTCGGCTTGTCTTTGACGTTGGGATTGTGGAGACTTGTGTTGAGCATGATGATGGCAAAAGACAGGATGTAGCATGTGTCTGTTACACACAAACACACACACACACGTTAGTTTTCCTCAGCTGTGCATCATTACCTCTGATTCAGTGGTAAAAATTACACCCATTAAAAATAATAAAGTCCTGTGAGTCCTGCCTGAGTGAAAACACTTCTATTGAACGATTAGTTATCAAAAGATAAGACGTTACGGAGGCTTCAACGGAAAGAAAAATGGATTCTTAGTGACAGTAGATAACTTGTATTGTTTTCTTATCTCTAAAATTAATGAAACTATAAAGAAACTTTTTAATTGGACTGCCTGAGACAAAGAATCAGGTGAGACAAAGCCGGTTTGTGCGCTCGTACCTGTGGATTGGAAGACCCCTGGGTTGCAGTCACAGTAGCGGGTTGCAAACGCCTCCATCATCCTGTCAATCTTCTGAGCTTCTCCTGGGAGACGAAAGCTCCACAGAAACTGCCTGCAAGTCAGCAGGGGTGTAAAAACACACACACACACGATGTCAAACACAAGAAGGGAAGACGGAGGAGGATTTCTGCACCATCGGAAAAACAAGGGGTGAAACCTGCTGCAACATTTCCCACTTGTTTTGAGAGCAGAGGTGATTTTGTGACACAAACCTCAGCGCCTGCACCAGATTCAGGTCTGAGAACTCATGCAAACCCACGAAGGCCTTCAGGATCTCCAGGTGCATCTCCTCCCTGTGTGAAAACCAGGGAAACAGTCACTGAAGACACCACACTGATGATCTGACAAGTAAAAAGTATATTTCAGTGGATTACTTGTTGTACCTTTCCCCCAAGAAGTTGCCGATGGCGGTCTTGTTCAGTCCCTCCTCTTTGTAAAGAAACTCGGCCACGGACTCTGCTCGCCACTCCAGCAGGTTATTATCAACCAGGTAACAGACGCCCTGAGGAAGACGGGAGGCGAGGGAGTCAGATTTGTATAAAAAGAGATTGGAAACCAGATTCCTTCTTACAGAAACCTCTTTTCCATCCTAACTTTGGACTCTAAGACATAAAAAATCCCATCTTCTTCATACGAAGCGTTTCTTAAACTCCTGGTCGTGTATCAAAGTTCAGACTTCTTATCTTGAACATAAACAAGAATTGTAAACTTTATTCTTCAATCAGCATCCAGTCACTCCTGTATCTGTGTTCAGGATGTACATGAGACAGCATGTTTCCATGGTAACAGCCATCTCATTTCACCTGTCACAGCTAGCTAGCTTGCTTGTTACGATGGACGAGAAAAGACAGGTGATCAGTTAAGCTTCAGTGAGTCTGAGGGATTTTTCATGTCAGTGGAGGAGAATATAAACTGTATACCAATCGAAAAATAATCAGGGGTATTTAAGCTAACAGGCTAACATCAGTGTTTCCTTCTCCCAATGGTTTATATCAGTGTTAGCTTCATCAGCAGACTAGAGTTAGCATTAGTTTCCACAACAGGGTGACATATTAGCGCTAGTTTCTCCAACGATTGAATAACATTGTTACCTTTCCGACAGGCTAACGTCAGTATTAGCTTCTCCAACTGTTTAGCATTAGCATATACAACAAGTTTACAAGTTAGTATTAGCTTCTCCAGCAAGTTAACAGCACAGTTAACCTTTCCGACAGGCTAACATCAGTGTTAGCTTCTCCAACAGGTTAAATCAGGTTTAGCCTCTCCGCCATGCTAACATTAGCATCAGTCTTTCAATCAGGCTAAATAACACCAGTGTTAGCTTCTCCAAGTTTCTATTTGTTCTTCTTCAGACTCATAATATTTTGGTGTTCAGTTGTTTTCTGCCTACACAGATGCCACAAAAGTGGTGCTGCCATTTTTAGAGGTTATTTAATTTATTTAATTTAGCACCGTAAATGTAAGGTTCCTAAAATCTTTATGGAGGTTATAGCTTAAGTTTTATCCGAAAATAGAATACAAAAGTCAGTGTTATTTATGAACACAAACTTGTGTTTTATGTGGTTTGAACTTTTTTAAACTTGAAATAGGTACAATCTTTCACATCAGGTTTGAAACAGAAACGAGTGTTTTAGTATAAATATTCTGTAATTAAGTCAAAGGGTTTTTATATGTTTGTTCATGTTTGAATGTCATTCGAAACCTGTGATTAAATTCTGTTCTTGTCTGTAGGTACAAAAGCAAGTCATATCAAAAAAAGTGAAAGTTTTCTTCCTCTCTGTTTGAGTCACTGTTGTCATTGAGATGAGGTGGGTTAAATTAACGCTGCATGCAATTACTTGTAGATCTCTGAGGGTTTTCACAGGCAAATCTTCAAATTATGACCCTTTCTTCTGAGAGTGCACTCCTGCTGAGTAGCTCTTCACTCAAATACACCCTTAACTCTAAGACATCTTAAAACATCTCATCCTCCCACTCGTCCACGTCCTCAGGCCTGAGAGCTGAGCGTCCAGGCTGAGGGACTGAGTTTCTAACCGAGGACACAGAGACGCAGGCACAAGAAGACGGAGGTCGCTGTGGCGAGGTGGCGCTTCTGCCCCACTTCAGGGAACAGGATGTGGTTTTTCTTGCTATTCAGTCATCTGTGGCTGTGCAAAGTTTGCACCTCTGCACATCACACACACACGCACACACACCGCTTCAGGCCACATCCGCTGTGCGAGTTATCTTTTCTGTCATCTGTCGAACTTCAGATCCAGAGGAGCCGAAGTGAGTGGAGGTAAATTTAACCTGCTGCACCTTCACTGCCACTCACATTAACACTGCGTCTCCTCATAAAACTGTTGAATTTAACGACATGGAGCCTGTCAGGACCAACAATGACGTTACTGTCCGAAAGTGCTGCATGCTTTGTGTTCAGATACACTCATATGGTTAAAAGAAGTATTCAGATACTTCAATAAAAGTAGCAATACCTGCACCACTCTGTAAAAATACTCCACTCCGAGTAAAAGTGCTTAAATCAAAACATTGACCTTGTTATTTTAGCTTGTCCTCAGTGCTTCTCAATGGATTTAAAGTCTCTTTGGAAATACTCAAGCAAAGTAAAAGTACCATAAGATTTGTAGTTAAATACTTAAGTAAATGCACTTAGTTACATCCCACACGTTTGTATACAGGTGACCAGCTTAAGCTACTCAGGTGCATGAACACTTATGATGATACATGACGATATTTTTTCTGTTCACTGGAGCTTTACATTCCCACAACCTCTGAAAGCATCAAACAGAAAATCAACAGGATCTGTAAATATTAAATCCTTTTCTACTTATATGCAAAATAAGTGTTAACTCACCTTTTTGGGATCCATGTTGAATTTCTTTTTCCCACGCAGGAATCTCCTGTTCCTCACAACATTTTTGCTGCAAAGACAACAATTTGATCATAAATAACTACACAAAACATTTCAAATGTGTTTCCCCTTTTTAACAACAACTTAAATTGCAGAAAGATTTTGTTTCATTATTTGTAGTTAAACTTAAACTTAAACTTCACTGAGAAGAAAATAAGTGCTTTTATTTAGAGTTCACTCTCTCTTGATTTCCTCTTGTATAGTTTTATTCAAATATTCGTTATATTGATAACCTGATGTCTTTTCTTTGTCCAGTGTGAAACAGTTTTTTATCACATAGATCTAAACTCATATCTAATTTGTATTCAGGATGTAGTTTGAGCAGCATTGACTTGTTGGGTTTTGCACTTTGTTTATTTTTAGCTCTTTGTAAAGTCTCTGAAGCTTCTAATTCAGTCCTCAGTGTTCAGATAAAAAGACAAAACACTCTCACATGTTTGAAATAAAGATGTTTTGAATTAATAAAGATGACTTAATAAACTATTAAAGCTTTAAAATGGTCATCAAATCATTTTCTTGAATCAGCTCCTCGCAGCGTCGTCTTCATGACGTGTGTGGGTGGGTTTGATGGTGTTGTGGGTGCTGGTGGTTTCACTCGAGGCGACAATAACGAGAAACTGCAGCTATCGTGTCAGTAATCCACTTAAATTGAAAATAAACTGTGATGCCACTGAATTAATTGATTCCACCTTTAAATTCGGAGGAAAGATACAACAGGAAGTCCTTATACGTAGTCAGACGGCCACACCCACTCATCCAACAAGACAAAAGAGTTTCCACTAACCGAAGCTGTGGTCACCAGCATGACCACAGCTGCTCCTCCATCAATCTACATGTATTTATATTCATTATCAGCAATCAGGGATCTTTGTGGGCCGATGCGGAGGAGAAACTCTGCTGTTGGAAGGATTGTTCATGGTTCCAATTTTAATAAATAAATCAATATATTAGTGGATAAATGTCTGAATGGTTTGCTTGAGCTGATCAATAAACAGTTGACTAAAAGCAGCAGGCGAGTGAAGATGAAATCAGGTTGAAATCAGGTTGAAACAGGCGGCTCGGAGTTGAAATACGTGCACTTGAACTCAGCTGGTGAGGCCGCGAGGTTCAGAGAGAGTCGAGAGCGGCTGCATGAGAGCATTTCTATGAAGAAAAGGTTTCAAAACATCAGGCTGAAAGGTTTGAGAAGCATCTTCAAAGCTGCGTTCGACAGCACAAGCAGCATCTCGTGGAAACTTTTTTTAACTTTTGACTCAGGCAAATAAAACATGACAATAAAAGCTGCTCTCAAGGCTTTGTCGAGCTGAGAGCTGAACGCGGAGTGGGAGTCTAAAGTGCATCAAAGTGTCACCTAAAAAAAGAGGAAGAGGTCATGCTGACTCACAGAGGAGCTGCTCTAAAAATTGCTCATACTCACTTCTGCTCCTTCATTTCAGGGCTGTGGATCTCTGGCATGATGGGACTGATCTCCAACCTCAGCTTCTGCAAGAGGGAGTTGAGAAAGAGAGATGAGGATGAGGATGATGATGATGATGACCAAGGTTCTCAGTGACATCACAGACACCCGTAGACTCAATGGTACTTGACTCAGGGCCAGTTTGTCCCTGGTAGTTATAAAATAACCTTCAAACCATCTCTCATGTCTCCATTAAAAGTTGGTGAATGAAGCGGCTTTGTGTGCTGTGAAAAAAAGCTCCAAGGCTGTCAGGAGTGGGTGCGTGGAAAAGGAGAATGTGGGGTTTTAAATGTGCGACCTTGGAGGGAAATATTCACCACAGTACCTGAATGTCATCCAGCAGCTCAAACTTGTGGGTCTTGATGGTTTTAGTCAGCCTCTTCTCTCCTGGGGGGGGGCTCAACGCAGCTGTGGGGCGACAACAAGGCTCAGTTCAGGATGGAGGTGTGTGTGATGAAGCAGCCGGCAGACATGCAGACATGCAGGGCTGTGGACTGACCGAACAACCTCCCTCATGCTTACACCGGCTCTCACAGACCAGCATGCACCACAAGTTTAGCAGAGAAATAATGACTGACTGATGGGAAGGAAAAGAGCTGAATGGAGCAGCGTCTCTTCCTCTTTTTTAATGAATCGGGTTGAATGTAAGATTGTGCATTGAGGAATATTTGCAGCTTAGCAACAGCGAGAGAAGTTTCAGTGTTTCGTAAACAAACCATCACGTCTCACAGGTGTCGAGTACGTCGAGTATGAGTAACTTATAGTTTGTTAAAAAACATACTGATGTAAAAGCAAAGCACACAAAAAGAAGCTTCATTTAACTTATCTGAAAAGTTTGTCACACACAAAACCTAAATCAGCAGGATTTTAAATGACGTTTACAAACTAAAACTCACAAATGATTTGACAGAGAATACTCTCAATCATCTCTCACTAATCTTTGCATTTTCAGCTTCACAGAGCAACAAACGGTGATGATAAAAGGGATAATAGCGTACCTTTCCCCCAGAGGAAGCTGTCTTTTCTGCGTATGGCCATGTTGTTCACGGTGCCGAGCGTCTGACGGCTGCACAGGAAACAATCTGAGAGTCAACCGAGTGAAAAAAAAGGGCCGGCGCTGCCATTCTGCGACACTGACAAGACTCTGAGTTCACTAAAGTTTCTTACAACATTTCTGATGACGTGCATGAATGTTGACATGCACTCTGTGTGCGTGTGTGTATGCGTGTGTGTGTGAACAAATCTTTAGGAAACAGAAATGTCATTTAAACCGAACAACCTTGCAACACCGCTGCTATTATTAGACCACATCTATTATTACAAATACTAGTTCTGCAAAAGAACTGCGAGTGTAATAATGTTACAGCAAACAAATGAACTGCTGCACAAAAAGAACAAGACTGTTCTCTGACGACGCTGGACCGATTTATCACAGACACAGAACTGAAAGTGTCTCTTGTGCTGAACAAAGGAACCAGATGAGCAGATCATTTATTTTCTGAGGAACAGGTGTCAAGAGTTTCTTTTTCTTCTTCAGCAGACAGGAAACTGAAACAGAACGAAGCTTCTTGCATTTCTGAATAAGAGGCCCCACCTAGTGGAGCCACAGACGTCCAATCACCTCAGAGACAGTCGGTGTGTCGGCTAAACTCATGATCAATACTTTTCACTGACTGTTTGATATTTACTGCACATGTAGGAGTGAAGAACAAGTGCTGGTCCTGAATGAACCCGTTCATTTGTTTCGAGAAAGGCTCAGTTATTTCTGGGTTCTGCAGTTTTGAATACTAACATATGAGGTGGTGTGTTTTGTTGGAGACTCTGTGTGTGTTAGTGTGTGTGTGTGTGGGATTAAGATAAAAGCAACGGGTGAAAGTGGATTTACATCAAATAAAAAGCAAATATAGAATTCTTTTATCTGCTTATCTTTTATCCGGACTGAAACGTTTCCTGTAGAAACTCTTTTATTAAAGCTTGATTTAGTTTTTTTCCATCAGGTTTTTTGTTGGAGATGTTGGCTGTTTGTACCTCAGAAGTTATTCTCTGGTGTGAGTGAAAATATTTTCAAGTAGCTCAACAAATACACAAAATAAACACAGAGTGACTAGAACATCAGGTTTGTTGAGAAAACCTATAAACTAGTCAGCAAGCGAGCTGATAAGTGCAAACTATAAAGATATAAAAGGTTAAAAAGCCAAAAGCGAGGATACACAGGCAGAGGGGTGGATCAAAGTTTTGGATAAACAGAGAAAAATGATTGAAATGATTTAAGAGTAAAGTGTTAAAATAACAAAAGCTGATAGACAAACAGTCTGCATCCTTGTTTTCCTGGCTAAATATTCTCTGTATGAACTGAAATATAATTGTGTTTATTTTTGCAGAACTTTAAACGTGCGTGGGCGGCGAGTTTTGTGCACGAAGTCAAATGTTATGTTAGACTTCATGAGTCAAGTTTGGTGTGTATTTTAATCAGGATGTGAGTGTGTTGCGTCACGCTGAGACTGATTTCTCAGTTGAAACAAAGGTCACATTCAACACTGTGAGCATGAAGAGCGTTTCTTTGTTCCTCTGAGAATAAATGACCAGTTAAACAACATGAGTGCAGTTTAAAAGTGTAAACAAATATATGATCATTTTTCTGATAAAACTGTTCGACTCTGAGAGGAAAAGAGTCCAGTTGAGCATCTTTTTTGTCTTTAACTTGCCTGAGTGACAAAGTTAGACTCTTCAGTTCCTGATAAAGTTTTCCAGCAGAAACATGATGAGCCGAGCGGAAAAAATAAACCTGGTGACGCTTTTTTAACAGGATTCTTCTGACCCTCATTAAATTAGGCTCATTTCTCCTTCTGTCAATCATCAGGCCTGTTCGCTCTGCGATGCTTTGATCCTCCTCTCACTGCTGCTGTAATTAACGTCTTTTATATCTTTTGTGCAGACAGGGGAATGCTTAGTTCCCAGTATTTCATATTTTTAGAACAGTTAGTGAAAAGATAGACTTACTGCAACACAAATGACTGAATGATGAGTAAACACTGAATGGGCCTTCTGACCAGAGCCATGGCTCCTCTGACTTTGGAAACTCTGGTTTCAATTTTACTGTTAAAACATCTTGTTGAAAAGTTAATTAAACAATTAAAAAACCACAGAAAGCTGCGTGACCGGAAATAAAGACACAATACTACCAGAAAGAGACAGAAAGTGACTAGAATTTGATGCAAAACAGCTACAGATTGACTGTAATGAGACAAAACTGTCCAGAAAGACATATTAAACAACCACAAAGAGACACAAAATGACCAAAGAGACAAATAAGAAGCAACAGAGAAATTAAAAAAGCCCCCAGCGAGCCTCGATGTGACTGTAAAGAGATGCAAACCAAACAACATTCAGCTTGTTTGATGGAAGTGTTGGGAGCATTTAGGAGACAAGTTTGAGACACTTGAATTGATTATTATGCTGCTCTTCCATCAGTCAGAGCAAACGTAATTGCTTCCAAAGTGAGTTTCAGCAGCTGTTGTGCTGACAGTCACACACATCAGAGACAAGTCGAATGGATTAGGCGTTAACTCCAGAGCCGCTGCATAAACCGCAGGTGCACACGCCGAAAATCATACTTCATACTGGTTATTATTGAGGTGCCATCCATCCCAATTTGTGGCATTTAGCAGCTCTCTGTCAGCACTAAGAGCACAAAGTGTTTTGGTTTGTCATTAGGCTACAACGCTGCTACCTGTGGGGGGGGGGGGGGGGGGGGGGGGGGGGGGGGGGGGGGGGGGGGGGGGGGGGGGGGGGGGGGGGGGGGGGG
>JAQMCX010000021.1:2702062-2745329 GCA_029814765.1 Acanthurus leucopareius
CCCCCCCCCCCCCCCCCCCCCCCCCCCCCCCCCCCCCCCCCCCCCCCCCAGGTCTCCTAACTGCTCTAAATTTGAATACATGGATTCCTTGAAAGGGAGCCCCTGCTATATAATACTAAAAGATCCAAAGTAAGCACCATGTGAGCATTCTTGAACTCTGATTTAGAGTTTAATTATGGCTGAGCAGGAGTTAGAAGACTGAGTGAAACAGGTGAGGAGGTCACAAAGGTCACATCATTGAACTTTTACAAGGATTCCCCACTTTCATGAGCCAAGGAGCAATCAAACATGTAAAGACAATAACAAGGAAATAAAAAACACAAACAGTACCCAGTCTTTATGGTGCCATTAATGTCTCCTTATTTGCATCCAAATGCAACACCCTGCCTCATAAACACTGAAAGACCAGTTTCTCCACTGTCTTAAAGACACGCATACACACAAAAGAAACACAGATACAGTACACACCAAGAATACCATTTATTAAACTTCACTTTGAGACATGCCTTTTTTATACACACACATGCTTGACACACAAAAGCACACACACACTCACACCTCATACTATCTTTTAGTGTAGCAGAAGGCCACAGAGAGGCCAGGGGAACTAACAGGTATGCGTCACTTTCCAGACACGATGGGTCCTTTGATGAGGAGGAAAGAAAAAAGGTCATTGTCTTTTAGTAGACCTCAACACACTCAAACAAACACACAGACACACACACAAGAGGTGCCTCTGTCTCTTAATGCATGAACCAGAAGCTAATGCAGGATGCAAAATCAAACAGTTCTCTGACCTTAATTTTTTAATAATGAAGGTCAAATCTGAAATATACCTACCTGATTTTTATGGACATAACTTAACATTCTCAGAGTAAACTGGGTATTGTGCTGTGGTTGTATTTCTGTCAAAAAACAAGAAGTAAGAATATACAAGTACTGAACAAAGTAAATTGAGGTAAATAAAATGTAAATCTGGTGAGTATCAGTAGAATTAACTTTCATAATAAAATATCAGTCCCAACATAAGATTTAATTGTCTTATTGTGGTCAGAGTTTATGGTGTATGTTTTGTACAGATTATTACTGCCAAAAGGATGATTAATAGTTCTCTTTTATTTGCTTACTAAAAAAAGGTCTAAGCTTTAAGATATAAGATTTTTAAAAAGATGTTGGGTAACTGTTCTTTTGAAAATCCAAGCGCTGTAAATATATTTCCAAAATATTTTGATAGAATAAAAAGGTCATGTAGCTGCATAGCAACTCCTCCTTTTTGAACATTTATCATGTAAATAGTTGTTATTATTTTTTTATGTCATTTATAACTCTATAAAATGTAGATTTTTGAAATTGGTACAACTCTTCAAACTATAAAAGCACATGGCAAATATTTATTTGACTTAATTTTTAGCAAGTACCCTCTAAATAATTATTAGTTTTCATATTCTACTGATATGATATTTAATGTCAAAGGTTCCCTATAGGTGGAGTTGATGGGAATGCCATTAGTTTTGCAGGTGCTGGTTATAAACTAAAAGTATAGCACACCTTGAAATTTTGGTCTGATGATGGCCCTTGGTGAGAAGTTACAAGATCACTAACTTATCCTGAGGGGATCTCAAATATGTATACCACATTTAATGACAATTCGTTGTTGAGATATTTCAGTCTGGACCAAAGTGGTGAACCAACAGACCAAAGACCAAAAAGTCAGATCTTTGTTCTTTGGGTGATCTCCTCTCCATTAATAAATTTAGTTCAGTTGTTCAGTCCTGTATTATGCTTATGGGGATTTATACAAAGTACACTGCAACCCTCCTCATGGTCTGACACAATGCTGTCAGATTAAATCTATTCAAAAGGGAAGTTTTGACAACTCCTGAATGGTTTTTGTTTGATTAAACAAGAATCATTATGTGAATTATTTAGAATAATCTATACTTTGATATAGGATGTTACTACATCTCCTTAAAAGTGCAAGTGAACCTTGTAACAGCAGCAGAATGCGACAATACCGGAATGCGATTGACATAAAGAAAATTTGATCACAACACAAAAGTCACTGTTGTGGGAAGAATGTGTGAGGGGGGATTTAAAGGTGAACATTACCATCACGCATTACTAGTTACCATCATGCATAAAGACAAAGGTTAAAAGGAACGTAAGAGGGAAAGACAGAGTAGGCGTGAAAGAATCCCAGGTCTGGAATGCATTTAGAGGTTACCATCCAAGCACTTTCCCCAAAGACCAGCACTTGGCTTCGTGTACTGATGGTGTAAGGGCAGGCTGGTGGGAGACAGAGAGCATTAAGA
Source organism: Acanthurus leucopareius (assembly GCA_029814765.1). Taxonomy (NCBI): domain Eukaryota; kingdom Metazoa; phylum Chordata; class Actinopteri; order Acanthuriformes; family Acanthuridae; genus Acanthurus; species Acanthurus leucopareius. Next base: position 2,704,375 of record JAQMCX010000021.1, read on the forward strand.
TGGAAAACAAGTCTGGTGTAAGCTTACAGTTCAACCAAGGTACACCAACTGAGTGAATAAAAAGAAAGATGAAGCCAGGATTTGATTGGTGATTGATTTATACAGTTTATACACAGTTTTCTGTTAATGTCTTGCTTTATCCTGTTTATTTTTATTTATTTTTATTTTTATTTTTTATTCTACCACCTTATCGTGTGGAGGGGTTTGCATGTCCCAATGATCCTAGGAGCTCAGTTGTCGGGGGCTTTATGCCCCTGGTAGGGTCACCCACGGCAAACAGGTCCTAGGAGAGGGACCAGACAAAGTGTAGCTCATAAAACCCCTTATGATGAATACAATAAATGGTTCTGAGTTTCCCTCGCCCAGACGCGGGTCACCGGGGCCCCCTCTTGGAGCCAGGCCTGGGGGTGGGGTTCGACGGTGAGCACCTGGTGGCCGGGCCTGCTCCCATGGGGCCCGGCCAGGCACAGCCTGAAGAGGCTGGAGAGTGCTCCTTCTGGGAATTCCTCGTTCCTCGTTCTGCTGGGGGACTTCAACGCTCCCGTTGGCAGTGACAGTGAGACCTGGAGGGGCGTGATTGGGAGGAACGGGTCCCCCGATCTGAACCTGAGTGGTGTTTTGTTATTGGACTTCTGTGCTCGTCACAGATTGGCCCTATGTCTTGGACACTCGGGTGAAGAGAGGGGCAGAGCTGTCAACCGATCACCACCTGGTGAGTTGGCTCCGATGGTGGGGGAGGATGCCGGCCAGACTTGGCCCAAACTTTTTGTGAGGGTCTGCTAGGAACGTCTGGCAGAGTCTCCCGTCAGAAAGAGCTTCAACTCCCACCTCCGGGAGAGCTTTGACCATGTCCCTGGGGGAGCGGGGGACATTGAGTCCGAGTGGGCCATGTTCCGTGCCTCCATTGTTGAGGCGGCCAATCGATGCTGTGGCTGTAAAGTGGTCGGTGCCTGTCGTGGCAGCAATACCTGAACCAGTTGAAACACTGCGCTGCTGACCTCGACTCGGGATGTTGAGGATCGGTGGAAGGAATACTTCGAAGACCTCCTCAATCCCACCAACACGCCTTCCTGTGAGGAAGCAGGGCCTGGGGAGTGGACTCTCCCATCTCTGGGGCTGAGGTCACCAAGGTGGTCAAAAATCTCCTCAGTGGCAGGGCCCCAGGAGTGGATGAGATCCTTCCGGAGTTCCTCAAGGCCCTGGATGTTGTGAGGCTGTCGTGGTTGCAACATCGCGTGGACATCGGGGGTAGTGCCTCTGGATTGGCAGACCGGGTTGGTGGTCCCTCTTTTTAAGAAGGGGGACCGGAGGATGTGTTCCAACTACAGGGGGATCACACTCCTCAGCCTCCCTGGTAAGGTCTCTAAGGGAGAGCCCAGCCACCCTACGGAGGAAGCTCATTTCGGCCTCTTGTACCCACGATCTTGTTCTTTCGGTCACTACCCAAAGCTCATGACCATAGTTGAGGGTAGGAACGAAGATCGACCGGTAAACAGAGAGCTTTGCCTTTTGGCTCAGCTCCCTTTTCACCACGACGGATTTGTGCAGAGTCCGCATTACTGCAGACGCTGCACCGATCCGCCTGTCGATCTCTCGCTCCATCCTTCCCTCACTCGTGAACAAGACTCCGAGATACTTGAACTCCTCCACTTGGGGCAGAATCTCATCCCTGACCTGGAGAGGGCACTCCTACCTTTTCCGGCTGAGAACCATGGACTTGGATTTGGAGGTTCTGATTTTCATCCCAGCCGCTTCATACCCGGCTGCGAACCGATCCAGTGAGAGTTGAAGGTCACGGCCTGATGAAGCCAACAGCACCACATCATCCGCAAAAAGCAGTGACCTAATCCTGAGGTCACCAAACCGGACCCCCTCAACGCCCTGGCTGCGCCTTGTAATTCTGACCATAAAAATTATGAACAGAATCGGAGACAAAGGGCAGCCCTGACAGAGTCCAACCCTCACTGGAAATGAGTCAGACTTACTGCCGGCAGACCAAGCTCTGGCACGGGTCGTACAGGGAACGGACGGCCCGTATCAGGGGGTTTCCCTGAACCAAAGTACAGATCCTGAAACAAAAAAACAGCTTTAAAAAGTCCAGTTAGCTCCATTTAGTGGCATCTAGTGGTGAGATTGCAGCATTACATCACCCTCCACTTAAAAAACACGAAATGCTCTCAGTAGAGCTGCGTTTGGTTTGTCCGTTCTGGGCTTCTGTAGAAACATGGCAGTGCAACATGACGGAAGAGAATCTGCATCCTTTCTGGATCTAAAGGCTTCATCCTATGAATATTATCATTAATATCACACTAACATTATTAAAATGATATTTCATATCCATATTCTGCCAAGAGATCCCCATTCATCCTGCACCCTGCACCTTTAAGGCTTTAAATAGTCAGACAAGCAGGATTTTACCACAGAAAACTCAGATACAGTGAAGACGTGAGGTTCGCTGCTGTCGTCTCTAAAGCAGAGAGTCTCAAAGCGAAAGCAGCCTCCAGAGGGAGGTCATAACAGGTGAACGCGGGCGAACGGGATGCTGATTACTCGAGTTTGCGTGCTGATTGGTTGAGGTGATGCCTGGTTACAAGCCGGTGGGAATAACAGCGACAGCGGCGGCTCGGTCCTCTGGGAGTGTTTGTGTCTGCTGTCTGTGCTCGGTGTGATGGAGCTCAAGTTTCACCTTCATGTGTTGTGATCAGTCACATGGAGTCAAGAAGATACTCACAGTGAATTTGTTTGGATGGACTTTAAAAAGTTACCTGTGATGTGAAAGTGACAAGACTTTATTGCACAGTTTTTCCACTGGACATGTTTTGGAAAATATGCTACTGAAAAAGAAATGATCAAGTAACAATGAGGTAAATGAAGCCCAGAAATGGAACCAAACAGATACAGAACATATATAATATCTAACCTGTGACTAACATGAAAAGGTTATTGGTTACTAATAAATACTTTAAATCAAATAAACCACACTGAAAACTTGGTGGCAGAAGATGAAAAGTCAGAGGATCATAAAAGTTACTGAAATCCATCCTGAGGGAAACATAAATGCCTGAACTTCCCTCCTCTTAGACATGAAGCATGAAGTTGTTTCCATCCACTCCTCTCCCACATGCTCACTCATGATTTCCTCACTGTCATGATCTGTGGTCGTCAGTGGAGATGTCAGCTGTTCTCAACAGCTGGTCACATCTGTCCAGCAGCACAGTGACATCTTCATTTTTCCCCCCTCACACGTCATCTGCTGCAAAAACAAATTTCTTTACTTGATTCATTTTTCACTCCCGCCTTTCACGCTTTTAGGTGAAAATAAACGGCCATTCAGCTGTTGACATTAGCTGAAAAAACATCAACAAAACGTTCAATGCAGAGGACGAGAGCCCTGAACTCTGCAGCAAAGCTCCTTCTGCAGACTGACAGCCGACTGAAAGCTTCACAGCACTTAGAAATAACCTCGATACGTCTGCGATCTGGTTTCCACAATCACCATTCATCTGCTGCCCCGTTTGAGGCTGTAAAACATGAATTGCCAGAGCTCGTCAGTTATGGCTGTTTGTTGAATCACTGAGTGATGTTTGTGCAGCGTTTTTTCTGCTTCGGAGCCAAAAAAAAAACTGTGTCAAGATCATCAGCCATATTTTAAAGCTGAGTGATGACTCTTTGGAGCTTGTTGAAGGTTTGAATCCATCCTGCTGCTGATGTTGTTATTGTGGCTGAAATGTGAGTCCTCCTCTAAACTACAACTGATTTCCTATTTGACTTAAATGTATTTATACAGGTTTGATACAGGCGGCACTGATATTAAAATGTTAAATGTGGTTTGCTTGGAAGTAAAAACTTGTTATTTTCTAACTTAAATGAAAGAAAACCACCGACAGACTCTGAGGAAGGGGATCCGTTCTTTTACTTGATATAAAAGGCTCTAAAGTTACAGAATCATTCCTGTTTTCAGATAATTATACAAAATAAAATAAAAACACATTCATGATTTTAATTCATTTCTGCCAGATTCTGCCAGTAAATTACCCTAAATTTTACACAGTGCACAGTTGCCTATTAATACTCCTGGTACATGAAGCAAATGATACTCCTGTATTTCTGGGTTGGGATTAGAGTTTTAAATGCAGGACTTACTTGTTTTTGCATTGTTTTGATGACACTTTTATTTAAACCTGCAGTGTGGAACTTTTGTCTCCCCCTTCTGGCAGTGAGAGCAACTGCACAAACCGTGTCACCATGTCTATAACGCCACATGCATTCAGAGGTGTCAAGATACGTCCTTCTGTCTTCACTTTAAAGAAACAAATTATGAGCCACAGAACCTGAAGGGGGCAGAAGTGAGTTTGTGAGAAGTGACAGAACACATGAAGAAGAAACGCTGAAGTGCCGACGCTGCTTTCAGGCGAGTATTTGTCTGATCCAAACTTTGTCGTCTTTGAGTTTTGTTTCTTACATTTTTTTCTTGTTTAATAATTTCAGATGAATTTTCATCAGAATGAGTTAATTACAACTCATAATAATTAATTAGCATAGATATACAATTAATTACGAGTGATTATGTGTCCATGTATCAAGAAAAGTCTCATCTCTATTTCTGCATTAAAATCCCGAGATATTTTCTGAGTAAACTGTTTACAGGAAACATCAGTGACTTGGTCCAATTTCACACTCGCCGGGAGACACATTTACCTCCGTGTGGTTCATTTGCTTTCGAGTGACGATGTGACTGAGTTCAAATTCATTGGTGGCGTCTCTGCAATAAAACGGTGAGTACTTTCTGAGTTCTTAATGACACAGCTGTCAGTAAATGAAAGATTGGAGGACAGCCACTGAAGTTCAGCAGGTTCAAGCACTTCTGCACACACACACACACACACGCACACACACACACTCTGCCGTCATCTCACTACATCTCACACACGTAAAAAAGCATTGTCCAATATCATTAGATTCATGTATTCATTTTCAGTGCGCTGCTGAATTGAAGGACCCTTGAGTGTTTTGATCCACGATCGAAGTGCTGCAGCTCCGTCTGGATGGAAGTTCGTTTATATCACACACTCTTTACATAAACACAACCTGCCTGAGAGGAAACACAGTCTATTATAAGATTAAATAATTCAATAATATTATAAAAATCTGGACCATGCTTTTGCTTTAATTACTTTTATTTACTAAAGAAAATATTAAGAAAATATTCCTGTAGTTTTCTAAAAATGTGCATCTTCGTTTTTGTGGTATTTCATTTGCACTTTGACGGAAAAAAAAACAACATGAAAAGCTACGTCGTGTCACTTTTCACAAAAATATGAAAAATGTAAAATGAAGCAAAGCAGCCATGTTCGGCTCGCTTACTCGCAGATCCAAGAGGGCCAATTATTCCACCTTTGCATCGCTAATTAAGTCATGACAACCAGCATCACAACAGCACGAGCATAAAAGGAAGAATGAGTCCCTTTATGCTTTTTTCCTTAATAAGACTGACACTTGAGGTCAAGAAGAAGAGGATGTGTTCCCATCATGGTGCTCAACGACTGAGAGACAGAAACATATTATCATCTCTGCATCAAAGGAAAAGGTCATTTTGGCCACAACTGGACATAATTAATGCACAGACTCAGCTGTAAACACACTCAGATCTAACAGAAAGGGTCGGGGGTCCGCTGAGAGTTTGTGTCTGCCACACAGCTGAGAGCAAAAGCTGCCGCATCAGAACAAAACATGCAAGAAAATACACTGCAGACTGTTTATGAAGGAAGTTTCCACAGGAACAGTTTCTACAGCGCAGGAAGTAACGTGCTTCAGTTATATAAACAGCGATCATCAATCTTTTGATGTGTTCACACTTATGGAAATATTGATCAATGGGAGTCCATGAAGATATGATCACCGCACACTGAGGCCTGTTGACTGCAAAACTAGAAACACTGTGCATGTCAACTCCCATACACACACGGAGAAACACTCAATGAAAGCTGTTAACACGATCTTTCTTTTCTCTGCTGAACTCCATTTGCTTTTCTGACATTTTGAATGTGATCTGCCAAAAAGAGCAAAAAGTGTCTGTTTGTGTTTAAATGAAACTACGAGGCGTCGCTGTGCACAAAAGGCTGCAAACAGGCTGCAAACAGAGGGCAATCTAATCGGAGCGGCAGCTGGTTCTCGTCAACGCAGATAAAAGGAGCAAAGAAACAGCTTTACTTTTTCATTTAGAGGAGAAAACGATAAGCACTCGGCTTAACACGCCGCACCTGAACACACACACACAAACAAACAGGAGGCGCCTCTGATTTTACTCTCATGAGTGGAGTCGCTGTGATTTGTGATGCAGCTGACAGACGAGCAGAAGTGCATCCTGGACTGAACGGGTGGGATGTGCAGGACGATGAGCTGATTTCCAATACGGATCAATGCAAACCAGATTAGACCTCCAGCTCCTTTCTCACCTTCTCACAGCTCGTCAATCAGAGTTTTTTCTGTCAAACTGAGGAAAACTTGGCTGCACTGTTATCATGCAGCTGCAGCAGGAAAAACAGCGTGATGCTGATTTTTCCTCAAAGTTTAAAGTTCCTGGACAGATGTGCTTTACCCGCAGGGGTGTGCCCACAATGCAAAGTACGAAAGTGTAAAAAGTACCATAAAATTAGCAAACGACTTGAGTAAACGCAGGTTTCCACTGTCCACAGTTCCACTGTTTGTTGAGCTGTTAAACCTTTCACGTGTTTGTTTGCTTGTGCTTTATTGTTTTCATAAAGGACTAAACCAGCAGATGGATTTCCAAGGCCTCGAGGCCCGTTAGACAACAAAAGCAGAGAGAGCTGATCTCATTAAGTAGATTTTGTTTCTGTTTCTGCTCAGCTTTCCAGTCTGACTCATCAAAGTTTATGCAGAGCTGTAATGAAAAGCTAAATATCCAAAAGTCAAAGAGCCTCTCCAACGTGACCTGGAGTTGTGGATGTCTGCCTGAGTGTGATGGGTCCTCAGCCGCCTGGTGTTAAATTTAATAATCTCACACACTCCCAGCACGCCAATCTCTCTTTTCTGAGGACGGCAATTTAATTAAACGAACACTTCAACTGGTGGTCAACGAGCGGCGGAAACAAAGAGTCTGACACGCAGGCTGAAAAGGCTTTCAGAGGAAGATTTAATTTAAACTTCCTCTTTTTCCTTCAGGGATTCGGTTTTGCCATTTACGCCGAAGCTATTTGTAACAATGAAGGCAGGCAGGGCTGACGTGGGCTCTGTTCGTGACCTTTCTGACGCTGCAGGAGTTCGGCGCCTGAGGTGCTGAACCCCTCCCACCCCACGCATGGGTGGTGCTCCGTATGATAAAGAGTCTAACATGGAAACCGTAGTAATAATGATATTTTCACGAGACTCCAGAGAGGCTTCACTTCACCTGTCAGTTGGCAGCTGAGATCTTTTTCTCTGTGAGTTTCTGGAAAATGTGGTTTTTACCTGCTGCACCTTAAAAAATGAATTTAAAAACCTTAAGAAGCCACATGCTGCAGATCACTTAGAGATGGTTACTGAAACAAAACTGTCGAGGACGCAAAGAAACAAACCCACGGAGTCAAAATTTTCCACAGCTGCTGGCTAATTAATTCAAATTTTTATTATTATTATCAAAGGAAATTAAAATATTAACTGGAATTCTTCACAAAAAGTTAATTTTATTCTAAAAAACACTCGTGTGTCATAAGGAACATCCAACTTAGTTTTTCATTTCTGCCACTAGAGGTCTCTCTGTAAAAATATTCACAACAAAAGACGTAGTTTGATGACATCATGAAGCACTGTGGCATCATGGGATTTGTTTATTTATATATTTTTTCCACAGATGCGTTAATGTATTAAAGTTAGATTCACTTTGCATTTAGTCACGTTTACGGACTTCCTCCCTCACTCTCTGACTGGTGTTGCTCCGGAACTTACGGACAGGAGACGAAATAAAACGTTACATTTAAGAAAATGCAGATTTTCTCTGAGTTTAAACGTTAATAGAAACATTTGGAACAAAGGAAGAACACAACTTAGACGTTTTAATGTGTAAACGTTAACAAAATGTATGTTGAATGTGGATGTTTCTATTGACACATGAAGTATCTTAAAATATGTCTTGACTGATGAAACTCAACGGCAGTTTGTTGTTGTTTTATTTAAATAAAAAAAGAAGGCTGATGGTTTGCTAGGAGACGTCCGCCCACCTCCTCATGCAGGATACACTTTCTATAAGTGTTCGTGTTCTCCGCGGACGTCCTTATGTAACGTGGGTATCATGTGGAACGTGGAACGGATCCTCACCTTGCACACACATGAACAGACGCCGCTGCAGGAGCAGATGGGCCGATCGTCCCTGCTGTCGTGGCCGTTTTAATGACAGCGAAGGCCTCCTTTGTAGCCCTGAAGGGAGAGAAACCCTTTATAGAAAAGAGTCCATTTGTGGGAGCATTGGAGAAGTGATAATAGCGTGTTGGAGTCGACGCTGTTCGGCCACATAACGATCTATTGTTCAGTCGCTGCCACTGTTGCACAATCCATACATCTGAAAGGAAAATGTTGAGGACACATCTGTTTTACGATACCCATGATACCAATCGGCCTGATGTACGGCAGCAGAGCAGTAATCTACAGGCTGTAAAAAACTCACATACACAGAGACGTAATGAGGGAAATCTATATTATAAAGTCTCTTATATATCACCAGTGATAAAGAACATTTTTAAACAGACCGTCAGCAATCTCATCAGCCTCGATGTGCATGTGATATCTTTATTGCTTTTTTATTGCCTTTACAGAACAAATATAGAGTGAAGTAAAACATCAGCTATGAAAACAGATAATGTGGACAGAGAATATTGCAAGAGGACAAATAACCGACAACTTCCACTGAAACTTGGAAGGATTTTTGGAATAAAAATGTCTCTAACGTCAAAATAAAAGCTCGGATTTCTGCAGTTCTTTTCATATTGAATCACTAGAATCCATTTATTTGTTACAAAGACTAATTAAAAAGATTTGTTCAGCAAATAAAAAGGTAAAGCAGATTAAAGAGACACCTGATTACTGCTGAAACCCCAACGAGGTCAGATGGTTTATATAAATGCTCCATCCCATAACTCCCAGTATAAATCCTGTCAAAATAAAATGCAAAGATGAAGTTGTGAGGTTTCTTTCTCCTCCTGTGTGGCGTCATTATGAACCTTGTGGCTCTGTTTGATGACTCACAGATTTCTTTCTCTCTCTTGTGACTTTAAATGAAGAGTCAAGGAATCTGCCTTTTAAAAAAAACATTCAGCTGTGAGTCAGTTCATGTCTTTGTGAAACAGCAGCCTTGTTCTCGGTGGATGATTTTGTTTTTCCATCATGCATTTAAAATTAAAAACTACAGATGAAGGTTTTAGGTAAAAACTAGTTTGTAAGCCGTTCAAACAGGTGTGCACCTGACCCGGCACACGTTGGACCAATCACAATCATTTATCTGATATGAGGCAGGTTTGATATTTGACTCACAGAGGAGTGTTACTCACCCAATTTTAAAACAGTCACATGTCACACGTTTCTCTGCTCTGATTGGCTGTCACGACTCAACAGACAAAACTGAGATCAAACGGTCAGACAGGCGTCCTGATCAAACATGAACGCAGATTCTGATGTTTTATCACCAGAAATCTTTTCAGAAACAGTTTTAAGTGAACAGTTAATGTGGATTTTGAGCGTTTGTGAACTGACATTCGTGGATTTGTCGGCCATGTCGGGCTAGCTTAACGTGAATATGCTAACTGAACATTATGACCACGATGAAGCTGATTTTAGTTTAGTTTTATTAAACGGTTTTAGCTTCAGACAGGTGTACCTGAGTGTAATTAAAACAATTAACTCACCTCCTGGTCCTCATGCAGGTGACCAACAGGGACGCAACCGTAAAAACAGAGTTTCTTTAGCTCGGGAAAGTTAAAGAATAGTTTTATTTTCATGAACTTATTAATTTGTTAAACGTTTGTGTAATTTTCTGTTTTAAGTAGAAGCGTGAGGAGGCTACAAAAGGCATTTTATTACAACCTTGTCTTTTAAAATGCCAATTAAATGAATAAATTTCATGGTCATTAGAAGAATTTCAGGCATCTCTTACTTTCTTTAAAGCTAAAATGTTGAAGTGGAAGCACTCCAGCCTTCACACACACACACACACACACACACACACTCACACACACACACACCATAGGATTCTAACACCTCCTACTTGTCCGTGTGCAGCAGGCTCAGCTGTTACCTAGTTACGGGCGGGTTACAGGCGGGAGTCGGTGCGGCCTGCGCGGTCGTTACGCTGCGCCGGTGACTCTCAGTGCATCAGTCAGTCCGGTAACAGACGGAGGAGAAACTCCCCGGGAAACACGAGAACCGGAGAACCGGAGCGCGCAGCTTCACGGCTGAGGATGAAGATCAAACCCGGAGCTGACAGGGAATAAACGAAGCGCACCTGCTCCTCTCGCGGTGTTTCCTCATTAAATCCAGAAACCCAGCGGACGGTACCGGACGGAGGCTCGCGCTGTGAGAAGTGTCCGCGTGAAGGTGAGTTCAAAGCGCACGTGTGGTGTTTTTTTTTTGGTCTGTTTTCAGTGATTTTATGGATAATGTTCAACCTGCCGAACAAACAGCAGTTTGTGGCAGCTGTGGGCTGACGGCACTGCAGACAGTCCGGCTCTCTGCTCACTTATAATCGATTTGGCATCAAAACCAATAATCTAATCCCAATATTCCCTCTGACGCGATTAAGAAACGGAGTCAGGAGCAGGTTTGGAGGAGGGGGGCAGGGCACGTGTGGGAAATAAGGAAAATGTGTAGACTCACATTAAAATTCCTGACAATTACAGACTTTATTGATATTTGAACTAATTATTCAGTGTAATAAATGGAAAAACAATTGAACAACTTTGATGCATTTGATAGTTTCCAATTATATCAAATTATAGATGCTGTTCTTAAATTAAATTATCCCACAGATATGAGCAGGTTACAGGGTCCTCCACCCCCACAGGAGGACGACCACCCCCAGACTGAAAAACGACCACAAACGACGCAGCTTTTTTCGGTAGTTTTGTGCGTCTTTTCTTTATTTGTCTTCCTGCGCCTGAGTTCATATTTGCAGCCTTTTAGTCGTTTTATGTGTTTTTCATGTTGTTTAGCATCTCCTGGATCTTTGCAGCAGTTTTATTGTCTTAATACGTTTTGTTTTTGTGTCATTGTGGTTATTTTTCTGTCTCTTTATGGTCACTGTTGGTGTCCTTGTGGTTATTTTAAGCTCATTAGCTCATAAACAAACCTGCGTACTGAACTTAGAAATAAAGAAATAAAATTGGGATTTCAATGAATTTATTTTATATGAATGTGGTCTTGAAAATAAGATGCTGTTGTCGTTCTGATCCTCAGCAAAACATTAAAAACTGAGCTCATTAAAATCGTCCAGACAGCTAATGAATAAATTAGTTTTCTTCAAAAAGTAAACTATCTTTATGTATTTAAAGGGGTTTTCCTTCATAGAAGAGTCTATTTATTAGTCTGTCTCTTTCAATAACGCCTGTCATGTAACATGTGCAGCATTGAAAGTGACAGACTAATGGATATTTCCACATGAGTAAAACTCACCTCACTGTCAAAATAAAAGTAACCTAATCTGTGTGTGTGTGTGTGTGTGTGTGTGTGTGTGTGTGGGCACGTCTCCCTCCTCAGCGTCCATAAGCTCCGTATATATAAACATTTAGTATAAATTTTTGGTCACACTAAAACGTAGTTATACACAAATATCAGGACATTTTAAATGTTTAACAATCAGTTTCAGTCAAAAATAGCAAAGTCTCCAAAAAGATCTTTTAAATTATAACATTTGTGTTTTTATTATTTATGCAGTAGCCAATAACAGGCTGATAAGGGGTCACAGCGCCTCCTAGCTGTGATATTATCACTTTATGTTAAAGTCTGGAGGAAGCTAAAGCTTTTTATGAAACTGACACCAAGTGCAGCTTCATAAGCCTCAAGCCTTCCTAAGCAGCTGTTAATAGTTCCTCATGGCAGCGTACTGAAGGTTTTTTTATGCAGCATGCTAGCTTAGAGACTTAGCTTAGCTTGTTGTTGCTTTGTTAACTTAGCCTAGCCACAGTTACCACTGCAGCAATACTAACACACATAACATAACACGCATACTAACATCATTTCCTGTGTTAACATGTTAATTTATTAATCATGAGATCATATATGATGTTATATAATCTCACTGCGTTGACTGGATACGAGAGAAGCTAGGCGGAGCTAATTACAGGCGAAGTGATGTAATAGACATTAGACATCATTATCAAACCAAATAACCAAAGTTGATTTGCCGTCATTACTTCGGTGGCGTTTCTCAACAGATGCACGCGTTACTTTTGCTTTATTTGCAACATCAGTTTTGACAACAATGTCGAGGTACTCAGGAAGAACCTGTGCAGTTTTTGGCTGCTTAAACAAACTAGATTAGAAATTCACAAGCCCCCACCTCATGAGGAGTGCCCATGTCTGAGACCACACACTGTTCGTAGATTTCCTTGGTGCGCTGAGGACGAAGAAGTTTGTCAGAAATTAATAAAGAATATTAATATAAAGGACTTTGTTCCCAATAACAACAGTTAGAACACGTTAGTACTAAAGATAGTTAGTATGCTAGTCGCTAACATTAGTACACATATATTACACAGTAATGTTACTTTACTTGAAACTGCAAGATGGCAGCGTACACAAACCGGCAGCTAACAACCAATCAGATTGCTTGATTTGAGCTATCTGTTTCATTAATGTCTGCGTCTTTTTCGGAGTGTTTCAAACAAACCATTTAATGTTCATATTTCTCATATATGCTCAACATGCTTAGACTGAAAGACTGAGTGAAATGATTATTTATTGATTAAGGCTTGTTAATGATTTCCAGCAGCAGATGAAGCTTCAGTGTCTTTCTTTATATATTTAAATCTGTGCTCTTTTCCTTCTTGCTCTCTGTTCTTCTTGTGCTGCTGTGATGTTAAATTTATTCAATCTTTGCGAGTCTTATTGTATAGCAGCGACGGATGTTTAAGCCCTGAGGGTCCAAACTTCTCTGATGACAAATGTGAAATTTAAATAACAAGTAGTGAAAATGTTCCTGCAGCTGCAGAGACGTTTGTGTTGAAACCTGAACCAAAAATACAGCTCTCACTAAAAAAATCAGTTTTATTCTGCTCAAATGTTTCTGCCCTCATTTGGGATTAAAGACCTGATTTGTCTCTGAAACCATTTTTGCCATTAGAGGTGAATAATAAAGACAAAAATCAGTTTTATTATAAGAACCTCATCTCGTTTATGAATGCTTTTGTTTATCAGACACTTTGAGCAGCTTTTTAAAATTAATCATTCATTTGCACATGAGGACAGAGAGCTTCTGAATCGTGCTCTGAGAATTTGATCATGAGTTTTTTCGGTTTGTTTTTTGGAGAAAACAGGATTTTTTCCTGGAAAAATGTCCCCTGTTGTGTTTATGACAGTGTGAGTTTGATTACCAGCTGACATGATTTGCTCTGATCGGTTCAGAGGAGCAGAAACACAACACGTCTTCCCCGTGTGAAGCCATTCAAGTTGTTAAATGCTGCGTTTTTAATGTTCAATTTATTTATTTATCCAGAATATTAAAAAAAAATGGTAATAAAGACCCAGATTTCATTCAATTGATCGTGGAAGTTGAGATTAGGCTGCAAAGAAAAGCATATTTTTCTATTGTCTGTCCATCCAATGAATCACACACACACACACACACACACACACACACACAAAGTAACCACAGGTGGGATGTTAATCAGCCAACCCACTGCATAATTTCAGGCAAAATTGCCTTTTAAGAGATGAACAAGCATAAAGGCAGTTAAATCTCACAATCTGGTGCCTTTTCAAAGGAGAAGCAGCGTTCAAGAGTAACAGCATCAACGCTGGCTTCATTTAAACAGGTGGAGCTTCTCTTTTTTAATCTTTTTCAGACATGAAACAATAAACATCACCTGCTTCATCAAGCCGTTAAAGCTTTTAATGTGAAGGTTCCTTGTGGGTTTATTCAGCCATGCAGGGACATTGAGGAGGAAAGTGCCAGTGTGTTTTATATCGGAGATAAATCAGCGTTGATGCCTGAACGTTTGACGTGATGGAAGCTGCTTTCCTCACAAGCTGCATCGCTGACATATCTTTAAACTCATTTTGCCGTTGAAGTCTGAGTTAACGATCATCGGGAATGTAGAAGAAAGTCTCTGCTCATCAGTTTCATTCAAAGGAAAAGTTTGACACTCAAGGATATTCGCTTGTTCACAGAGATTTCAACGTTATTTCATAGGATGTCTTGAAAAAAGCGTCAGTAAACCTTTCATGTTGTCATCAGTTTAAGCTTTTTGTGGGTTTTTAAACACCATCTGAGTTTACCAGTTCACGACATGCTGCAAAGAAAGAAGTCAGGTGGCCTCCATCATTTTAAACATTGTGAGATGCTCATTGTTCGTTTCATCAAAGTACTTGGTTAGATCCAGAAAGGATCACAGTTTGAGGTGAGATTAAATAAGCCATATTACATTTGTGATGTAAGTTAAAAATGTTAGTTGAGGAAGTTAAAAAAGGTCATTGTTGACTCTGGGTTGCACTCAGGATGTGAACGCTGCTCCTGGATGACAGCTGTGTTTGTTTGATCCATCATCCAACCCGCCTCGTCTGCATGCAGACTTTCACTCTTTACAGGATGTCAGCAGACTCTTCCTTTACTCTACGACGCAGAAATGAAAAGCAAAAAGATAAAATATGCACTCGTTAAGCCCAAGATGACTTAAGACACTTCAGTGAAACCAGCGAGTTAAGAAGACTGACATCTCTGTTTAATATGCAGCTAACAGATGTTTAGCTTAGCATAAAGACGGTAAACGTCCAGCCTGACTGTGTCTTAAGGTAACAAACCCCCCCATCAGGATCTCTGAAGCTCACTGATCAGCAGCTCAGATCTTCTGTTTGTTTGATATTCGTAAAACACAGAAACGTAAAAACGTAAAAACATATTTTCCGGCTGGGATCGTTTACTTCCTGCAGCCTCCACTGGTTGCCTAGCAACTGCTCAGAGCCGAGGGGTTGTTTGGCTCGCAAACCCCCGAAAACCTCAACAAGTTGGTTTTACGTCTTGGTTTTAGTTCGAATCCAACAAACAAGGTTCAGCATGTTTGTTAGTGAGATTTAAAGCTGCTGAAAGGTCGATTTTTGCTCCATCTGCTCTTTCCAGTCTTTATGCTAAACTAAGCTAAGCTAACTGGCTGCTAGCTGCAGCTTCATATTTATCGTACAGACATGATAATGGCGTCATCTTCTTGTCCAACTCTCCTCAAAAAGCCTCTGAGTTTATTTTCCAACATGTTGAACTTTACTCAGAAATGTTCTGCAGCTTTTTTTATAACATCTGACAGAGAGATGAAACAATATGCTGGAAATCTTGTTTTGTTCCTTTTTGCTCACAGCCGTATCTACGGTGTTCATCTATATATGCATGAGTTAAGTTAAAAATACAAAGAGGGAGACAGCTGGTCTGATTATTTAACATCTTGTGTTGCCTTGAGAGATTCACCTGACATACGGAGAATCTTTCTGCAGTAAATCGTCTCATTTAGAGTCTTTAATGGTTCACAAATGTATTTTCTTTGAGCATAAGGGAGGATACTGGCCCACAGCTCTCTTACATCCATCTCAATCAGGTGAGCAGGACCTGAGTTTAATCTCCATGTGCAGACATTCAGTTCACGCCTGTGCAGCATTTGATGTTATTCAGATCCGACCTCGATTTTCCAGCTGTCTTCGATGTTTTTCTCTCTGCGGCCCTTGAGATTGGCCTCTGCCTCACTCAGTGGACCTAAATGAGACTGAGAAGCATCGGCGAAGCTTAAAACTAAAGCCAGGATTGGATGGCAGACTGTGTGTGAATTCACCGGGTTTATTAAGTCTGTCTGAGTCACGGAGCCCAGAGGAGAAGCCGTCATCCCTCCTCTGAAGCCTCAGAGCGAGTGCGTCTTCATTTCAACATCCACACTCAGACAATTTAAAGTCAGTCTGCTGTCACCTGAAAAGAAACCGAGAATTAAATGATTTATGTCTCAAAAGGGTTTAAAAACTTGCTTTAGACAGCTGCAGCTTGTTCAGTCCTCAATGAAACAAGAAGATGCCACATCGGTGCAGGTCTCAGATCTGCTTCTACAGATCCAGAGTCAGACTTAAACCTGTTTACATCAACTCTCAGTTCCCTTTAAGATCCAGATTATTGAAGATCTGTTGGCAGAAATTGATTTTAATCATAGTTATATTTTCCATCAGTGTTTAATCACCTGAAAATAAGAATTGTAGTGTTTTAATTTAAGTAGAACAGAAGGAGCAGCTCCTTTCTCACTGAGCCCGCCATGTTTCTGCTGTGGCCCAGCATGGACGAACCAAACACCGGCTCTGCAGCCTTTCACCTCGTTACCCAGAGTTCACAGCCACCGTGGACTCTCCTGCTGACTGTGAACCACCTCCGTCCTGTTCTATAACGTCATCAACTTGATGTAAAGCAAACTTTCACCTCTCGTCACTCCAGTGAGTTTGACCGCAGACCTTTTGTGTTTATTCACCTCACACAGTCAGATACTGCACGTCAGCTGTGAGTTAGTCAGCAAGCAGGCATCCAGTGTGTGTGTGTTTGTTTTCATTATTTCCCTTCTAGTCTCTTTTTTCCTTCCCCTTTCTGAATGATCATGAATAAAGCACATTTCCCCTCTGATAAGTTCTTAATCAGTCAACAGTGGGTTGTGTCCTGCAGAGCTTCTCGTCTCTGAGCAGCTGTCCATCCCTCTGCTCCACCACGTCCTCAAAGCCTCTGCAGAGCCTCACGACACGCATGCAAATGTTGATTCAGACCTCAAAACAAAGTTGCAAATGAAATGTTGAAGCTCAAACTATTCGATGCATCCCTTTATTAGTCATTAAAGGTGAATAACGTGTTGTTTAATGAGAGTTATGTTGTTTGTGTGAATCCATGAAATTCAACTGAAATTGAGACGCGACACCTCGATCGATGTGTGAAAGACGGCACATGTTGCAGCTTTGAACAGACTTCGAACAGACTGTTAACCAGGTTTGCCACCTGACAAACTGATTAACAGTTTACAGAAAATGTCGCCAGCAAATGTTTTGGTCGTTTTTCATTAACAGATGAACAAAATCACAATATTGATTTGTAACAGTTTGAAAACTGAGGCTGAAACTCAACATCAGTGTCAGTTTGAGCTCAAAAAGCATCTGTGTTTCTGAAGCTTGGGAGGACAAAACTCACGTGAACTTTTAAAAAAGAAGCAATTGAAGCATTTTAAATGGAAATATCATCGACCAGCATGACAGAAAGACTCCACATCAGGTGATTAAAACCAAACAGTGTCGCCGTCCATCGACTGAGCGTCAGTGTTGATTCAGCTCAGCACGTCAGGTCTTGACAGGCTTAAGAGCTCTAATGATTGAAGTGATAAAATGACTTTAACAAAGATAATAAGATTTAATTGCAGCATATTCAAACAGCAGAATGTTAAATATTTTGGAAATGTTTCTTTGCTTTCTTCGATAAAAAAGACTCGATGTGCATCAGTGCTTTTCTCACTGCTCACTTTCTGAAAACAACATCTGGCATTTAAAAAAAGAAAAAAGTCCCATTTTCCTGATGGAGATGGTCAGAAATATTCCTGACATGATTTTTTTCTTTTTAAATGGAGCTCATGATGTCTGTATATTGATGTGACTGAGTTGTGTGGTGACGTGCAGCTGTGCAGTTAATGAGGAGTGAAATGAAATGAGCTCTATATGTCTTTATGGGTGAGTCATTCAGACACGTTACTGTACGTCTGACGCATATATGCATCTTATCTGATGGAAACGTTTGGGAAAATGACTCCATCTGCACCACCAGGGATGGTCTCACATGAAATGTTAATGTTTTATCAGGATGAGGTCTGGTTGTAGGAGGAAAAGTAAACAGTCTGACTTGTAAAGTTCCTGTCGAACCCGTCAAAATAAAAACCACAAGCCTCAGCTTCATTAAGTCAGTTATGAGTCTCAAATCCTCCCGTTTCAGAGCCAGAGACAAACAAACCAACTTTTCTGATCAAAATTCAGCTTTAAAACTAGCACCTTACTTTTACAGATGCTTTTGTACTTTTAAAACTATCAGATATTACGAAGTTAAATCATAAGATAGCAAGTGTGCCGAGCATCTCATGAGTTAGCTTCACATTCAGGTTAGCATTTAGTGTGAATAGTGTTAGAAACTGAGGGGAAACTTTAGCTTGTTTTTAGCAGTGAGGTCACAAAGCTGCTTCAGTATTCAGCTCTGCAGACCTCCACCCTGACACACGGCGGGTGGAGACTCTCCATCCTCGTACAGACTCTCCGCCCTCTGTTTGGCCCCGATAGGTCTGTTTCTGTGTCTCCACGTAATTTATAAATTCTGCTACTGTCACAATAAAACATGCACACGAGAGTTTGAGGATTTTTATTTATTCATTGATAAAAAAATATTACACATCAACAGAGTAAAAACAGGAGAGAATAAAGTGATCACATGTTATCAGCTTTATGTTTCCTCATACTTAACACTCTGTGAAGAAATAATGAAGCATTAATTTACTTCCACTGGATACCTGCTTATCATAAACAACCGGTTGCCATGACGATGAAGATGCTCAGCAGCTGCACAGGTGGAGGTGCTTGTTTCTTCTTCAGGGTCTTTTCTCCACATCAGGACACATCAGACCACATGTTTGCAGCCAAAGACGAAATGACTGCTTAGGTTTTCATTTTAAAATTAGATTTAATGTCGATATGGTGTTACTGTTGCTATGGTAACTGCCAGATGAATCTACCTTTAATTAAACTTGTTCATTAACGCGTAAAATCAAATTAGTTTTGAGGTGAAATTACATACGGTTTTAAGGATATTAAGGATTATTTTCCACTAAAAGTCCGATAAAAAAACGCAGCATCTCATACACTCAACACACTGCTGACATAAAGGTCACATCCTATTCAATATGAGGTGAACGGCTGTAAGAGTGTTTGTTTCCAGTTAGTCTCAACCTTCTTTCTTTGTCATAAACCTCATAATAATCGTCCCTCGGTCATGTGTGCTCACCACTGTTTGGTTAACAACTCGGCAAACTGCTCAACATTCACTCAGTCAAGGTGAGAAAGTACAAAAGGAAACTAAACAAACTGCTTTTCAAACAGCTAATGAGCCGCCAACGTCCTCAGCTGTGACCCTGACCAGCACTCTCACCGCGTCCTGTCAGGCCGTCCAACACTCTGCTAAAGAAACCTGAACAATGCATTCAAGGAGGCTTTAATCTGTGAAAACAGGAACATGAAACTATAATAAACAATGTAAAGCAGGAGAGTGAAGTCTGGTTTCTGTTCATCCACCAGATTTACAGATTTATTTTAATTTATTTTATTTTTTTTGCAGAAAAGGTTCATCTTTATTGCTGTAAGAAGAAAAAAGCAGGAAATTCTTAAATCTGAGAAGCTGGAAATATATAAAGAAATGTTCCTCCATTAAAAATCACTTTGATTATCTAAAAAACTCTTAATTCATTTTCTGTCATTATTGATCCATTGTTGGAATTATCAGTTTGAGCGCTAATTTCAGTTACTGATGAGTAAATTGTTTTTGAAAAGTGTAATAAAAAAATAATTTTCTGCTAGAAATTGTCACTTAAAACCATGAAAAACACCAACTAAGAAAAGCAGAGCAGCAGTTATCTAATAAATGTCTGTGGTCGCAATGATTGTCATTATTCCATGAAATCTTTAACTTTGACTATAAAATCACATTTTAAAAAAATTAATGAGAAAAGCTTGAGTGTAGATAAATATCATAGATATTCAAAAAAAGAACCATGAATCTAGGAAAATTCATTTTAAAACAAACATTGTTTCACTCAGTAAAATCCTTTCTACTTAAACTATCAATAGTTTATCAATTTTAGTTACTTTATTTAAACACATTAAAAAAACTCTCTTAATAGTTTTTCTTGTCTAGATGACTTTAACAGTATGTGATAATTTACATAAATTATAAACTCAAAAAAGAGATTTTTTCATTGCAGCAGAGCTTGATGCATCATATTTTATAAACTCTTCATATATTTTGTTTCTTGAGTCTTCATTTCCTTATAGCGGCGTTTTAAGGCGGCATGAAAAGATGATGAAGCGGCTCAGATTTGTGGTGAAAACGAAGCCTCGCCTCTCGCTGTAAACTGTGTGATGACGCGTCTCCTCCTCTGAATCCTCTGAACCTTTCAGACTCGGCGGCTGTCAGAGTCTCTGACCTTTGTGATGGATGCTCGGCTCAGCGGTGCGTCGGAGCTCCACAGCTGAGATGTTGGCATTTCCGCTCCTGCAGAGAGCTGCAGGCCAACCTGTGTGCAACACAAACACTTTCTCACCTGTTTTCACCTTCAGCAGCGGCGTTCTGCTGTTATTTCAGGATTTGTGAGGTTATCAAGTCCTCTGTCACCTTAAACGTGCTGACAGAAATGTTAACGATGAACTTTAACCCCCATTTTTAGCCTCAAAAATCGCTGTGTGAACTTTTAAGAACTAATATCATTTAGCAAAGACATTTGAATGTTATTAAAATTGAAACGTTGCATGAGGAAAACAAAAAACTGAGTTATGGAAAGAAATGCTCAGCGAAAACACATAAACAAGTCAATTAGCATGTTGCTGCCTGAAGTGTGACACCTGTAATTATTTCAGTTTTCATTCAGTGAAACAGAGAGGCTTCATGAAGCTCTGAGATGTTGCCAAGTGTTTTTTAAAATGTAAGAGATTTCTTTAAACGAATGATTAACTCAGCAAAGGTCTCAGTTGTTCTTTTACAGTTCAAGGGTTCAAGGTTCAGATGACAGACTCTCTAAAACACACTTATACTTCAAATCAATTAAATTTCAAGTACCTACAGAGTATAAACACAGATGTGTGAGATAAAGGTTGGAAACGTGAGAACAGATTGATTTTTTTTGGTCTGTAACTTTATTCACAGATTTGTAAAATCAGTTTGATGCTTTTTGAAATCAGTGACAAAAACTATTTTGCTTCATTTAGGGAAGAAAGTTTGGTTTGTTCGTCTCTCCTCGTGTGATAAAAATAAACTGATCCAACTTTAAGTTGATCTTGACACCTTGGAAACTCTTTCTGTCTTCTACATTTGGTTCAGAAGATATAATGAAACGTTTTCCTGGTTTAAATTAGATATGTTGAGGTTTTAATTGGGAAGTTTAGATAATTTTGTTTATCTGGAAAACACTAAATTATGTATTATAATCATGTGTAGATAGTGGACTTTAAAATAGCACCTCGCTGTAAGTTGGAAATGGTTTAGTTCAACCAGGTAAACAGAACTCTGACAACACAATATGCTTCGTCATTTCCAGGTGACTTCTAAAAAGGTGGCACACCTTCATGTTTCAGATAAGGTGTCTTTCACCTTCAGCTCTGATAGCTGCAGGTCTGTTTCAGCAGGTAACAAACAAACGCTACCTGTGGTTTGTTTGGCTGGTCCGAGATTGTTTGAATGAGCTGCGACTCCCAGTCTGATAAAATTAAGTCCTTTCATTTTGATTCTGCCACTGAAAGTCTTTTACATGAAGATGCAGTAGGAAATGTTGTAGGATTAGTACGAGTTAATGGAGCTCTGATATGATGTGAGGAGGCTGGTTTTCATGTTGCATCATTTCCTGCGACCCCAACATGGGATAATTGTACATAAACATCATTTCCAGGGAGCAAAGTTGGTTTACGGATGTTGCAGGTGTGTAAAATTAAAATTTCAAGCTGTCTGAATCTGTCAGACTTTGTTCCAGAAGCTCAAGCAAGGCTTCAGAAAATGTCCAGAGCGAAACAGCAGATAAACAAAGTGACAAAAGTGTGTCAGCACAAACAGCGTGACCACGAGAGATGAGTCCTCGATACAGCTCAGACCGTCGACCAATCAAAAGACGTGGACATCAGAGGAATCAAATATAGATCATCTGTTTTTTTAGCCTGCATGTCCTCGTTTTTCACATCGATGACACAAACTTTTCTGCCTTTCGCCTCACAAAGTTGCAGCCTCTGATTTTACAGTCAAACACTGCAGAAATCTGTGTTCCAGCACAAACCAGGACTGATGCAGTTTTATTGACAGTTTATTAAAAACAAAAAACAGCAAACGACCCATAATGCATGTAAATGTGCAGTTTTGCCCCTTTTTGTGTTCATAAAATCGTGTTAGTCCTGGTTTCCTTCTCTGTGTTCCTGTGGTTCATCCTGCAGCAGGAGAGCATCACTGCTCTGCACTGAGAACCTCCAGCTTTCTGTGGAAACGTTCTGGTCACCGGTTCTTTGTATTCCCTCTGTTTTTCCCTTTGTACAGCTGTTTCTGTCACATCGCCTGTACTGACTGTTCGGTGTAGAAACACGCCTCCAGTCCCAGGTGTCATTCAGAGAAAAGAAAGGAAGTCAAGAAGACATTTGTGGGATTTTTTCGCTCCGTGTGACACCGACAGCAGTTCAGAACCTCAATTTACAAACAGAATGAAAGTCTTGTCTGAGAGCTTTGAAAGGTCGCAGGCTGATTGATATGAAGATTGATGAGATGGAGCGATGTGTGTTAAAAACATCACATGAGGGTGTTTGAGATGAGAGATGTGGACGAGGAGGCTGATAAACCTCTGAGGCATCATAGACGTAAGGAATTAAATAACTCTCTTCTTACCTGCGTCTTATATTCTTTTGTAATAATTCCTTTGGCTGCATTTGTAATTTCATGGTATGGATCTGTTTAAAAGACGGGCCTCAATGGACTTCAATAACAATGAAAAATGAGATTATCTATGAGGAGTATTATAAATGTGTAGGCAACAAAAACAGTTCGTAACTAAAAGGGTTTATCTTCATGGATGGATCATAACTGGCTTCAATCTGATAAAACAAAACAGAGAGGGACAGATTTTGGAGAAATCTATGTGACCCACGGCAAAGAAAATATGTTTAAACTTATAAAAAATAGCAAAGAAGCACCACAAGAACAGTTTGATTGCAGGTACACACATTGTAGCTGTGATGAAAGAAACCTGCTGTATTATTGTTAATACCTATTCAATTACAGTGCAAAGTCAGCTGAGTGTTGGAAGCCAATGTATGAATTCAGTCGTGGTTGAGGAGAAGTCCTTCAGCTCAAAATCATCCTGAACTCTCATTATATTGTGTCCCTCACTAATCACCAAGGACCAGCAGAGGAGAGCGTATTTACTCTTTTTTCAAGCATTCAACACGAGTGAAAGAAAAGCGAGGAGGAGAGTCTCGGTTATTTGGTTCGGTTTGATTTACGACGCTAATCTCAGGGTTTTCTCCTCCTCTGGTTTCCATGGCGACCCGAACGGCCAAGCCAAGTGTGAAATGCTCGTAATCGCGGGGAATTTAAGATATTGAAAAATGATAAATGCGATAATGTGCTGAAATCAAAGAAACTACTCTGGTCTCATAAACAGATAACCGGTGCATTTGTTGGTCTTTCCTCACTTTTGCTGTTTCAGGTTATTTTTTCTCTTCTGTTTCTTTTAACTTGAACTCCAGGAAGGCAGAGGAGTTGAATGTGTTTTTTATGGGCTCTGCTGCTGTTTCCACTGTGGTGACAATAAGCTCTCAGTCGGTTTGTGAGCTCGGGGCACAGCTCTGTTTTTCCTCTCTGCTGATTCTCTGACAGCAACAAAAACAGAGATGTCAGAAATATTTCAGATGACTTTCTTAATAAAAGATGCTCATGATGCTTTTGTTGTGATGTGACATTTACTACAGCACAGCTGAGGAGTCAGTGAAGAGTGAAATCTAATGAGAGGCATCTTTATTAATAGTGTGCCGTCACTTAACTTTAAATATAGTTTGACTGTACATTTTCTCACAGCTGTTTTGATGTGACACACTGGAAATGACTGAAGAAATTACTACATCAGAGAAAAGATGTAAAAATAGCTCGACATTTGGGGAAAAATAGTTATTCTATCACGTTTAGAGTTCAGTGAGAAGATTGATATCAGTCGAATGTCTGTAAGCTAATTATGAAGCTATTGCTGGCAAACACGTTAGCCAAACCTAGCATGAATACTGGAAACAAAAAAACAGCTAGCATGGCCAAGATTTAGCTAGGATTATCACTTTTGGAAGCCAATCAGCTTCTAGCTTTCGTCAGAAAATTTTCTTACTAATATAAGTGATAAGTGTCTTCCAGTTATCATGATTTAATGCTAATTGCATTATTCTAAGCTACTTTATTCATGATGATTTAGTTGGATGCTAACATCAGCAAACTAACTGACAATTACACTGCTAACATGCTAATGTTTGGAAGATAAATTTATCATGATCATCAACTTAGATTGGAATGTTAGCATGCTAAAATTTGCTAGTTAGCACTAAATACTGCGAACCAAAGTAAGTCCAGTTTTTCCTAAGGGTTTTTGTTACATCATTATATAAAACTTGTCTTAAAATAAAACACTAAATTCAGTGATTGTGTTCAGTCACACCTCCACTCAATAACAAACTGTCTATTTAGGCACAGCAATGCTTTAAGGCTAGCTGCTAGCCTACTACTACTGCTTCTAATGACAATAATAATAATAATAATAATAATAATAATAATAAAAATTTATGTTGGTCACAGTGACAGTGCTAACATTCGATCTTGGATTAGCTTTCCTGATTAGCACTCAACACCTTTAGCGTCCAGGGATCTGAAAGTTGTTGATTTGAGTCTGAATCAAAGCGATGGACCGACTGACAGACCAATGTTGCGATCTCTCCACAGGGCGTTATCAACCTGAGTAAAGCCTCTACTTTAGCTTCTTTTTTCATTTTTAAATAAACGTGACTGTGTGTCGGTGTGTATGAAAAGATGTTTACCAAGCGTGAGACTCCTGCGATCACACAGTCTCACTTCCATTAAGTATCGGCCGACTCTCATCTCAGTGTGTGTTTCCAGTTCATGTTGGCCAGAGTGCTGCTGGGTTGCTAATGAAAAGTCAACTCGCCCATGTGTGGGAACACACTGTGTTTAATTTGCCTGCTGTATCAATAGGACCAAATATAGCCGCTTCGGCCAGATCAATCTACCTGCAAACATCCATCTTCATTTTAATTGTTTCCTTTCTGACTCATCATCTCATATCCATCTCTATCCCATCTGCTTTTTGCCTCTGCCACTGGTCCTGTGAGGGTTATCTCTACCTGCTTCCTCTGTTTTTTCACTGTAAACATGTGAATGATCACCTGGACGGGACATTACGGTAATCACTGATTGCTTTGTCTCATTTCAAACACAGTTTCAATGTGCAAATAAGAATCAAAATGACTGTAAATTCTTACCTTTGAAATACCATAAAACGCTGGCCTGCACATCAACACTCTGCCGCCACATGCAGAAACCACACCGCAGTTTATCGTTTATCACTGTGCAT
The DNA here is from genome assembly GCA_029814765.1 of Acanthurus leucopareius. NCBI lineage: Eukaryota > Metazoa > Chordata > Actinopteri > Acanthuriformes > Acanthuridae > Acanthurus > Acanthurus leucopareius. Next base: position 2,729,973 of record JAQMCX010000021.1, read on the forward strand.
TCAGATGACTGAATCAGTGCATTTGTCTGGAACATCATTATCCTCATTAGCGCCACTGCAGCATAATTGCCAATTACTGCACCGGCACTGCCATACATATGAGATGTATGAAAAGGGATATTACAACATGTAGAAAGCATTTTAATTTTCTCACCTTTCATTACCACCAAATGTACTGAGGGTATTTTGCAGTAAAATTAATTAAGTAATTTTCTGTATTTTCCTGCAAAGCAACCGCCTAAAGGATGGAAAGAAAAGCAGTCATAATTTTACCTGAGCAAAACCTTTTTTTTTTGTCTCTTGATTATCATGTGACATGTAATTACGCTGTTTGGCCACTAGGTCTGATGACCTTGCTGCGCCTTTTGAGGTCTTCAAAATGGCCAAAATGTCCCTTAAGTTGAAATAAAGTAATAAATTGGCAAAGTTACTTTGTGTGACACAAACACCTTGAAGTTTTTATCAGAAATGACTCAACGTGGCTGCTGAGGATTTTTCACAGCTCAAATGTGCAAACATGCATTTTTTTAAATAAAAAATTGAAGAGCTCTTTTTAACTCCACAGCACTTTGGCATCTCAGCTCATTGTGTTTGTAAAATTCGCAATGTTCTCGTGTCCTTGGAAAACAAACGTGTTTCATTAATGAAACTGCTGCATTGAACCAGAATGACAATACAATATGTTGAATAGGAACACGTGAAAAGCAGCCTGAGGTAAAACAAGCGAGAAAATAATTTACAAAACCATTTACAAGGTCAAAACATGAAGATTCAAAGGATGCAAACTTTTAAAAACAGTTATGTTAGAGGCTGTTCTGAGTCACTTTTTCAACAAGTTTAACTGACAAATTAATGTTTACAACAAGATTTAAAACAAAACTTACAAACCCATCTGAACTGATCAAAAACTCTCTCAGGGATTGAGCTTGTGGGTGTCACCAAAGTCTTAACCAGACCAAATATTAAAGCTGTAAACTTGACCATCAGGTTTCTGAACCAGCTGAGAAAAACCTTATATAATGTAAGAAGACATTAACATAATATTCCTGCAGAAACCAAACACTCACTCAGCCTGCAGAGGAAATGAAGGCGCTGATGGATTCTTGCACAGACACTTGACACTAATTGATTTTTCTCCTCCAACAGAGCAGATGGGTGGGAGCTGAGACGGCGAAGGACTAAGCAGCAGACAGAGAAAAGCCCGTCGGTGTCACCCCGCTCCCCCACCCGGCTGGAGATGACGGAGGAAATGTGGGAGAACAGCAGCTTTGCCAGCCCGTCGCCCGGACTCCCCCCGTTTCTGCTCATGTTCAACGACAGCGATCTGAACGAGACGCTGTTCAACTCCACCAACTCCTCCGTCACAGATGCCTCCTCTGGTCCCAGCGTGGCGGGGGTCCTCATCCCACTCATATACATAATTGTTTGTATCATCGGCCTGGGTGGAAACACGTTAGTGATTCACATCGTGCTGCACTACTCCAAGATAGAGTCGGTGACTAACATCTACATCCTTAACTTGGCCATCGCGGATGAGCTCTTCATGCTTGGCCTGCCCTTCCTGGCGGTCCAGAACACCCTCCAGTCGTGGCCGTTCGGCTCCTTCATGTGCCGTCTGGTCATGACCGTCGACTCCATCAACCAGTTCACCAGCATCTTCTGCCTGACCGTGATGAGCATCGACCGCTACCTCGCTGTAGTGCATCCCATTCGCTCTTCAAAGTGGCGGCGCCCTCAGGCAGCCAAAGTAGTGAACTGCACCGTCTGGGCTCTGTCGTTCCTCGTTGTTCTGCCCGTTGTCATCTTTGCCAACGTCCAGAAGGCAGGAGGTACCTGTAACATTGCCTGGCCACAGCCGGCAAACATCTGGCGAGCTGCCTTCATCATCTACACCTCCACTGTTGGATTCTTCTGCCCTCTGCTGATCATCTGTCTCTGCTACCTGCTCATTGTTTTCAAGATCCGCAGCTCGGGTAAAAAAGTCCACGCCACCTCAACTAAGCGAAGGAAGTCGGAGAGAAAAGTGACTCGCATGGTTGTGATCGTTGTTGCTGTGTTCGTCTTCTGCTGGCTGCCTTTCTACGCCCTGAACATCATCAACCTGCTGGTGGCTCTGCCCTCAGAGTACCAGGGTCTGTACTATTTTGTGGTTGTGCTTGGCTACGCTAACAGCTGCGCCAACCCCATCGTCTACGGCTTCCTGTCAGACAACTTCAAGAGGGGCTTCCGGAAAGCCCTGTGCCGCTCCACGAGGAAGGTGGAGAACCACGAGCCCATGGAGCGCCAGCAGCAGCAGGAGGAGGGGAGGACGGCGCTCATGCCCAGGGAGAGTCTGAGACGAGCGATCAGAGACGAAGAGGACGATGATGAGGAGGACGCCTCAGAAATGACTGAGATCTACAGAATTGCCCAGAATGGCAACAGCAGCTTCCAGCCTCAGTGCTCGCAGCCACTCTTCTTGGAAAGAGGAGCGACTCCAGGAGCGACGGAGCTGTCGTCCCCGGACAGGAAGGACAAAGCTGGAGACTCGAAAGGGAAAGATCCAGCCAACGGCTCCTCACTGACTGTCCCATTACTTCTCAACGGAACCAAAAATGGAAGCATTAAAACGCTGCCGGAGGAAAACTTGGAGAAGAGCACCTCACTGGAGATCAGTTACTTATAGTGTGAAAGACTGACAGTCACATGAAATGAACTCAGTATTACTGAAATCCACAACACTGGAGCAAGAAGTCAATTAAGAATGAACCTTTAGAGAAACTCAGACCTTGGAGATGCTGTTTTCGATCAATGGACTCAAAGTTTCTTTAGCATTCGAAGGAGTCACTTCAGTTTTACCAACAGATGGAATGTAATAATGTGTATATTGTGTACATACATGCATGGCTCACTGTACAGAGTTCTGCCTTACTTACGTGCATCTTCTGATTGTTGTACCTGCAGCCTTTTTACTGTGACAATCATCTGCTTGAATTTAAGTGTTTTTGAGCTTTAGCCAACGTTCATGCAACAACTGAAACATGAGCTGAACTTCCAACAAGAAACACCAGCTCGTGTGTTTTTAACTACATGCCAGTTCGTTTTGAAGATAAATGTGATTTCAGATTATTTTTAGATTGTAATGGGAGGAGCTTGAGGCAGATGGTGAGTGTTCAAGTCTGATGGGTTGTGACGTTTTAGGCAACAAAGGCACTTTGCTTCCGGTTAGTGAAACGTTTTTAAGTCAAATATCAATATCAAACATCCTTTGAGACACTTTTTGACTTTCCTGCATTAAAACTTGTTTGGCCTCACTGACGGTTTCACGAAACTGTCAAACTTCCTTGCTAATTGTGTATTTTAGCCTGATGAATGCCACCCGTTAATGAAGAGATGTGTTTTAATGAGACTTTATCTTTAAAATGTGTGGATGTTCTGACTCCTCATCATCACAACAGTCCAAAAAAAAAATCAAAAGTCTCATCAGACTGAATATCCTGAAAAACAAACACCCGATGCTCCAAACAAAGACACTTTCCCTGTGCTAATTTCTGCAAAGACTCTGCCTCTGATTGGCTCTGATTAGCTTTAATTGGCTCTGATTGGCTTTGACCCTGACATTTTTTGAACTGTAACCAGCAAAGAACGCTAATCAATCACAGGCTTGAAGCTGAGTGATCAATTCTTTGACTCTGATGAGGTTGGACATAAACCAACCTGTGCCGCCTGCTGCTCGGATGGGGAAAAAAAAATCATGAAATGAAAACACGATTTTGCTTTTATTCATTCCTGTTAATTATTCACAAAAAACACATATTCCTGCATCAGTGTACTTTCCTGTAATTCCTAAGAGTCTTCTAGTATGATAAATTGTTTGTTTCATCCTGTATAACTATGACTGAAAAAAGAAAAGTTAATATTTCACTCTCGTGTTATCAGTAAAAGCTTTTAGGTGGTTACTTCACAGGGGCAACACACAATTACAGGAATGTCAGTTATCAACACACGTTGAATGTAAATGTGTTCAGGCTTCAGGGTGGAGCGCAAACTTATTATGTGTGTTTACTGTTATCAAAACTAACATTAATATTCAAATACCTGAGTAAATACAGGCGACTTTACACCGCTGAGATAAATTTCCAGGTAAAAATTGAACCTAAATTGCAGCAGATGAAGCAAAAACTCTCCATCATTCATCAGCAGCTCAGCTCACCTCCGTTCATTCATGAGTGCAAACACACCACACACTCTGAGAGGAGACATGTTATTTTTAGCCGGCTGTAAATACAGAAAGAAACGCCGCTTCTGCTCGGTGTTACTGTGCCTCTGCTCCTGTCGGCTGGTCTTCAGTCCACACACCCACGCACACCCTTCTGCAAAGATCCTGTGAGCAGCATAAAACCATCATTAAAGCCACATTAAAACGGGATTTGCCAAGCTGGTACTTTACTTGCTCGGCCTCCGGGGGCTGCAGCTTGATGAGAGTGGAGATTTGTGCAGGAGGAGCTCGACCGTGTGTGTGTTTGCTCCTCTCTGTGTGAGTAAGCTGTTTACTAGTGTTTGTGCAAGTGTGTGTTCAGCTATAAATACTGTTGAATTGTGTGATCCCAGACTCCCCTCGGTGATAACCCACCTGTGCTTACTGTGCAGGAGAGAGGCGATAGTCAGTTGATGGATCTCCCGGTGGCTTCGCTGTGACTCAGTGTAGATTCGCTGCCCACAGGCTCTCACCCACACACAATATGGAGAAGACTCAAGTTAACTCCAACAGCCAATTATTCACTTTTTTGGGGCAGGAGCAATTACAGGAAGCCTGAGCAAACGGTGCCGTCAGCTCGAGAGGATGAACACAACGAGGTCCCCACATCATCCTAACGAAGTTCAACGCTTCCCTTTTGCTTCTCGGTCAAAGCAGCTCATTCAGGTCACCATGAATTCAGAGTAACACGTTCATTTGCACTGTGTGATCAGGATGCATGAGGAGTTGTGAAATTATCCCACTGGAAAAGCCAGCTGAGTGGGAGTCTTTATTACTTTGTGCTTTGAAAACACGAGCGTCACTTTAGCTGAAGTGTTTGTGTTGAAGCAGTTTCTCAAAGGGACACGAGCTCTCATCATGGAGACGACGCTGCGAATCCTGTTTGGGATGAATTCAGCCCATCAGGCCCGATGTGCAACATGACTCTGCTGGATGGAGGCTGCTGTGGATCTGTGTCACATGTTCCTTGGTTCTGTTTTAATCGTGCTGCTGCAGCTTCAGTATTTTGTGCCATAATGACAAATCTGTCTGTGAGTATATCATTTAGATTTGAAACAAAAAATAAATAAATAAATAAAAGATGTGTTTGAGTGAAACTATTGACTTTTGTCTTATTTACTCTCAGTGTTGTAGGTGAGACTGACACACTGTCAGTAAAAATTATACGGCCTAAAGAACACATGATAATGTTATTGATATTTATAAGAAAACAGTCAAATTCATGACCTTAAATAATCTATTAGAACTGTTTAACATTTAACCCTTCAGAGTCTAATATCAAGCTAAAATACTTTAAAATACCAACCTGCAGTTGAGGAGTCAAGAGCTCACATCATGAATCTCAGAATAAAAATGGTGGTTTACAGGATAGAAAAAACAAATTCTACAATAAAAATTAGATTTCAAATGAGCATGACTGTATTTTCTTGAGGAAAAGCTAATGTGAAAATACATCACAACTTTTTACTGTTTTAATAACGATGGCAGCAAGATACAAAACTAAAGCAAGCAAAGCAAAATCATAAATACGTTCATTTAACAATTAAATTGATCTACATACAGATTCTTTTAAAAAGGTAGCACGGGCGTCCAATGTGCGGAGGCTCGTCCTCCATGCAGCGGTCGCGAGTTTGACTCTGGCTCTGACCGTGTTTCATTACCCCCCCCTCTCCCCCGTTTCCAAATGTACTCTCAGCTGTCCTGTCAAACAAAAGCAAAAATAAATGGTTTGTATGGTTTAACACCTCTTCTTTATTGGTATCTTTTACTACGTCCTTATTTAGTTTGAACCATCTTCTCTGTGTGCTGACTTGTGTTGCAACATAATATAACCTCGAAGTTGAAGCCTACAGCCTCATCCTGTTTTTGTAGATTTGTCCTGGTTTCATGGAATAGACAACTTTCGCATGTAGTGTTTGACAATTGAAGGGATCCGTCCATGTAGGGTTGCATGCCTGGTACTGTGGAGATTTCTCCACCAGCCTATAAAAGTGAAATGTTTGAGGTGTATTCAGCGTCAGTAGCTGTAATCTGTTGCTGTCCACCTGTGCAAATCTTGGCTTGTAAAGGTGATAAAAAAGTATCTATTTGTCAATATAAATAACGAGTCATATTCCCGGATTCTTCCTGAAAGCGACACACTGTGTCACCCGTCTGCTATCAGCGCTGAAGGACGACAGTTTGATGTGACTCACACAAACATTTCAGACCTGCTGCCTGACATCTCACACAGGAAAAAGCTGCGATACACAGTCAGAAATATTCTGATCCTTTACTGGAGAAAGAGTATCGATGCCACACTATGGAAATACTCTACTACAAGTAAAAGTTCTGCATTCATAATTTTCTTATTTAAGTGAAAGTGTGTAAGTATTATCAGTACATGAACTTTAAGTTGTAAAGTAAAAGTACAGATATTGCAGTTGGGTGTTGAATGTCAGTGTTTTTTTTTATCTGATGTTTCTGGATTCATATGCCAAGGACTCTTGAAAAGTTGAATAAAGGTACTGGTAAGTGTTTTTTACAGCTTAAAGGAAATTGATTGGTTGACGTGTGGATGAATGGAGATGTTTTAAACATTCATCACTTGACAACCCTTCTCCTGTGGGTAAATCCTCCTGTGGCATGTAGCTTACATCCATCACACAGACAGCCGTCTTTCATGGATATTAATCAAATTTTCTGACCTTTGCAGTGCATGAATGAAATCTTAATTGGATCCAGGGACTCGTTTACAAAACCGAGTCCAGACGTGTGATGGCAGAGAAGATCAGTATGTACATCTCAACGAGCCCGAATTAACCTTCTGGAAATGCACAAGATCACTCTCACAGAGAGGAGACATGTAATGCTCTTGAAGATTACTTGTGTGTGTGTGAGGAAGTTACAAACACTGACTAATTACCCACACAGTGCAGCTTTAAAAGGAAAATTAAAATTCACTGAGTGACTGACTTATAATGAATGAAGCTTGAACGGGTTTTTATCTCCTGACTTAATTTTTTGTATGCAAAACGAGTCAAGGGAAAAGAAAGGAGAGAATGCAAACACTAAAAATCTCCTAAAATATACTCAGAAACAAATATCCTTCCACACATTATCCCTGGTTAGAAGATGTTGTATGTGTGGGAATTTATTTGCATGGGATTGTATTTTTGGAAATGTAATATTTTATTTTTCTTATTATTACTACAAAACATATTTGTGTTGTTTTGCCCTCAAGTGGTCAAGGTAAGGAATTACAGAGAGATGCCGTGTCAAACTAGACATGATTGCAATATAGCACTTCCGTTTACTTCTTTCAAATCGAAAACACTCTGCGTATATATTTTAATGTGTCTGGTGGGATGTAAACAGCAGCAACAAGATCATACAGTCGACATCTTCAAATTATGAGTCGGACACCTATGAATGTTCATCGACTTTATTCGTTAAGCACATGTTGCTACATATTTATAACCCACAAAGCTTTCTAAAGCCCCATAGCATTTATTGGACACGCACATTCAGCAGTGCAACAGCTGCGCTTGAAATACGGCAGGAACCACTTCCGCTTTACGGCAGCTCGCGACTTCCTTTCACACCGGCGGTCTGGTCGGGGATGATCCGAGTTTGAGGACCGGTTGGATTTAGAGGCTCAGCAGAGTGTCACATCATTCACGGTAAGATTACAGCAAAGTATGCACAGATGTATGAAAAGTAGCTGTTTTAATTCGTGTTTGAAGCTAAATCGGAGAGAGTTCTGTCTAAATGTACTGAGCCTGCCACCCAGTTAGCTTAGCATTGCTAGCGAGGCCACCTGGCAAGATGACTAGCGTTAGCAGTAGCTACTGTTAGCTAACTGAGTCAGACCTGCTACAAAACTCTTTCCGAGGGCGATCTAGCAAAAGGCTAAGATCTTAGTCTTTGTTGGAACAAAATTATTATTATTTTTATTATGATTTACACCTGTTTTATTTTTTATTCAAGGTTCTTTAAGAATTAGCCGATTTTATAGCATGTGACCATACAAGCAAAGATAACACTATGCTAATGTTAGCCAGGGGTTCCAGATGTCAGCTGGTGCAGCTCCATAGAGCTCATAGTAAAATGGTTGTTCATCAGTGGTAAAAGGGTCAACCAGCTGGTTGATGAACTTCTAAAACGTACTTTAAAGAAGAGTTAGAGTTTATTAGGAAATGTTGACATATTTTAACGCACTGTTCAGTTAGTGTAATCACGAAGGAACGGCGTCACTTCTAGAACTTAAAATTAACAAGCTAACGGTAAAGAATCAAGATGAAGATTTTGTTTTCCTTACATTTAATCCGATTTAATTTGTACTTTACTTTTTAATTTACTTCCCAATCACCAACTTTTACGCTACCACTAGTTTGGTACTAAATATGGTCAATTGAGCGTCAATTACATCCACAGATTGTCTCATGTGAAGAATGTTTTTCTTGGTTATTGCATAAAATGATTTGAATATCTGTCACTTTTAGATTAAACTATAGGCTGTGGAATATTGTGATGGACTTTATTCATGCCTCCCAGATATAATTTTACATGAAACTTAAAAAACATACCTGCAGCTTAATCAACATTGAAACTGTCAGTTATAGCAGTAAGTGTCAGTTTCAAAAGTTGAGCCTTTCTGTGGGGTTTCCTCAGCTGTTCCTGGATGTTCAGGGGTCAATGATGACTAGCCCACTGCGCAAGCTGATCAGTGCCTATTTGTTTTAGTGCATTGCTGGAGAAATCAGTGCTGCTTTTTGGCTGAGACCCTGTGCATGTGGAGAAAAGGTGCTGCCTCTGCAGTTCAAGTCATTAAATTCTACATGATTATGTTGTTGTCTGTAAAAAGTGTTTTTAGGCGACTGTTTGTTGATAGCAGTCTTTTTACTCTGACTTAGGCCATGGCCAAGTTCCACGCCCCTGTGATTCAGGACAACCCGTCCGGATGGGGTCCATGTGCCGTCCCAGAGAAGTTTAAGGACATGCCCTACCAGCCTTTCAGCAAAGGAGACAGACTGGGAAAGGTTTGCTGTCTCTCATTACAAATGTTTCTGCTCTATAAACCAAGATGTCCTCTGTTTGTTTGCCAGTTTGCTTACAGTGTGTGTTCCTTCTGTCAGGTTGCTGACTGGACTGGAGCAACTTATCAAGACAAGAGATACACAAGTAAGTAACACAGCTGTTCACCCAGATGTGCCTCCACCTGAAAATGTAATTTAGTATTTGTAATTTCACATGTCTGTGTAAAGTTGTATTTCTTTAATTAAATCAGTAAAATTAGCTGCTTAAATTAAAGACACACCTGTAATTGTCTGGTTTTAAGATTATTTTAAGTGAAATTTTGTTATTATTTTGTCTTCAGATAAATATTCCTCTCAGTTCGGAGGCGGCAGTCAGTATGCCTACTTTCATGAGGAGGATGAGACGAGCTTCCAGCTGGTGGACACTGCGAAGACGCAGAAGACGGCCTACCAGAGGAACCGCATGAGGTTTGCTCAGGTAAAACAGACTCACTGAATGAAAACAAAGTGTGTGTGTCTCTTCTTATAGATTGTCCCATTAACAAGGTGAGGTATGTTTCAACAGAGGAACCTGCGCAGGGACAAGGACCGCAGGAATCTGACTCAGTTCAACATGCAGACGCTCCCGAAGAGCGCCAAGCAGAAGGAGAGGTGAGATTCTGTCGCTGCTCGCTCTCAAGAAAAATCCACTTTGAGCTGATATTCTGTCGAGCGTCTCTTCTTTCTGGCTCCACGGGATGATTCTGTGTTGACAGCTGGTCACATTGCAAAGAGTTTAACCTCAAGTTTGTGTTTCTTCAGGGATCGAATGCGCCTGCAGAAGAAGTTCCAAAAGCAGTTCGGTGTCCGTCAGAAGTGGGACCAGAAATCCCAGGTATTTATCTGTTCATGGGTTTTATTGAGAGCAGCAGCCAGTACTTAAAAGTTAAATTAGTTGTTGGCCAGAAAAACAATCAGCATCTATTGATTAATAATTTAACAATTTTTGTCATTTTTAAAGCAAAAATGTCAAATATTTGCTTGTTTCGGCTTCTTGCGAGTGGAAACTTGCTGTTTTTCTTTATGATTTACAACTTAATAAAAAATACCTTTGGGTTTTGAACTGTCAGTCAGAGAAACAAGGCTTTGAAGACATTGTCTTTGACTGCGGGAAATTATAACAAGCATTTTTATTGCTTTATGACAGTTTACAGACCAAAAATAACCCACAGAAAAGTGGCGTCTCATTAGTGAATAAACTGTCTTAGTGTTCCTGAAGCTGATTCTTTTGTTCAGGGTTTTTTGTAACATGGATGTTTATATCCCCCCACTCTTCCACCCCTCCTCCCCTCCTCCCTCCCTCCCTCCACATCCATGTTCACTAGGCCCAGCTGAAGCCCAGAGATTCCTCAGTGGAGGTGAGGAGCGACTGGGAGGTGAAGGAGGAGATGGACTTCCCCAGGCTGATGAAGATGAGATACATGGAGGTGGCTGACCCTGTCGACATGTAAGTGGAACAGACCTGCTCTCTGTCTTCAGCCATGTAACATGTTTCAGGGGGAAACACAGGAAGAGATGAACATTTGCTTCCTGTTTCCCTGCAGTGAGTGCTGCGGTGCTTTGGAGTACTATGATAAGGCTTTTGACCGGATCACCACCCGCAATGAAAAGCAGCTCAAAAGCATCAAAAGGATCTTCCACACCGTCACGACCACCGACGATCCGGTTATTCGCAAGGTAACCAGCTCTTTACATAACGAGCTGTGACAGTAAACACAACTTGGACTGTCTGGGGTTTGTTGTTTTGATGAGGTATGTTTTTCTTCTCTCCCCAGCTGGCCAAGACTCAGGGTAACGTGTTTGCCACTGACGCCATCTTGGCCACCTTGATGTGCTGCACACGCTCAGTGAACTCCTGGGACATCATTGTGCAGAGAGTTGGAAACAAGCTGTTCTTTGACAAGAGAGACAACTCTGACTTTGGTGAGGATTTGAGAGATCTGCTGACCCCAGATCGGCTTCTTCAAAGATACTTCAGACTTCTCTGAGGTTGAGACGCCGTATTAAACATTGAAGAGAGCCAAAGTGATTTCACAGTTTGCTTTGTAGAATATGATTGTGAAGCCCAGAGTTTGGCACTTTGGCTGTCGGTATCCTGTTTTTTTGGTGCCAGAAGTGACCATATTAGGATGGGTGGGGTGGAGCTGGAGAGGTTACTCATTACTACCAATGAGAGTGAAACAGCTGCTGTCATGGCGTCAAGTTGCCATTTCAGAAACTGCACATTTTCAGTGTTGGCTCGGTTTTTCAGCCCAGGAGGTTCCTGCCCGCTCTGAAGTAACTGTAGTGTATTTTTATGAAACTGACCTGTGATCAGAGCCTGACACGCTGCTGCTGTCTGTCTTAAGCTTTACATTGTTTCTCACTTTTGTGTTGCTTTAAACTCTGAGCTGTAACATCTGTAAAATGGCTCCTTCCAGATCTGCTAACTGTGAGTGAGACCGCTAACGAGCCTCCACAGGACGAAGGCAACTCCTTCAACTCTCCTCGTAACCTGGCGATGGAGGCCACGTACATCAACCACAACTTCAGCCAGCAGTGTTTACGCATGGTAAGATTTCACACGATGAAAACCCCCTCACCCCTTGAACAGCTGCTTCTTACCAGGTTTGCCCTGAACTAAGCTAGGCAGCTGCAGGCCACAGTCATTACATATAACAGAGCAATAACATTCTGGCAGGTTACTCAAGATTTTTTCATTAATAAGTTACTAGAAAGAACAAAGAGGATGACTGAAATTTCCTAAATGTGTTATTTTAATAAAGTTTTGACATGTTTTTTTTTTTTTAATATGTATTTTATAGGGTGGAGAGCGTTACAAGTTTCCTAACTCCAACCCGTTTGTGGAGGAAGATATGGACAAGAGTGAGGTGGCATCTGTAGCCTACAGGTGAGACACTGACCCCTGCTGTTAGATAACTGTCAGTGCATGTTCCTGGATGGAAAAGCTGCTTCCTCACAGGTTGAAAGCTTGTTTTTGTTTTCGCAGGTACCGTCACTGGAAGCTCGGGGAGGACATTGATCTGATCGTCCGCTGTGAGCACGATGGAGTGATGACCGGTGCAAATGGAGAGGTGTCCTTCGTCAACATCAAGACCCTGAATGAATGGGACTCCAGGGTAAGAAGGAGCATGGGGATAAACTGGTTTAGAGGCTTTATCAGCAGCTGATGTTCGGCCTCAGAGTTGTAATTGATCACAGATCAGCAGGCCTGGAAAAGCAATCTTTGTTCAAATGTCTTTTTAATTTCTCAGAAGTTATTTGACAGAAAATTCACTTTGAGATCACAAGTCCAAAGTGTCTGTTCACCGTCTAAATTTCCAGTGGCTCATGTTCTCGTGTGTTGTGTGGTTTGTTCTGAGAGAGTCTTGACTTCTGAAAACAGAAACTCTGAATGAACTTTAATATTTGACCCGAATCCATGCAGATGTCACTTAGTGAGCAAAAGACCAAAAACAGCTGCTCAGTGTGAAATGTCCAAGCAGACTGTACTTGTGTTTTCAAAATGGAAGGTTCTTGTTGGTTTGTCCCAGTCCCAGAAAGCATCTCCCCTCAGTTAACTGACCCCAGAGGAAACTCTCTGCCTTCAGTGTCAGCTGAAGTTACCGTTGCTTAAAAAGCTCTTGTTCTGTCCCATCATCAGTATTGTAACGGGGTGGACTGGCGTCAGAAGCTGGACTCTCAGAGAGGAGCCGTCTTGGCCACCGAGCTGAAGAATAACAGTTACAAACTGGCCCGCTGGACCTGCTGCGCCATGCTGGCTGGATCCGAGTACCTCAAACTGGGGTGAGGAAAACACACAGACGGGTGACTCTGTCAAACTTTGGGTGGAAGAATACACAACATGAACAGGTGGAGGTCTGATCATTGTTCACGCATTTAGTCTGATATTCTAATCGCATTTATAGATTATGTTGAGATGAACACTCAACACTAAATATGACCTTTTTAAAGCATATAATTCAGTTTCTGTTGGAACTGTGGAGGGAATGTGTTTCTGAAACTGTTTGCTCCTTTTGCTGCAGTTTGTGTTGAGTCACTTTATACAAAGAGGTGTTTGTTATTTTGTGAACTCTGACTGACATAGAAGGTAACACATCGCTCATAAAAGATTATACAGTTTAACCTGCACGTCTCTGAAATCATTATTGATCTTTGAGGTCGTATGAAACTGTTGCTTAGCCACATCGTCAGATGGAATCTGTCCTCAACCGCTTTTAAAGTTGTATTTGTTTTTTTGAAGAGTTTTCTGTATTTGTACAAGACCCATCAAGGACTGACACTGTTGAAAAGTCCAGTGTCCAGTGTTCGTAGCTCAGTGCATGCACCTCCTGTACGTCCCACCTTAAGAATTCTGGGGGCTCTTATTATTTAGTCCAACTACTAAATAATTTCTAAATAAAAAAGTTTGGCTATGGGCTAATGATTGCATAATTACACACAGTATTTTTAAATGATAAATACATCAGATGGTAGATTCCGGATCTGGACTCCAACAGAATCTGTCTGTCGTGTGAACACATTCTGCAGATTGATACCTTGATTGACATTAAAAACAGTGACTTGTCAAAGCTTGAACTGACTGTAGACTGCGTCACCGTGCTCCTCAGATACGTGTCTCGGTACCACGTGAAGGACTCTGCTCGTCACGTCATCTTGGGCACCCAGCAGTTCAAACCCAACGAGTTTGCCAGCCAGATCAACCTGAGCATGGAGAACGCCTGGGGAATCCTGCGCTGCGTCATCGATATCTGTCGCAAGCTGGACGAGGGCAAGTACCTGATCCTTAAGGACCCCAACAAGGTGAGTCGGCACCATCTGTGCGTTGCTCTCTGTCGCAAGGATTCAGAGAAACTGCTTGTTTCAGATGCAGAGGCGGGTTGTGAATGGTTCGATCTTCATTCTTTGTCAACAGCAAGTGATCCGGGTGTACAGCCTGCCTGATGGGACCTTCAGCTCTGATGAGGAGGAGGAGGAAGAGGAAGATGAAGAGGATGAGGAGGAAGAAGGTTAGAATCTGTTTTTAGTCCAACTTGAACTCCATGTGGAAAGTTCTCTTATAAAATACACATTTACAGCCTGGTGGTTTTTAAGTTAAATCACAGTTTTTCATCGGGTTGTCTGTTTTGATGGCAAACTGTGACTTCACATGTAACATTTGCAGAAATCTATTTTTACTTTAGATCTTGAACATTTATCAGATTCATTCAGTTTTTCAGTTGCTAGATTTGTACCATGTCTACATGGTAGAAATTACGTTAACACATGCACAAATAGGTCCAAGAGCATCATAGATGATTGTAGCTGCATTAAAACTGTGGTGTGAACGGTTCCTCTGTGGGCTCGGCTGCTGCCCTCCAGGTGTGTCCACCTGTCTCCAGGTGGCCTGCTGGCTGTGGCTATCTCGTGCTAACAGTTGCATCTGAGAGGAGCAAAAAGCCTGAATGCCAGTCTGAGCTGTTCATTGATACTTGATTGAAAATCAGGATTTAATATTTTGACCATCTCACCCTGATTTACTTCATAGAAAGTGTCTGAAGTGAAATATTCCTGCTTTCTTCAGATGTTATTCTTGTCTGATAACTTATTCGGTCCTGTTTCTGAGGATAACTGCTGAATAAATTCCTGAACCACATCCAGTCTGGACCATAAACTGATGTAAAACTGATTTTCTGTGCTGTTTTCATAGCCCGTCACATGTAATCAATCCTGCTCTGTTTACTGAAAGACAACTGTTTCTTTCTTCTTCTCTCTCTAGATGAAGAGAATTGAAGTGTGGAGTCGGCTCCAGTGACCAAAGCAACCTTCACCATAGAGAAAGAAACACAATTTATTCATTTTGACATCAAATAAAGACAAGAAATTGGCAAACTGAGTTTGTTTGTGTTTCCTGTTCACACTTGTTTATTTGCATAGAAGTGTACAGAAGTCAGAACATGGGTTAGAATTCATAGAAATGAAGCTTTTTGTGATTCACTTTAGAGGCACAGAGTGAGAAGATGAAAGCAGCATCTTGTTGTGGATGTTCTGTTTATTCCCAGATGAACTTCAGGTTCAGATCAC
>JAQMCX010000021.1:2779622-2818809 GCA_029814765.1 Acanthurus leucopareius
TGTGTGTGTGTGTGTGTGGGTGTGTGTGTGTGTGTGTGTGTGTGTGTGTGTGTGTGTGTGTGTGTGTGTGTGTGTGTCCGTTATAGCCCTATGAAATTGACATTGAATACAGGCCTATTGGATTTCAGTGTTTAAAGGTGTTGAGATTTAGGATGCATTTAATGTTGAAAAGGCTTAACTGAGTAATAATTTGAAATTGTAAGGTTTTCAGTTGTCTGGGTGAATTGATGACATCCTGATCATGTTTTGTCGGATTAACCTTGATTCTTCTGTGGACTTGCTGCATTAGTCAGCATCATCAAAGCTACAATCCTAGTGGTATGCCCAACACAATTATAATCGACTCTACTCTCCACCTCCGCTCTGTGAAGCATTTTAATTGCTTCTAGCTCATTGTTTGCATCTTATGGTCCACATGTTTCTTTGACTTTTAAAACTGTTTTAGTGGAAAAAATAAGCTCTTACAAACTCACTGTTCACCACCTGCTCAGCACCAAAGAGCAGACAGACAGAGCCAGATAGAGACCAGCATGTAAACAGCATTTAGCAATCACTTACATCTGACAGAACACAGAAACATGAATCCAGAAGAATGCTCTGTGTCTGCTGGATGTCTAAAATAACCGTCTGCTAGAATGTTTCCTATGTAACTCTTGTACATCAATGTTGTGTTTTCTGTTTGTCACTAAAATTTGATAAATGTTACTTTTATTTTATGTCCTGTGGTAATGGAGTCTTCATGCTCATAGTTGCACAGTGGTATTCAGTTGTCAATCCTGATGAGCTTTTTAAAACATATTGTATACAGAGCCTTCCAGGTGTTCTTAAAACAGAGCCTGACAACCCCTGGTCAGAAAATGTATTATTTATGGAAACATATTTGCCAAAAGTTTTATGATCGATCAATTAAAAGTCATTTATCAAGTGGGAATGTGTGTGATTTTTTTTTCTAGCTTCTCACATTTAAATTTGCTGCTTTGTCTGTTTCTATTGGTATCATTCTCTCTTTTGGATCACATGAAAATTGGGGGTCGGGGGGTTCTCTTTTCCAGCAGTGTATGAGACCTGAAGTAAATAGGGTATTCCTCTATTTCATTGTCCTGTCCTGCCATCTTGTGGACAATTACAACACTTCAACATAAATTTTGTCACTCTCTAGTAAATTGGTACTGTGTTTAAAAACATTATTAAAGCTATTAAACTTAAATTCCTGGCATGCAGTTTTGTCTCATGATCTCAAACTGATTGAAATGAATAAACATGAACAGTAATAGGAGCTGAAGCCAAAGTTTAAAAGGAAAGTCACTAGAGGGGCCAGAACATACCTCCACTGAATGTTGCTGTTTATTTATGTAGGCTGGAAGTGTAAATGCACTGCTGACACATTCATCGCAACACCTCTCTGAAATAATGTCACTGTTGTGTCTTTAGCTAGTTCCTATGACCCAATATGAGCAAATTAAATACAATAGAAAATTAACGCAACTTTGGATACAATGAAAAATTCTTATAACCAGAAATTTGCGAGAAAAAAAAACAGAATAACAACTACAACAAAATGAAGATAACTGCCGATTATCCTTTAATCATTTTCCTTTCATGAACAGCAAGGGGCGGTAGAGTTTCATGAGAGGCAGTAATCTGCAAATGAATGCATGAAAGAAGAAGAAAAAGAACCATAGCAACGCTTAAACAAAGATGGCTGCCTCCGCTGTTGTTGTGCTCTGTTCCACTTCGATCCTCCTCAGTCTATTTCTCTTGTGTATCGCCGTCTCTACCAACGAAAATACAAAGAACTACTACTTAAATACAACTTTGTTTAGTGACCAGGGCTTAATATATAATGTTACAGACAATTATACAACTATACAGCCTACAGAAGTTGACTCAACAACCGAAACACCGAGCTATAGCAGCACAGAGCAGCCCGCTCGACCGACGCCGCCCGCTGAACCGCTGCCAGTCTCCGGCCGGCTACCCGCTCCGGTCACTAACGGTAATCCGGAATTTTTTCGCCCCATGCTCCGAAACAAATCTCAATTCTCTGTGATACCAACCAGCAAGACATCTGACTAATGCTCTGTCTTACATATCTGTGGTATTTAGCTGATATGATGGGCCAGTTAGCGGTTAACTTACTTTTTACGTAACGTTACCAGCTGTCAACTAATGTATGTAGACATATACATATTATATATCTAGATGTAAAGATACACAGACAAATTTTGTGTACCTTTCCCAAATGCATAGATATACATGCAGACACAATATAGAGATGTGACGTATATTTGTAAATTGAACTACTCTTAGCTCATATCTTTCAAATAGCCCCGACAGTGTGGGTAGCGGTTTATCAAAGTAATTTTTTTCAATTTTCTTATAAGATTGAAAAAGTTTCTAACAGATTGATCTCTCTCTCTCTCTCTCTCTCTCTCTCTCTCTCTCTCTGTGTGTGTGTGTGTGGGGTGTGTGTGTGTGTGTGTGTGTGTTTGTGTGTGTGTGTGTGTTTCAGTTGGCAGCTTGTGTCCATGTGACGAGCTCAAGAATGAGTGTGACATGAACTGCTGCTGTGACAGAGAGTGTGGAGAGGAGGTGGCCCTGTTCACCAGCTGCACTGTGGACACTGTCAGGTAAGTCAGCCAGTGCAAAACAGAGTGAGTGCCAGTCACTGTAGTTCAGTAGTACAACACATGGTTTATGCTATTAATAGACCACTGTTCTGTAAGGCTGAAAAGTGGTCATCACCTGCTGTCTCTTTAATACATTTCTGTACAAATGGTTATGCTGGTTATGATATAACTGTTGTATCGAAGGAGATATTGCTGTTGAAATGTCAGTATGGTGAATGTATCAAGGCTAAAAAAGAGATCATGTTTGGCTTGTATAAACTGCAAAAAGCATGTTTAAAGTTAGATCATGTCAGAAACTTGGAGGCTTTTAATCAAAATGTGACTGAATATGAATCAGGGAAAATTAGAAATACAACAGGTTATTGGTAAGTTCATTGCCTGAGATGGTGAGAGAGTCTGTTTTAGAAAACCTAGCAAATGTAATTTTTCATCACAGCCCCCTGCTATATTTTAACACTTAGGCGTCTTTCAGACTCTTTCTGCAATGTTTAAATTCAGCAGCAACTTTAAATGCGTATGAATCAGTTCTATTCATCAGTACATAATGACTCATCTCCTTCTACCTTAGACCACAGGCTCTCCAACCATCCCTTATAAAGGCATGTCTGCACCAAAAGGCTGTTTCAAATAAAGGTCTGGTCAGATGAGGTACACAAGGGCTTCTACTCAGGCCATTTTAAAGTTATGGTACATTCATTCAGTTTTAAGTTCAGATCATTTAAGAGTTACTTTTGAGGCACAGTTTACTTGTAAAGTCAACATATTAATATGTTCAGTTGCATAATTGTTTGTAGTAGTGGTGGGACTAGATTAAAAATATTAATCTAATTATTTAGAGGCTTTGTAATTAATTAATCTCAATTAATCGCATATCAATATTTGACACGAGAAGAAACATTTTTTGTCATTTTGTTGTCTGTGCTAGCTGCAACATCTTTGACATTGAGTGGTAGCGAAGGTTGGAAGAGCTCCGGATAGGCAAATTCTTTCTTGAACAATTTGTGCACATATCCAGATTTCCACCCGGTAGTTGTTTTCCACCCAAGAAACCCAGCAACGATTTCTCGTCGTCTTTTTTTAATATAAATATATATAAATTTTATATACACGCAGCAAGTGATCAGAGCTGAAACCAAACTCGCGTGGAGAACAAAACTTTCGCACATGGGACGCCCGCCCTACTGACTAAGCTACCAATGACAATAATAATAATAATAGTAGTAGTAGTAGTAGTAGTAGTAGTAGAAGTAGTAGCAGCAGTATTAATAATTATAAAAATAATAATACTGATCATAATTTTATAAAAATGATTAACAAATATGGACAATTAATAAATAAAATGATGGTGATGATCAAAACAATAATATTAGTGATATTAATATTACTATTTTTTTTATTAAGAATAATATTTTGAAAATACAATATTTTATTTGTTTTGTTGATGATTTGTTTTGTTGTTTTTATTCATCAAGTTCAGAGCTCTTTACAGCATCAGAAGACTCAGGTCACACTTCATTACAATCACAAATGACACAAAAACAAAGACAATTCCAGTCGTTAGTGGACATAAAAAACTTTAAGGGCTTTAAATTAAACGTAATTATCAGGAGAAGATTTATTTACATCCAGAGGCAAAATTTAAGTGTTTCAGCAGCATGAAACAGGAAATACAAATAGAAAAAAGTGAGACAGACATTAAGAAAAGAAATGTAACTGAAAATAAAAAGAGAATATAAAACATATGTAAAGTAAACAATAAGGGGCGATTACAATCAAAATTACAAAGCAAACAAAATACATACTGTGTACATAAGCAAATTTACTCTGCAATACTGCAAAGATTTCTCAAGTTAAGGGACATAATGTTGTGATTATAGCTGCAAAGTCAGTAAAGTACCTTCAAGTGAGTTAGGGGAGTAGTATATCATTTATTAAGGCACTTAATGTTTGTCTGTGCTCAAACAGAACTATTACAGGAAATTTCATGTACAGTACAAAAAAATAATTTAGAAACAAACAAAGTTTGCAGGTGGAATATATAGTAATTTACCATGAAAATAATTACAAAAATCCAAAAAGGAAAGAAAACTAAAGCTTTTTTCATTTGTACCTTGTTTTAATTATAATACATTTAACTTTTTGGAAAGATTTCTCTTTAAATGGCTAATAATAACAGTCAAAGTACACTGAACTGAATTACATTTATACTACATTTTTCTCTAAAACTGGCTAACCAAAAGGTTCAACATGATGCACAGATCTCAAGTAAAAGCACTGATTTAGAGCTAATGTTTGAATGATGTTTGATCCTGAGAAGTGGATTTTCACCATTCAACAAAGTAAAAAACCTCCTATACAGAAGACTAAAATTTATCATTACTGTATCACACACTGTTTTAGTTCAGCTTTTTTCCCAGATTTTTATCTACTTCATTAGTTGGAATTTTCATTTCTTTCTCAATTTGTTTCTTCTTCTTCATTTCCGGATAGAACAACATCTCCAGAACGGCTTTGTTTTCCTCTGACGACAGGAGACCTTTGCACAAGGAGTCATGGATCTTCTGCCATGAGTCCATTTCTGAATGCCAAAGTGCAGCTCTGGCTCTGATCAACTGTGAGACCTCAGTCTCGCTGCCTTTGGCCAGACTGATGCTGTCTTTACAGATGAAGAAGATGTCCATGCCAACAAAAAGAGCATTGACTGCAATCAAGCCACCCCTGGCTGACTTAGAGAGGGCAAGAGGCCCTTTCAGCGCTGCCTGACCGATATCTGGAACATCTGAGGCCACTCTGGGCACATTTCGCAAGGCTTTACCTTCCTGGGCTACAACTTTGCCTGCACTTGCAATCACATCTTCGCTTTTCAAAAGCTTTAGAGCTGAGGCAGCATCAACAGCACCATCAATGCCTTTTCCAATAGCACCTGCTTTCAAAAGCACCTTGCTTACTCCCACAGCCACATCTATCTGGTTTGTTTCCCTTTTGGCGACCTCCTCCAGACAATCTTGGAGAACCTGCACATCATCCATGAAGCTCTGAAGCACCTCACTGGCCTTCTGTTGATGTTTACGGTTTACTCCAATCTCTGTGGCGGTTGTGACAAGACTGTTGACCCCGCTAGTAACTCCCATCACTGTCCCACCTATTATCAGACCTAATGATGCCCCTGCTGTGAAAGGAATTAATGCCAAACCAACAATTGAAAGCACACCTCCAACTACTCCCACTGAGCTGCCTGCCACGCTAGAGATCTTTGCCCCTTTACTCATCCTGTCTAGCTGAACAGCATTTTCCTCTAGCTCCTCTAGAAACTGCAGCATCCTGGGCTTACGCTCATCGAACTCACTGATAAAACCAGCACATGGTTCGTCCTGGAACAAGAACACCATCCGAAAGTTTTGGTTCATCCTGTGAAGGAGAAAAGAAAAAGGAAATTAAGAATAAATACGATGACGTCAGGTGTGTTTTTGAGCACACATTTGAAAGCTAACAGGAGCAATAAAATTTGCATTTTTAAAAATCTAGCTACAATATTTACTAAAAAATAAATTTGTCTACAGTGATACTAAGGTCCTGACTTCTGCTGGACACAACCAGGAACCCTCCAAATTCCTTCATTTGCAGCAATTTTAAACAAGACTACGAATCTACAGCCATGCTAACAGCTCTGTTAGCCTGCTAGCATGCTAATTCTGTGCAGGTATGATGTTTACAATATTCAGCATTGGTATAAAAGGATTATCCTGTAAGTATGCTTATATTTGCCAATTTGATTCACAGTAGAATGAAACTTAGAGAATCACCACAGTCATTAGGATGTATCTTCTAAAAACCTAAAAAGAATGTACACCAGTCAGTGCATTTTAGCAATGCTCGAGCCATACAGTTAGCATTTCCAATGAAAACAACATTGTTTAAGCTGCAATCTCTCGTGCAATATCGGAGTTAAGTTTCTATGTTTTTGCAGTATGTATCAAACACCCTTTTGAAGATCAGTAATACTCATTTTATGTACATTACTATAATTTAGCGCAAACGGGGTTAATACTTACCTGATTTCATCAAGCTGAATAGTGCGATAAAGCATCCTTTGAACATCACCTTCAGACCAATCCACATCAAGATCCACCACCGTTTTCACTGTCATCTTTGGGTCAAACTCACTAAAGGAGCTATAAAAGACAAAGTTACACTTGCTTACTAAAAGAGATATTTATTTTATGAAATGTAAATATAATTTTAAACTAGTGTCACTTTACCTTTTCTCCAGTTTCTTACAGATTATCTGGGTGGTCTGAATATATTTGTCCAGCTGATGTGACAGCACTCCCACGTTCTGAAGTTTGGGAAGGAAGAAGGCGTCGGCATCTCTTTTAAACTCCAGGAGGAGATGGCAGACTTGTCTTGCAGCTATGATGACCACCTGAACATCATCAAGGCTGATCTCTTCGGGCAGATGCAACACCTGGTTGTCCATGAACACATAAAGTGAAGTCACAGCCAGCTTCTCCAAAGCATCCAGGAAGCAGTTGAGCTTCTCCAGGCCTCCCACAGTTTCCTTCAGCACAGAAGCCAGCTCCTTTTCCAGTTCTTCACGCTTGCTTTCCACATTCACCATGCTGCTCATATATTCTGCAATAGCCTCTCCTTTGTTCTTCGACTGGACAACATGCTTAAAGTTGAGGTCGATTTTGTCAGCTCTTTCTTTGATGTCCATCATTAAGTTCAGCTCTCCCTCTCTGACAAGCATCCATCTAGAGCTCCTCTCATAGAAATCTCTCACTATGGCAAAGTAGGCGAGGGTATCAGAGGTGTAGCTGCACAAGGCCTCCTGTAGTTTCTGTCTGTAAGACAAAACATCATCCAGTTTGTGAGAATTTGTTGTTGTGCAAACAGGAGAAACAGAGGTGTAGGCCTGTGATAACAGATCATGTGCCCTTATTTACTTTGTGTGCACAAGTCATTACAGCGCTAGGCTAGCGAACAGGACTTTTGACCCATTTAATCATAAATGTACATCCATGTTTACTTTTGAGGAACAGAGATCTCTAGTTTTCAAAGTTTGATTTTAGACCTTTAATTAAGGACTTTTAATCATAACAGATCCAAAACAAAAACAAGAAAACAGAAAAGATCCAAAACTTCTGCAAAAAGACAAAACAACCAGAAAGATACTGTGAGAAGTGTAAGACAACTGCAGCAGATATTAATTCAAGATTTATCAAACTAAGTGATTAAGTAAAAAAAGTTCAGGATAATCAACAACAATTAATTCCAGTGTTTCCTATAGATTATTCGATGTGCTGTTCATATAAAAACATGCTGTTACGAGTTTGTCTGGATCAACTGGCTACAAAGACAGTCCTTGTTAAATAAGGAAAATTCCTAGGATTTTGCAAGTTTTTCACTTTCAGAGTCTATTTTTATGCATCTGGTGCAGATTTTTTTTTATTTGGTTACGGCTTAGTCATTTTCAATCTATCATTATTACCATCTGGAAAAAAATCCCAAAAGCAATATCTTTTTTTAATCCACAAAATTACATAATTGCTGTATTTGACATAATCTGTCACACATACTGCATTTAGAAACAAATTATATGTATCAGTATAACCACAAGTCCCACATATGTGGGGGCCCATATTAGTGCATCAGTAGTTTCCAACATGAGGTTCAGGATCCCTTAAAGAGATCCTAAGATCAATTTTAAGGGTTTCCAGAGGCTGAATTATATCCTATTTATTCATAGGTCAGCATGACATACAGTGACATTGCTTAGTTTCAGAGGCAGAAAGGTTTGGAGAAGTCAAATTATTGTTTTTTCCCTTGCGTTTCCCTAGTTTGAACAGCAGATGTCGCCAGAGCACACGTGGTGTCAGTGGCATAACCAAGTCGAAACCGAGGGTTTAATGAGTTCAAACGTTTAAAAAAAACTTAATTTTTCCATCATAAGGTACAATTCTATATGTTGGTTGGACACGGTAGTTTTTGGCATAAAATATTTTTGAGTTTACAGTGATGGTGAATTTATTGATTTACAGAAACAACGCTCAGAATGCTGCTGTTAGCTCGAATTTTTCTATGTCGTCTGGGCGTTTAAATTTGATAATTTCAACATTTATTCAACACTAAAAACAAAAACACACTCCTGAGGGACGGATGAGGAGTGTGAGCGTACACTGAGGGTTAAAAAACAAACTGAAAAGACGGATTTCCTGTATATCATCATAAGACTTAAGCAAGTTATAAACTGCGTTATTTATTAAGTTTTCTTACTTTTAGAGATTCGTTTTGTTTCGCTGACACTTTCATTTCATGTGCAAAAGTAAATAATCATAAACTTTCAAAATTCTTTACCTTTTTGACTCCATGTCGGTTTGATGTCTTCAAATCCTCAACGTTGCCTTGTCGTATGTCCTGCGTTTTTTTTAAAAAAGAAAGATCA
Source organism: Acanthurus leucopareius (assembly GCA_029814765.1). Lineage (NCBI taxonomy): Eukaryota > Metazoa > Chordata > Actinopteri > Acanthuriformes > Acanthuridae > Acanthurus > Acanthurus leucopareius. Next base: position 2,788,698 of record JAQMCX010000021.1, read on the forward strand.
CTATTTAAAATCCAGTCTGCTTTTGTACCAGAGATCGCATGCAAACGTCATCTTTTCCTGAAAACACCTCGAAAGGTGAGGAGGAGGCTAAGTTTCGTTTTCGTGTCTCCCTTATCACAGTCACCAGATGAAAAACACACCCATGCCAGTATTTAACTCCTTCACTGCTCTTTCACATCCAGCTGAGTTTAAAAGGAGGCGGAAACTTAGCGATAATAAACTCCAGTGTTGGTTTTCCGAGCAGCTGCAGGACTTCACTTGGCCTTTTTTCTCCCATGATGCTGCCTTTAAAGGCTGTCGGAAACATGGGCTACACGTTAAGAGCGACAGAGTGTTAACAAAGACGTCACTTGTTTGTCGCCAGGGGGTGACATGTCTGTAAATAAACAAAAGACAAAGAGAGACTTGAAGTGTTTGAGGCGTTTGAGGACAACTGGACAACTTAAATGAAGGAGCTCACAGAAACTCTGCAGTGATTTTCTCCTCGATTGACGATACAATCAGTGATTTCTTCCTTGATACACGATACTAGATTCAAATTGATCAGTCTATCAGTTTAGACCATGGATGTATCAGAGAGAGCTGGAGAGTGTTGGAGGCGGAGCCCTGCACATTCCTATGAATGTTGCTCAGTGGCGCGTGGAGCACAAAACGATACTCGGCTTCCGGGTATGACTAAAACCATACTACGCACGATAATGGCCTTGGAATTTATTTAAGCTCACCTTAAGCTCTCCCGTACCTGCTCGACAGTTTCCGTGGTCATAACTGCGCGTTTATGAGCTTACTGACAATATTGCGACATACTTTGGCCAGACTGATTTTAAGAACTACTATTTTCCCCAAAGACAGCATAACTATGACACAAGTTTGCCACCAAAAAATTTCCTGCTTCCAGACGTCCATCACCCGATTTCACAAGAAGATATCCCACCAGCCCTTTTTTACCTGAGGAGCTCTGCTGTCGCAAAAACAGGCCTTACCCCAATTTAAAAGAGGGATGTCCACATGAAAACTCCCCTCTTCCAGTTAAGGTATTTGTTTGGCTCCACTATCACTGACTGATGTCCTGTTTTAATCTTAAAATAAATGATTTAAAATGCTAATAATTAGTGGTACTTTTAAGACATCACAGAAGATATTTAGCTGTTAGCAGGATGCTGGTGATGGGGTCTTGTATGAATACACAGTTTTGAACAACTTAGATTATTTCACATGAGAGATTTGTGTGTTTTTGTTGTTTTTTTTTCACTGGTTTAAAGTGGACAGGTCGCAGTAGGAAAAAAGGTCTTTTGGTTCCTTTAGTGCACAGATCAGACATATACAGAAGATTTTACACCAAGTTCTCTATAAAACTGAATATTCATTTTACTTTTCTAATAAATTTCTGTGCTGTGTTTTATGTTTATGAGAGGGTCAGAGGACACAGTGTGTACATGTGTATGGTGTGTGTGTGTGTGTGTCAAAACACTCACTCAGCTGCACTCAGCTCAGTGCAGACATTCAGGGATCAGTGTGGAAAAATACCGCTGACTCAGCAGTGTCCTCACAAACACACACACACACACACACACACCAGAACACACAGGGACAGCAGAACAGAGTGTGAACAGGACGTAGAGCTGCTAGGGAAATCGTGTTTGACATCAGGATTCAAACTGTAAAATAAATCTCTATATATAAACTGAAACTTGATATTGATTCTACAGGAATAAAAGGTCGACATAAGAAACTAAAAACTCTTTCAGGTTTCATGTATGAACGTAATGTTCTGTGAAAGATGCAAAGAAAATCACATTCTCAGAGTCTACTGAAGTAAAACTGCATTCATGTGTTTCTTTAATCTCTTATTTCCAGTTTCAGTGTGTTGAACAGGAAGTTTTAGGGTTTCAGTAATGAATTTAATTGCACTCAGCTTATATGCAATCAAAAGGTGGGACGCTGCGTAAAATATAAGTAAAATGTATTATGTTATTAGTTAATCTGTCTTCAATAGAAAACAATATATTTAATGTTTTAACTCGCCAACTTCATTATTTTTTTGTAAATATATGCTGATTCAGAATCTGATGCAGCAGCATTGAACAAGTCGGGAAAAGAACAACAAAAGTCTGGAAAAGTTGTTTTGCTATTAAAATAAATGTTTTAAATATTCAAACATAAGGTATGCAAAAGGCATCTTGGAAATTATGGGGTCATTCACAAGCAATGATGGGACGAATTTGACATTTAAATTTGGTGTATTGATTATATAAGGACAGTACAGACTTGGTTTTTGTTCCCTTTTTCAACAGTTCAAGCGAAACACAATCTGCAAACATTATAATGATTCCAAAGTTCGATCAACGCCTCCGTGAAGTCGTATAAAACAGGTTTATCAGCTGCTACAGGCTCATTGTAGGTACCAGTATCACTGTGTTGATGACAAATATGCAAATAGTAAATGCATTTCCTGAACGTTGTACGAGCTGCATTAGTGCAGTATTTGCTCTGATGCTGAATTTTTTTTATTCAAATATTTTTCTTTTTTTGTGTGTTTTCTTTTCATATTATTTTAAAGTAAGGTTCATGACTTAAAAGTTACTACAGCTTATATTTATTCATTTTATTCATAACTTGGCAGTGAAATGTTTTGTTCAAGTCTAAGAAACCTTTTTATTCACTTGTTAATAACCTGATTTTTTGGTTAAGATTAGTGTTAGTTCATATAAATTTGTTTTTATATAAATTTATTTTGTAATCCTTAAATATTAATATCAGTTTCTGCTTCCAAAGTCTCACATCAGACAGGCTTTGTGTCCTTTACTATGACATGAGCAGAACTTTGGAGAAATATTGACCCTTTTTCACAGATACAATCCAACTACAAACTCCTGTTTTTATCGGCCTAGATACTTAAAACATTTAATTAAAAAATTATAATAATAATCCAGCCCTTCTAACATCTCACTGCGGAGTCTAATTTGCTTTTCCTGGAGGGAGGAAATGTTTTAATCTCATGGGTGCTTCCTCACCCAGAAACTCCCTGTAATCAGGTTCAATTACTGATGATAGAAACGTTCAAAGTGCGACCACCTTTAAGAGAACCTCTCTTTTTCCTTTTTTCCTTCCCTCTCTCCCCATTTTTTTTCTCTCCAGAGGACAATTTACTGGAAGAACTCCCCGAGCCGATGCTCGAGGGGCGCTCTAACAAGGCCCCGCTTAGGGCTGGATTTGCAGCTCACTTAGTTTACGCTAGATTGGCATAAAGAGTTCACATGGGACCAGTATGTGTGCTGGCCTGGGACCTGATTTGAGCACCATCCTCTGTTGTCAGGGTTAACCGTTGGATGAAAGCAGAGGGTGTCCCGAATCCTGGCAGAGAAGGAGAATCAGAGAGGTCTTTAGTCAGAGCTCAAGGTCTCTCCTCTGGGAAAAAACGCTGGAATCTGGAAGCGAGGTTGTGCTTCGACGAGAGTTCACTGTGGAATTAACATTGATTTCATTATGATGTTGTTCAGGAAGAGACATTATTGTAAGGGCCAAAATGTGTGAAGGACAGAAAACCAAATATTCCCATTTTTGGCTATTTTGTGCACATGCAAGTGCTGTTTTAGGTCACCGAAAACAGATATTTTGTTGTCATTTAGATATTGAAAGCACCGTTTTCTCCTTTGTGTGTTAATCTTACTATCAGGACTTCTTATATGTTTGCTCATAAATTTATACAATAGCGCCCCCTGCACCAACAATGAGGTTTTGGACAGGAACCTGTCAAACCTTGAACATATCTGCGGTTGCTTTTTTTCCAGGCTTCTGATTGGCCAGTATTGTGGTGAGACTCAACATCTAACCTGTTAATTCCACAGGCCTATAATTTTAGCTTTGTTTTTGCATTTTCATTTCAGCAGAGATTTATTTTAAAACGGCGCTTGTGTGAAGAAACTGGGTCATAAATTTCACTACATTTCAGATTGTTTCGGTGTGTTTGTAACGATTTGATCTGTTGGTAATTGACTTCATGTGAGCTCAATCAAGTAAATGACTGAGTGGGTTCAACTGTAAAGTAACTCACATAAAGGGTGATTCATCATGCATGTTCCACTTTGCACCTAAGAAAGTCCAAAATGGAGGGAAATGTTTGAACTCTGGCACTCTTAACACTTTTGCACATGTTTTTAGTGCCTGTAAAAATAATAGTTCCTTGTAATTAGTAGAAATTCCTATGAAATATACCAATCCAACACTGATATTTTTGATCCCTCAAGCATATTTTGCTGATAATACCTCTGTGCTTTTGAATGGACTTTTGCTTGTAATGGATATTTTTATACACTTACACTCAAGTTAAAAAATATGAACTGTTCCTCTGCTGAACTCATTTATTTTTGCCTGATCCGCATTAAGTAGGAGGACTAAAGCTGTTCACCTTAACCTCTCTGCATCAAGCATTTCAGGCTCATGCGTCCTGGAACATGCAGCTGCTCAGCGGCTCGGTGATGATAAGTGCTGAACTAAGAGCAGCAGAAATCAGGCTGTCCGAATGCGTCTCTGACCGGATCATCTGGGTATCTGACATGTGGCCCCGGGGCCTGAGAGACACATGATGAGGCCTTTTTTCACAAGGAGACATCCAACCTGCACAGGCGCTTTCATCTGTGTCTCTCTGACGCTGTTTGTTACATGAGCAGCTCAACGTTTTCAAGCAAAAAACAAAAGCTTAGCAGGCTCATGACGTGCTGACACGGACATAAACGACGATGACGGCAAACCGTGACATGAAAATGACCGTTTTTAGTCTGTTTTGTATCATGAATTATTTCAGAAAATAATGACTGTTATGAAACACATGAGATGACATTTTTACATTCACATACATGCAGCAGCCTTTGTCCTGTGTGGTCTTTGTACTCAGTTAGCAAAAATCAATGAAAAAAAGGTTTTTACCTCAGTGACTTAAAACTGTTGAGCCATTTTGAGAATTTCAGCTCGAATCTACGGAACCAAAAAAAACTCCAAAAGCACATTTACCAAAGTTTTGTAGTTGAGTCGAATTTTGAAGTACTAAAGGTACACAACCACTCCGTCACGTCAGATCAATTTCTCTTAAACTTTTTCTGTATGTTGTTAAATCATGTTGTTTTTATTCACACAGCCCAAATTTACAACACAAATTAAAGCAGATAAAACCTCCCAAAAAACCTTTATTGAGGGGGAAAAAATGGAAGAAACCTCTGTCATCTCAACAGAGGAGGGACTCCTTTTCCAGGGCTAAAAGACATGCAGTTGATGTTGTGTGTATACAGTAGATCAACATAGGAAAATTGCAATGTCAACATGCAGGGACACAAAAATCATAGATAGATTGTAAACATGAGAATTACATCAATTAGGTGATGCATAAAACCTTCAGGTGCTGCCAAACAAACCTGAGCTCCTCCACCATGGAGATCTGGGAAAGAGGCAAAACTGCAGAACAGGAAAAGAGGAAACAAATACAGAAAGAAAGAGAGAGGAGAGGCTGAAGGTGAAGAACTAAAATGTCTGCCAACAAAGAGAGGATTAAAAAAAACACTCCAGATGTTATGATTAGAATGACATTAAATTAAATATCAAAAAATGCCACTAAAAAGTAACTCTTAAAAGGACAGACAGGTTTGCTTTCTCACGATTTTTGATTCTACATAATTTGTGATGAACATGTTTGAACGGCAGGTGGCGACAAACTCCACAGACATGAAGCAGAGCTGGAGGGAGCTGTCCTTTCAGTACCACAGCCTCAAACACACACACAGGAACGCATTAAAAACGCACACACATCAGCATCATCATCGTCATCTTCTTCATGTTAATGCTGTACTTTAATCGCACAGGAGTCGGTCATTTGATATAAGAACAACAGGATGATTTCGACGTTGAGTTCAGAGATTCAAACCCTCAACGTGACCAACATCAGACTCCGGCGTCATCCCTCGCTGCTAATTGTCATTCATGGAGAATCACCTAATCAGAGGATGACACCGTGTCTGCAGTCAAAGCTGTGAGCTGCAGCCAAAAAAAAGAAAAAAAAATCGCAGTTATTAACGACAGGAGACGAGTGAAGCCGCAAGTCGGACATGTAGTGAGATTACTTCAGAGATGAGTAACGGGTAGCTGCATGCATGAGAGAGCGCTGCAACAATTGGGTCGTGCAATAATAATAATAATAACAATAAAGCCATAAATGCATAAATCTCAGCCTGTTTGCATGAATGCAATCCAGTCATCCTCCATCTACCTTTCCAAAGAGAGAGAGACAGACAGAGAGAGAAAGACAGAAAAAAGAGAGAGTCCACCATCGCAACACCCCCTCCTTCCGCCCCCTCCACTCACAGAAACGGAATTAAAAAATCTTTAATATCTTTCCAGCAACGAGCCTCCATTGCTGCAGCACGGGGCGCACACACACACGCGCGCGCGCTCACACACACACTGACATTACTCATCATCCAAGAGAAGAGAGAGAGAGAGAGAGAGAGAGGTGGATGGGGGGAGAGAGGTCAACCTGAATGTATTGAATGTAAAGCGCCGCTGACTCTGACATCGTGACAACACCGGCTCTGTCTGTGGATCTGTGCGAGTCGCTCTCCTGATTGTGTAATATCTCTTTTTCTTTTTTTCCCTTTTTTTGTGTTGCCTCCTTCCTGCGAGCGGCCAAACCTGCATCCGAGCGCGCGAGGAGAGAAAGAAGAGGAAGAAGAAGAAGAAGAAGAAGAAGAAGAGGAGGAGGAGAAGGAGGAGGGGAGAAAAAAAACAAGGGGGGATTGCAACACTCATCAGAATTTATTTTTCTTCCTATTACATGGCGCAAGGGCTATACAAACGGGACCGTCCTGGGTGTGATACTGCCACGGTGAATTTGGATATCCAAGCAGCAGCAGCGGCGGTAGCGGCAGCGGCGGCGGCGGCAACAGCGTCCTCCTCCATCCACGGAAGAAGCATCCTCGGCTGCGGCGGCGCCCACACCGACTCCTCGTCCTCCTCCTGCCGGCTCTATGTCGAGTGATGGTCGGCTTGCCTTGTTGGATGCTCCCCGCTCTCACCGGATCGTCGACGACCGAACCTCCTCTGACCGCAGACCCCCATTTTCGTCGGAAACCTTCCCAGAGCTATAGGGCTACATATGGAAACTGGGGATCAAAATTTTAGGAAAAAGGAAAATCTACGCGGTTAATTTCTTTTTTTTAATTATAATTATTAGGTTTTTATCGGTTTCTATCTATTTTTTCTGTGTGTGTGTGTTTTTAAAAAGCCTCCTAATTAATTAATTTATTTGTTGAGCCTTGATTTCCTCATTCCATCGTGTGCAGGGTTGATTTGTGAGAAAACCAGCGTGATATTTTCTTTTAACCCCACAATAGGTCGTTATAAAACACCCAGGGAATTGCGTCTGTTTCCCCGCCGACAGGACTCGATTTCGTTTATTTGTTTAGTCTCTAATATGACAGATTTCCCTGCTGTCCTTCGTTTTTTTCCTCTCCAGTTTATTATCTCCCTGCTTCTTTTTTCCCCCTTCTGACTAACAAAACACCGTAGAATAATAATCTTAATAATAGTCTTTAGGATAGCTTTGGACATAGATATAATTCCGAATTCTTACTAGTAAACGCAATGTTGTAACCTCTGACTAAAGTAACTGTAACTCACTGTAACAGACATATTGAACTGTTGTACTGTAAGCCTGCCATTACTCTAACACCGCCCCACCCCCCCTCCACCACCACCACCAACCCAGCCATCTCTGTGCTCCATTTGAGCTCATGTTAATTCAGCTCCGTGCTTAGCTGTAACCTTTACAAGTCAAGAAAAAAAACAGGTCCTTTCCTTTCTTTTGCAGGCCTGTAGAGAAAAATAAAACTTCAGTTTGGTTGATCTCACCTTCATGTTCAGGCTCGACTCTGCCACTAAAAGGCTTTTAAGAGATAATTAATCCTTTATAGCTCAGTGTTTTTCCTCACGTTTGTAGCTTTTTCTCTTTTTTTGTGCTGCTACATCTGCAGCTGAAGGCCTGCAGAAGGGCTGTCATCCTCTGCGTACCTGATTTTTTTCTCCTTTTTAAAATCTTTTTGGTTTCAGAAAGTAAGAGCAAACAGAGAGGAAGAGACATAACTGCCTCTTCCTCTCTTTCCCCCCGCTTTAAAAAAACCTCCTGCCATCCTCACTTTTTCTCTTGTGTTGGTCCTCACCCAAACGCAACCATAAGGTTCCTACCGCATCCTCCTGCTCCTTCTTCCCTCTCCTTCCGCTCGAGTATATCCCGTTTTTTCGGTTTGGTTTGGTCCCGCAAATTTTCAAATATTTACTTCCTGTACATCAAGAGGAAAGGGGGTCCCCCTTTCATGGAATGCGGAAACATGGGTCTGTTCGACCGCGGAGTCCAGATGCTGCTGACCACGGTGGGAGCCTTCGCGGCCTTCAGCCTCATGACCATCGCGGTCGGCACGGACTACTGGCTGTACTCCCGCGGCGTCTGCAAGACCAAGTCCATGAGCGAGAACGAGACCAGCAAGAAGAACGAGGAGGTGATGACCCACTCGGGCTTGTGGAGGACGTGCTGCTTGGAAGGTAAGAAGAAAGATGGTCTCTCTTCTCTTCTCTCTGCTGCCCAACATGCTCTCATTTGTGGGTTTCTGCAGCTGTCAGTGTCTTCCTTGCAGGCTACAACACACATTTCTATTATTTTTATTGGATGTCATGTTCTTTCCTTCTATCATGGTTGCAGCATGAGGATGCATCTGTTTCTAGAACATGAAATGCACAGAGAGTTGATGTTCAAAGTGCAGAATATCTACCAGCACTGATAGGAAATGTGCAAACCTGACATGAAATTCAAAGAAATATGAGGTTTCTGTGTTTCAGTTGTAAGATGAATATTGGAGGAGTTGCAAGAATACTCCATTTGCATTTTACAAAAACTTGGATGCAGACCATCAAGATTCTTCACGCTGAATCCAGACTAACAGAGTTCTTGTTGGGTTGTTCAGCTCCTGCAGACGAGGTGAAGCAGGTTTCTGGTTGCAGCCTGAAGCTGTTGCATAAAAGCCTCCCACACCGCGCTGAAACAGTTTCTCCAGTCAGACTCCACAGTTTAAATAATGAAATCATGACATGTTCAGGAGCTGCTGTAAACGAGGAACCTTCATCATATATCAGCCTGATGCACTGGCAAACCAACACGGTGGTCAAACTGTAATGAAAGGACTCAGTCAGGGGTTCAGTGCTGTAACAGAGGATGTGACAGAGGAGTTTAGACGGCGTGTTTCTTCTCATTATGAAGCTGCAAAAGTGAAGTCATTGAGCAGAGACCCTGACCTGCCTGACAGCCTTGATAACGGCGTCGTCACACGGCTCGTCATGTAACCTCCGACCCAGCTATGCTCAGCGCTGTCTGAGAAGTCAAACAGTCCAAGCAAGTTGCCGTTTTTTCGCCCTGACAGACGGAGGGGAGGCGGCGCCCTTCCTGTCATGTTCCAGCGGAGGCATGGGGACACCGATGCTGACACTGTAACCTTGTGAGGGCACAGAGCGTTACAAATCTGCTCATCTCTCTGCCTGTAAGATCCTGAGAGGTCACGGTGTCTGACTTTATGCTCCTCCGGCTCCTCTGATGAGCAGCTACACTCTGTGCACCTTCTGTTCAAAACTTAGTGACTGATTTAAACTGAAAAAGTCCGGTTCAAAGCATCTGCAATCAATATTTTTAACATAGCATCATACCAAAACTCATCACCTGAATCTGCAGCTTCTTTCTGCTGTACAGTGTCTTTATTGCATTATCTATCCTTCCTGACACAACTTTTCACTCTCACTGCTCTCTCAGTATCGTTTTTGGCTGCAATTTGAAGCCGTTTTCATAGAAAAAGGCCTAAAAAACAACAATGTGCAACCTGCACAGCAGCAAACAACAGAGACACAGTTTGAAAGGAGCTGCTGAACACTGTGAGGCATTTAGCAGCTAAAGAGCCAGATTTTTCCCTCAGGAGCAGGTAGAGACCAAAACCAAAGTTAAAAGAGAGTAAATATGGGACTTATGTTCTCTAACAGCTCTTTAAGTTTAGACACCAACTCTGCAGGTGGAGACGCTCGTCCACATATCGCACGGTTGGTGGTCCGCCTCCTTTTGACGTCCCCTTGAGTGAGACAATGTTGGTTAATGCAAGTTTTTGAAGAAGTACACAGTTCCTTTACTAAACAACCAATAAAACACAGAAAATACTCCACTACAAGTAAAAATCCTGCATTCAGAAGAAGAAAAATAAAGTTTGGGTTTAAAATTTAAAGACTGATTTTGTAATTCAAGTCCTTAGTGGTTTAAAAAGTTCATCAAATGAAATTATTCGAGAGATTTAGAGAGGAAATGTGGCAAAATGTATTAGATTAGATTTTGTAAATACTTCCTAAATGGCATTAAATTGTAGTTAAGTATAAATACTTTAGAATACTTATAAAGTACAGTACATAGTAAGTTTCCAGCCCTGTCAGTGCCGTGCATGAAAGCACCACCATCAGTGTGTGTGAATGGGTGAATAAGAGGCTAATTGTAAAGTGCTTTGAGATTAAAGCTCCATAAATGCCGGTCATTCAGTGGTTTTTTCGTTAAGTGAGAGGAAAAGTGTTCCTACCAGGAAGTAAATTTTGAAACAAGTATTCAGTTTGAGTATCCAAACGCTGAATTTTCACAAGTTATCAGAACAGTTTCGTTTCGTATCCGCCGCGTTCACACCTCAGCTGTAACTGAGAAGCTGCTCAGGCGTCAGCGGCAGGAAAACTGTGGTTTCACTGGTTCGGCTCCAGATGTGAGCATCTGTGCGAGTGTGTGTGTGTGTGAAGGTGTCACAAAGAGTTTCTGGTGAGAAAAAAAAAAAAAAAAGAAGCTCAGTCAGACTCATCGGGGTGGAGATTATGCAGAGTTTCTATGATGATCATGATAACTGTGACTGACTGGCCTTCATCCCTGCAAACAAAACTGCAACCAGTCAAGACGAGTGCAAGAACATCACCGTCTTGGCTCGGTGTGTGTGTGTGTGTGTGTATGTGTGTGTGTGTGTGTGTGTGTGTGTGCTGCTTCTGTATCGGCACAATGAGCCTCTCCCTTTGAATCCCAGATCAAAATGGCAGGAAATAAACCCAGATTTGTCATTTGTGATTCATGAATGATCCCCCGGCCCAGAAGAGGCAAGGAAGTGGAAAAAAAAGGGGGGGGCGGGGGGCAGATTTACTTACCGGGGTCAGATTCATTTAAATTCTAATTCAAATGACTTCCTGCTCAGGAAATTGGGTCTTAAAAAGCGAGTACATTTAATTAGAGGTAGTTTGCGCATTTTTAACCAAAAAAAAAAAAAAAAAAATTGAGAAGGGGGGGAAATTGGACAAAAAAATAGAAAAAAGTAGAGAGAGGATGCAGCTGGAAGGAGGCAGAGAGAAGCAGGCTGCAAACCCTGCCTTGTTTTCAGCACCAGATAATCAGGAGGAGTGATATCAAGTTTAACATTTCAGATGTTAATTAGGCTTCAGTTTGCAGCTCGGCGCAATTAATTCAAAGTGCCAAGACGACTAGCATCCCCCCCTCCCAACCCCCTCCGCTCTCCTTCTTAAATGAAGTCTTACTGGTGATCAGGCTGCAAATGGTTGAAGTATGAGCTCCATCCTCATCGCAGACTGTGTGTTTGGCAGTGTGTTGGGCCCACACATCCTGCTCACCGAGTGGACACAGGTGGGCGACGTTTTTGTGTGTGTGTGTGTGTGTGTGTGTGTGTGTGTGTGTGTTTGAATAACCAGCTACTGGAGAGGAGAACCGGTGAAAAAGCAAAATGGGAATACCCACACTGGGTGCTTGAACAGCTCGACCTCTGGCCCCGCTCGCTGCCTGTCAGAGAAACACCAACAGAGGAAAAATAATCTCACTCCTGGAAGAAGAAAGGATCGTGTTTCTGGTGGAAGGAGAGCGTAGGTTTGGTTTCAGACGAAAAAAGTCAAAGGAGTGAGTGTGTGTGTGTGTGTGTGTGTGTGCGTGTGTGTGTGTGTGTGTGTTCATGTGTGAGTGTGCATTTATATCAGAGAAGCCCTCAATACAATCCTATAAGCATTTGGACGTATTTTAATAGATCAGTATTAAAATTAAAAGAAGATATAATCTCTTTTTCACTGAACTCCACAGTGTTTCATCTCCTTTACCACAGTTTGGCTGTGCAGTGCAGAACTTTGCTTCATGTTTGAGTTATGATTAGGTGTGTAAATGCAAAAGAAAATGATGGTGAGTGTGTTCAGACTTATTCACAAAGTTTCATTTAACAAAGAGCTGTATGTTTTTTCTCTCCTAGGCGGTTGGTGTCAGGGCGTAGGTCAGGTTATGATCAAGTGTAGAGGAGTCAAGTGGCTGGATTCAGGTTAGGGATAAAGTTGGGTTCAAGTTAAAGTAAGGAGACAGAAACACTGGCACCGACCATCGCTTTTGGCTGATCAAAATGCAAAAAGTCATCAGCTGCAGATCATAACTGAAACTTGTTGTCAGGCTTAAATTAAACCTGGTTATCATCTGGTTTTGTTCTCTCTGCGAGCAACAATCTCAACTTCTCCTTTGTGCAGTTTCTGTGTTCCCAACAACTCCGACAGAGTGATGCATCTCCTCTCGAGCTGACTGCACAACAGCAATTTGAAGAGTCACATTCTCCAAGTTACACCCTCAGTAATATGTCCCTGATTTATATATATTGTGCCCCAGTATCCCAGTATTATTGCTCCTGTGATTGCCAGCCAAACTCCAGCAAGTGCAATAGCTATAAAGATGCACTAAAGATCAAATGGTGCAGTCTGAGGTGCAACACTCTCCGAGGAAGAAATCTGATTGGTTCTAATAATGTCAAATAATATTATTGGAGCCTGTTTTAACAGAAAAAATTAATTGGCATATTATTATCTACATATGTTGAGTCAGTGATGACATTAGAGTTGCAAAAAGTTGTCAAATAATCAATTAGTCGATCAAAATTAACGGCAGTCTCTTTTGTCATTTGGTTATTCATCTGGTTCCAGCTTCTCTAGTAAAGGGATTTGCTGCTTTTGTCTGCTTTGTATCTTTGTAAATTGAATATATTTGGGTTTTAGACTGTTGGCTGGACAAAACAAGACATTTAAAGATGTTTCCCTGCCAAAAAACCAGACAGCAGCTTGGACTGTTTTAGTCTGCGGAAGTAAAAATTTGCACATATTGGTTCTCTGCTGTTGTTAAAGGTTTTTGGAAATAAATGCAATAAGAACATTCAGTCGTGCAGTCGTCTTGACACAGTATCAGAAGTTCAGTGATTGTGGGTTTTTCACAAACGCAGATGTGGCTGCAGACAGTGTTGGGATTCAGCCGGTGAGGCGAGAGCGGCGCACACACACAGTAAACATGTGCGTTGCTGATGAATTGAGCCCTGCAGGCCGTCGCTCCTTCGTCCTATCTGGGACGTCTTTAAAAGCAGTCGTTGTGCTCCCAGCCAGGTGTAGCGCTCTGCGTTCGCTGCTAATCTGAGGCATTCGTCTTCATTACAGCGCCGCCCTCAGGCACTGCAGAGGATACTAGAGAGAGAGAGAGTCAGGGAGGAGGCGTGGGAGAGGAATGGTAGATCCTGTGATGAAGGAGGGCGAACATGGTGTCAGATGTTTTGTCTTTTATTACCCACAGTCATGTCTGTTCAGGTTCATAATTCAACATGCTTGTTCTTTTTTTCTTTAAGACCAGAAAGACTTCAAATGCAACATGTGCAGTGCAGTTTCCTGCATGTCTGCAGTGCACATGCAAACATGCAGGACTGCAAGTTCTGATTATTTGCATAAAGCTGTTAATCAGATGTTTACTTACATGATAATTTATTTGTAAAATATCCAAAAATTATGAAAAATTCCTGTCACAGTCACCTAAAGTTGGAGTCTTTAAGTTTTAAAATTACTACAATCCAAAATCCAAAGAAATTAAATTGGCCAAAAGCTTCTAAATTTCACATTTGAGAAGGTAGAATTAAGCTCTTAACAGTATTTATGCTTAAATAAATCTATAACCATTCTAGTAGCTCTGTTATGCTGCTCTGTTCTGTGTATTTATTATGTGCACTGTCTTAGTTTAGCATTAAAGGATGCTAACATTTGCTAATTAGCACAAAAATCAAAGTTGAGGCTGCAGGGAATGTGTCATTGGTTCTGCAGGTTTTTGGTCACAAGTCAAAGTTCATTTTGACCTGTTGATGGCGCTAGTTTAGCAAAAGTCAACAAAACTGGTGTTCAGACAATAAAAAGAAACTGTTTTGGCATATTTTACTGAACTTGCCAATGTTGTCAAGAAAACACTTACTGGTTTCTCTCACCTTTAAATTTTAGATTTAACTTTGAGATGCAAGTTGGCAAATCTTTACTTTTACATTCACTCACAGTCACTAAGATGTTTTTTGTTTTTTTTACCCAGCAGAGATCATTTATAAAAATGTGCTTTTCCTTCTTTAGCTAAAACTGTCTAACACTTCTGGCCTCCCACAGCTCCTGTCAATCAGCGCAGATCACAGTTCACACATCCTGCCTCATGATTTAATGTATTAGCATGTGGGAGGATCAATTCAGTGTACATTCATGCATTTGAAAAAAAACACATGTGGGAGTATGTTGTGTGTGTGTATATGTGTGCTTTAACATGTCTGCATGGTGATGTTTGTGAGTGTATTCCTGTGAGTGTGTGTGTGTGTGAGTGTGTGTGCTGCAGCGAGGCAGGCCTGAGATAAAAGCAGATAACAGAGCAGAGCAGCAGAGGAGAGCGGGATTAGTCTCATAGTCCAATCAGATAAGGATTACCCAGCTGGAGTATGCCCACCCAGGCTAATGTCTCGGCCCTAAAGTGGCATTACACCGATCCACTGTACACACAGCTGCATGGGCCGGATTATGGCTAGTCACAAGTTGAGAGCGGCAAGGATGAAAAAAAGTGTGTTTGGGGCCTTGCAGCCACTTGTTGGAATGCAAACTGAGCCTTTCCTCCTCCGTCAGGTCAGCATCACTACTCCGGACCGCCTCTCTCCTCTCTCAGCTGTTAGCAGCTTGTGTGAAGTGACTGAGCTCTGTTGCACCACACTGTCACTCCGCCCTGCAGCCGGCGATGGATGGACTTCATTTTGCCCTCGCCTGCCTTTCATTGGAGCTCCGCTGAGACTGCAGACAGTCAGTGTCGCACACGACTGTTTTATTGCTCTCCACTTTGCCCTCGCTATTGCCCACTAAAGCCGAATTACAGGCCAGACATCACCGGATCAGGCCAAAGCTGGAGAGCAGTGCAGGACTCTGGCCTTTCAGATGTGTTGTTGTTGTTGAGGTTGCTGTTCGTTATCGTTCCTCAGTTACATGCATCAACAGACTCTGGTCCTGGGTATCAGAGTAGAGTCTATTGATTGTGTTCGAGTGCTGCCTCAGGTCTGTTTAGGTTTGATACCAGCGCTGTAATGGTGTCGCACGTCTGCTCGTCACAGATCATGATCACAGTTCTTAAAAGACCTCACGTCACTTTGACTTTTCCTGGTCTGTTGTTATCACACAAGATAAAGAATCTTTACATAAAATGGATATCAAGCTGAATTAATTAATTTTTCTTTTGTGGAATAAGTCAAATATAAATATCAAACAGGACCAAGAGATCATGCTCTGTGATGCTGCACTCAGGAAAAGCGGTGATTTGAGCTAAATGCTAACATCATTTTGCTAAAAAGCTTAAAAAACAATTCTAACATGCTAATGTTTTGCAGCAGCATGTTCACCATCGTAGTTTAGCATCACAGCATGCTAACAGCACTTACTGCAAAGTGCACAGACATAATGCCTGCAGCAAATGTAAACCTCATGATGGCGCTAGAGTGAACGTCAAAGGTCTTCATGTGGGGATGAATGAATGCTAGTGCAAAATTTCACAGCAATCCATCCAATAGTTGTTGAGATATTTCAGTCTTCTTAAGTGCCAGAAGGAGGGACATCATCATGCACAGAGCAATGCAAAACAATCAAGAGACATCATGAGATGATGTTGGTGCAGTTAATCATTATATCTGTATTTACATGGCACCTCACACTGTGTTTATTACTTACTAAAGCCTCAGGTTTAAAGTTACCACTTCAGTTGAAAAGGCAGGTCAGTGTATCTTCACATATATCAAGCTTGAGAGGACAATAGACATTTAAAGTGCACACTTTGCAGAGGAAGGAAAGATGCCATTATTACCCTCCCACACCCCCTCTGGGTGTATTAATAGTCATGTCTGGGTTGCAGAGTCGAGCCGCCTGCATCCATCCTGACCGAGTCTCCTGGATGAGATGGACAGTGTACTGGTGTGATGGCATGGTAATTGGTTTAGTGTATGATTGATGGCTTTGGTTGGAGAAGGGGCTGTAAACTTTGGTGGCACTCTCCCATAAAGGCTGTCAGCATAGAAATACACACACACACACACACACACACGCACAGGGTCAGCAATAAATTAAGAAACACAAAAATTAAAAGAACAAGCATTAAAGATGGAGAACGGATGGGTCAAAGGAGGAGGAGCATTTCAGTTACTACATAATAATCACCTCTCTGACCCCCGACACATCGTCATCATTGCCGTCTGTGTGTGTGTGTGTGTGTGTGTGTGTTTGTAGCTCCAGCGTTGATTTACACGTGTTATTTTTAGCTGCAGTCGGTCCTGTTGGGTGGGGTCTATCTTTATCCTGCATGACCAGAGAACAAATCAATAGCAAACACACCCTGGGCCAGTCTTTGTGTGAGCACGCTGTGTGGCACCAGAACGTGATGGGCAAGACTGCCGACCGCCTGCTAACACGAGCGTTTTAATGTCTCTTTGCTCCTGTAATTTAACATATTTCTATGAAGAGGAATATGTTTTTTAGTATCAAACTCTCAACACTCTTTGGCTCTGTTGCAACCAGTGTAAGCAAGTTGTGAATGACAGATTAGCATTAAAGCAACGGTGTCAAACATGCAGCCAAAATTTGTCCAATTTTGGCAGAAATGTGACTGTTTGGAACATCTTAGATGAAGCAGGATAGAAGAACATTTAAATTACTGCAGAGTGGTTTGATAAGTTTCTGTGAATATTTAATTGGGAAGCTACAACTGTTTGAAAAGCCGACAGGCAGGTGACGTTTCATAAGTAATAGGATAGTCTGACATTTTGGAAAATAGTTATTCACTATCACAGCTGGTTAGCTAAACTTAGCTTAGCATAAAGACTTGAAACAGTGAAGAACAG
Organism: Acanthurus leucopareius; assembly: GCA_029814765.1. NCBI lineage: Eukaryota > Metazoa > Chordata > Actinopteri > Acanthuriformes > Acanthuridae > Acanthurus > Acanthurus leucopareius. The sequence goes on from JAQMCX010000021.1 coordinate 2,805,977, forward strand.
TGAGCCTCTTTCAAAATAAAACCATCAGCTCCTTTAAAGCACATATTTATCACTTTTAAGAACAACAAATTGTGCTTTTATTGTTAGTAGCTGAGCCCTGTAACTTCCTGGATTCTCTTGGTTGCCGAGCGACCTCACCATGACAACTAGAGTGGCAGGAAGACTTTGTTATGTTTCGACCAATCAGGTTTGCTGTTTCCTCTTTGTTCCAGTCTTTGCGTCAAGCTAACTCGATGCTACATTTTGCCAGTTTCTGATACAGATTTATACAATATGATACTTTTTTTTTTAATGCACATTATGTCCTTCCATGTAGATTTGAAAGACTAAAAGTTGTAGATTTTCACTTTGTAAAATTCAAATCGGAGGGTTGTGGAATATTTTTGAAGTCATTATTGACTGAAATCTTTTCATGTAGCCATCTGGTAAAAAATTTGAAATGGATGAGATTAATTGTTTGTATACAAATGCTAAAAATTAAAACTTTTTGCATTTATAAAGAAATAAAGAGCATAAATTATGAGTCATTTAATATTATTTAAATATTGAATTTATTGACTGAACATTAATGAGTGATCATACAGGTAAATTACTCATAAAGTAAGTCATTTTTAATTAAAAATGCAAAATATTTTCTTATTTCAGCCTCTCAGATATGAAGGTTTGACATGAAAACACAACCTGTGCTGAGCTCTCATGGGAGAAATTATAACATACATCTGTTTTTCATTATTTAAAATGTATAGACAAAAGATTCATTGATCAATTTAGAAATCTTTAGACCAATCTAACAACCAAAAGTAACATACATATGAGTTGATCAGGCTTTTAAAGCCACAGCAATGCTCAGAGGTCAAAGGTCAAGAGCAAATAAATTAAAAATGTGCGTCTGTATCCGACACAATCGACTCCACAACCATCCTCTTATATTTGCTCTCAGCCGCTGTTTATCGAACAACTGTTATTGTTATTGAAAATGTAAAGTTTCCACGTTAAAGTGCCTTGAATAACCACTCGATTCTCAGTGAGATTGCAATCTGATTACATGGAATTGATCCTCTTGCAATGAAAGTGTAATTACCAGCAGGCCGCCCTCCGATTCCATCGCAGCAGAGCTCCTCTCCGTTCCACTTCACCGGCCGTATCCTTAAGCTGTGGAAACATCCCAAAGAGACCCTGTAGTAAATGATAATTAACTGCAGATACAATCCATTCCTTTTAAGGAGGTGCAATTCACTGCCTTTTTTTTTTTTTTTTTTTTTATCCTGCAATGGCACAGAGGAAGTACGACAATCTGCCTTTTGATTAATTGGTGGTGTCCGCGGCGCAGTTCATTTGCAATCTATTACGCCGTATTTGCTTTGTGTCAGAACGAAGCCCAAACACACTGCATCATCTCTGCGTTTAAGGAACAGGAGCGCAGTCAGAGTCTGTTTGGTGGCTTCAGCCTGACTGAATGTACAACTGCCTGCCCATAATGGTGCTAATGCTAATAGCAATATTGATTATAACAGTAATGATTGTTGTAATGGATATATCGAAGCTGTAAGGAGCCCGACTTTAACCTTTAATTTATCCCCTCGGAGCTCGTCTGCGCCCTTTTTAAATGATATTTTGACTCATGGACTTTTATTTTTTGCTAAAGAAACATCTTTTTAAAAAAATTATACAGAAGTTTGTTTCCATAAAGACAGATGGCTGTTATTTTTTTAATAGTTTGAGCATCACTTTCATTGCAGCAAAGTAACTTGACAGAAAATGAATCTGCAACCATTTTGATTGTCAACTAATTGCAATACTGCAAAAAAAATTAACTGGTTACAGTTTTCCTGAATGTAATTATTCACTTCTTTTCTTTGTCTTTTATAATAAACACTGAATATCTTTAAGTTTTAGAGAGAAAAGAACAAAAGGCTGAAAAGTCACCTTGAGCTTTGGGAACTTGTGATTGACATATTAGAGATTAAATAATGCATTAATTAAGAAAATAACTGATAAATGAATCAATAAAAACCTCAACATATGGAGCCAAAACGGTCTGAATGACCTGCTGATGTTGGAAGTGAGGTGACCCTCTAACAGCTGATCTTTAATATGGACAAACTTAAAAGTGGACTTCTGCAGCAGCGACGTGTCCTCATAATGGACTTATTGTGAGTCCTGTTCTCTAAAACACACAAGCCGAGCTCAGGCGACAGAGATGTTCCCACCTCTGCAAAACCCTCTTAGCACCTGGTGGGAGAGCAGCTGACAGCAGAGTCTCAGGCCCGGACCGAAGCAGCGAGAGGAGGAGGGAGGGAGGGAGGGAGGCTGAAGTTTCCTGCAGTCGAGCCGTGAGTCACCGTCCAGGGCCGGGTGGAGGACAGAGGAGGATGGCTGGAGGTAACATCAGCGGGACCGTCTGATGCGACAGATGGAGAAGCGAGCGCGGGGCAAAGACGGAGGGCAAGGAGGAAGGAGGCGGATAGCACGATGTTCCTCTGCAGTGATGTTGAACAGCCGGTCTGAAGGGGATGAAGGTGATCCGGTCCTGATGGCTCAGGATGGAACAGGTGTTGCCTGAGTTTCAAGTGCATGTGCGGCACATTCGGATATCAAACGTCTTTGGTATTTAACATCCAGTATGACTCAGTTGTTTTTCTGTGCAGCAACGTAAAGACAGCAGACAGTGTTGAAACTTCAGACAGACAGTCGATCTGCTGGGATTTGTTTTTCTTTTTCTGCTCTGCAGAAACAGTAACAGGTTGTGTTTTGCTTTTCTTCACCTGTTGCCTCCATTTTTAGCTAAACGAAGAATAATACTAGCAGGGCTGCAAGTAATTATATTGTTATTTTCATTATTGATTAGTCCGCTGATTATGTTCTTAATTTGAAAACGTAAACAAATATTGAGAAATCGGTTATCAAACTAACAGCAGATTAATTTTCTGGGATTAAACTAATTGAGTTGATGAGCTGACTGATCTTTCAATACATCTATTTATATTTAAAATTAAAAAGTCTCTCAACAAATAATCAGTTTACAGTTTGAAAAAGATGAGTGGTGCTCACCTTTTTCATTTCAGATGTTCTCAGTAGATTTTTTTAAAAGAAAACAGATGATTTTGACTCAGATTTCATTTGTCTGCATCATCCATCTTAAACATTTTGTAGCTCTGAAAAGACACTAAGTACCTTAGTTTATAATGCAATAACTGATAGGAAATGAGCACATAAATGAGGAGAATGCAAATGAAATGATGAGTATTTACTAGAGACACTCAGTTTTTATGGTTTGCATGAAAAAGCACAAACAGGAACTTCAGCTCACAGGATTGTGATCAGTTGTGAAGGCATTTGCTTATTTCTTAAAATGTATTTAAGATTATTTTATTTCTTTTCAACTAAATGTTTGAATTCTGTCAGATTTCCAGACTGATTTTTTCTCTAAAATAGAATAAAGATAAAAAAAAGTAAGCTTCGGTGTCTTGGGAAGGATGGCACGTCCTTTGGCAGCCATATTGATGGCGACGCCCCCACCACCCGCGAAGGCACCAAAGTGGCCTTTTGTGGCCGGTCGAGCGTCTCTGAGGACGCGAGCTCGCCTGTCAGTGTGACGCCGCTCAGATGGTCATGTTTACTGCACTCCAGAGTGACTGTTTACTGCAGCCGACAGGGCTGGCAGACCCCACTGTCACAGCAAATGGTGCTGTTGGGAAAACAAACAGTTGTAATGAGATTGTATCTGTCAAATGAGACCGCTGCTGAAAAAAAAACAAAAAAAAAAAACGCTTCAATCTAAAAAAAAAACAGGAGATGATAAGAAGCAGAAAGAGGCGAGAAGGTTGTTGCATTAGAGGTCATGGATGAGGTTGACGTTTGGGTTGAGTTTGTTTTAGTGTAAGTTCAGTAAAATGTTCAAAAAACTCAATAGCAGAGCGAAAAAAAAATGTATTTTCATTTCTGCAAATGTTGAATGCAACTTGACTTGAATTGATTGGGACGCCTTTTGTTCTATCACTCACATGTCGAGCCGCAGCAGCTTGATGGAGTGGGCTGGGTGTTTAACCTGAAGGATGATGATTTAACAGGCTTCCTACAGGAAATGATGTAAACCTGTTGTCTGCGAGAGGCCGACGCTCCATTCCTCACATCCGTGGAGGTTCATGCTGTGACTCCAACGCTCAGACACAAAAAAAAAAAGCGTCGGCCCCAACTGCTGACGACGCTGCTGACTTTCGCCGGCGTGAAAAAGGCGACGTCGCTCTAATCTGCAGATCAGAGCGAATCAGGGAATTTGTCAAAATGAAGTCGCCGCCGTTATCGTCGCTACATCCTGATGTAGGCGAGGATAAGGTGTTGCAAAGTCCACCGAGGGGGATGATGTAATTTCCAGGAGAGCATGCCGCTTCTCTCCTCCCCATCTCTTCTGTGCTGTGTGTGTGTGTGTACATGTGTGTGTGTGTGTGCTCACCTTCATGTGTGTTTGTGAGAGCAGTAAAGGAACAGGATGAATTTTTAATGAGGAGCAGCGTGGCTTCCCTTTGCTCCCTCAGATCGCTTTCCAGGACAGGGAGTCTCTCATGATCATAGCAGCATGCACACAGGCAGCTCTGGGTGAGAGCACACACACACACACAAACACACACACACACACATGTTTCACCTGGAAAAGTCTGCAGATGTCATGCAGATGTGAGCTGCAGGTTGATGTACTGTCCTCCTCTCTCTCAGCAGCGTGGATTTGAGCGAACATGCAGCTGCAGTGACATCTTTTTACAGTTGCATGTCTGCAATCGGCCCTGCATTGTGTGCGTCTTCGGCGTGTGTGTCATGCCGTGACATCACCACGGCGAGGGCCCTAACCCTGTGCCGGTCTTTAGGATGACTGCATGAAACAAGTTGTGAAAATGAATCTTTTATTTACCCACCACAGTGTTCCTCATCGCGCTCCCCTCCGGGGTTCAAGCTCGACCGAAAAAAAAGTCAGAACACAGCCGGCGTCGAAGGCGGCATGTCTGGGAGTAGAAATAAACCGGATATAAGAGCCCACGGCGCTTCTCTGCCCAAAATCCACATGTCTGCATTGATCACTGAACGAAATCTAATCATCTTTGCCCTCGGTGGCGCCGTGCCAGTTTGAGCTGAGATAATAAAATTGTGAGGAATTAGCAGAGCGGTCTGATTAGATTATTATGAGATGAGCTCAGACTGTGTAGAAAAAAAGGAAAATGCAGGTTTGCATGTTTGAAGGATTGTTTAAAAGAGGTGACTGAACGTGCAGGGTTAAAATCCACAGACACAGTTTTTTGGTGAGGTAACAAATAACACGTCCTGGCCGGGAAACACACATGAAAACCCTTCTAATGACATGAATGTTGGCTTCATTCCTCTCACAGTCCTCATGTTGAGCCTGCTGGCTTGCTAGCAGAGCTCGCTCATTAATGATATTAGTTACACCTGTGCTCTTCCTGCTGTGACAAGACAAAGTGTCTCCTTGCACAAAAAAAAAGGCCAGTTGGGCTTTTTTCTGTTATTTGTTTCTGCACAAAGATCAGCGAACAATTAGGTGATTTCAGACATGAAACAACACTTCAACACAGATTAGAGGAGGGTTTTTTTCTGTTGTTGTAGAGCTAAGAGCGTTTGTTTTCAATATCTTTTGTCGTGGTTAATTGCCAGCAGGGGGCAGAAACGCTGCCAAACAAACACACAGAGGCACAGTCCTGATAAAACCACCTGCTCATGAAGCAAATGAAGCAAATGAACAAACTGTTTCCTAAAAGAGGGAAACATGTTCATCCCTTCGAGCACCTGAGAGATGAAAGTCAAAATATTTTAACTTGCCTTTTTGCTCTGGTTTGGTCTGTACCGACTGCTGAGGGAACTTCCTTCCTTTTCAGTTGATTTCTTCATCATTTGCTCAGTTAAATGGTTTTCTGCTCTGCATTCAGTTCTATTTTGTCGCACAATTTGATGAAGAGAGTCACAAAGAGACAAAAATAACATAATATTTGCCGCCTAATCGTCAATAATTTATAGCAGGGATGACGCCAACAAACTGCAAAATTGTTGAATAGCCACCATTTGGTCAGTTCTGTTTAATAAAACTTAATATTAACACTCATACAGTCAATTTTCTTTTCTTTAAGTATTTTTTCATGTTTTTTCTGCTACAAATACATCACTTGGAGTTCATTTAGACGGTTTAACTACAAGTCTGGTAGGAGTCATACCCTGAAAAAAACAGTAAACGTTCCCAAGTCATGTTTTTCTTTTCTTTTGAGCTTAAAATCAGAACAAAAGCAGCCAAAAGCTTCAATTCATTGTTGCCCCTCAGTAGATCAGGCAGCGTTAGCAGCAGATTTACATACACAAGTTCATTTTGTTCAATGTTAACATTTAAAAACCCAAAATGCAAACATGCATCGCACTAAACAAAGTTGGTGATCAACCTTTTTTACAGATTGTTGAGGTCACAGCAAGTGGAGCACAGGTGAAGTTAATAACCTTAATGATCTGCTGTGTGACAGATCACCTAAATTTATGTCACTACACATCAAGATATGAACAGAGAAATTTATCTGTTCTTACCAAATCAGAGTTTAAGGTGAATTTTCCCACATATCCAACCTTATTTGGGTGGAATTTTAACTTTAAACAGTGTGTTTTTATCAAATATACTTCAGGGAACATTATTCTAACATTCGTATATTAACACATTTCCTATAATCAGCTTGAACTGATCGATTTGTGATTCAGACGACCAACACAAGCAGTATCCCTTGAACTTTGGAAAAAGATGGAGTGTCTGTGGATTTTCTCGCTTCATCATATGTTGCAGGTTTTATAAAACATTATAGCTGCAAAAAAAATCCCTGTTTTATGGATCTTTTTGATGAAATTGTCAGCACAAATCCTCCGTGTTGAAGGAGTGACTGGTCATTATCTTGCACTCAGGCTGTAGACTGTAATGTAATTGGCGTTTCTTTGCACAATGAAGCGAAAGTAAGCAGTGACCTTGTTTATCGACTCTTTTCATCTGGAAGATTTTTAGCTTCTCTGCTGTGTTTCCTTCGTTTACGCCCCTTCGATTCACCATGTTGCATATTTATTAATTCCACCACTGCTGCATAAACGCCCTTGAAGGGTCACTTGACAAAAAAGAGACATTTGCTGATTATTGTTCATATTTCATTTCTTTCATTAACTATATGGAGTCGGACACTCTATGTGTGTGTGTGTGTGCGAATGTGTGTGATTCTCACACAGCAAATGTAGGTCATATTTGTCTCTGAACGTCATCTGTCAAAAATGTGCTTGTAGTACGCAGAGAGACGAGCCCGTCACCGCAAACGGCGACCACATACAGGCTTAATTAAAACGATTAACTGATAGAATTAAGAGCCCTTCATCGCTTCTCCTCTCCTCTAACTCGACCCCCTTTTCCTCTTTTTCCTTCAAGAGGCCTTAAAATAATTTTTCTCAGCAGCAACATGAAGGTTTAAACGGATGAGAAGGATGCAGTTTGGGATGTAAAGAGGAATCAAAAGAGGCAGTGAAGAATTGGCAGAGAGGAAACTGTGTTCGAGGAGACGTTTGTCTTTTATCAGGCCGTGAGAGGAGGAGGGGGTGTGAGCACACACACACATTCATGAACACACACACACACATATCCAGCAGTATTTACATACATGTAATGAAACGGGGGCGGGGGGGTAAATGGATGAACACACGCCTCCATCCATCTAGAAATCTCGCCTGCCGTCCCTTAAACTCCCCTCTCTTCTCTTTTCTTTTCTCTTTTTTTCCTCCCTTCTTCCTCCCAGCATGCCGCGCTGCTCGCCGCTGCAGCAGGGCAAGAGATGACATGTGGACACTCAGTGAATTGCCAATCGCCACCGAGAGAGAGAGAGAGAGGGAGGAAGAGAGAGAGAGAGAGAGCGAGGGAGAGCGAGGGAGGGAGGGAGGGGAGGCGGTTTGACGCATCCAGACTGCAACCATTGGCTTTTTTTTTCCTACATTAAAGATTAGAAAAAAAGAACTGCAGAGAAGCACTACACTGAATACTGGATGTAAACCCCCCCACCCCCCCACCCCACCACCACCATGCACACTCCTCCCTCCTCCCTCCTCCTCCTCACCCCTTTTGCTTCTCTGACCCTCTCTCACGCTACCTCACCCTCTTCCTCCATCCCTCCCTCCCTCCCTCCCTCTCTCTCTCTTTCACATACTTTCAGCTCAGGAAGAGAAATCAATAGCCACAAATTAATCATTCTGCCTCGGGTGGTCCAAAGGAGGGGGGGGGGGGACGCCAGAGAGGGGGGGCATTTAGAGAGCTACAGGAAGGTATTAGGAGCGATTTCTCAAGACGTTAAGAATTCAGGGAATTTGGGACCACACACACACACGCACATGCACACACACACACAGCAGCTACAAGGTGTGTTGAAAGTGAAGCAACAAATCTGAAAACTGAACTTAAAGGAAATTTAAAGTTACTCCAGGTCGTGTGCGGATGAATGTGGTGGTCAAGTGATGAAATGCTGAGCTGATGTGATGTGTGACACTTCGTATTGTTTCAAATATAACAGATAAAAACTCATATTGTGATATCAGCAATAACTTTTTCACACACAGACGCCAGGTCATCACACAGCAGCAACAGTAATGACTGGAAGTGAAAGTTCAATGCTTATGTGCAAGAAGTGCAGGAAAACTGTGGCAAACTGTAACTTTCTTGAGCATAAAACACCTGGTTTAGTTCATGGACAACCAAAGTGTCAGAAATGGCCAAAACTTTTGCAAATTTTCAGTAAATAAAACATGTGACTGAGTTGCTCGTGCATGTTAATCAGGCCTGGTATGAAGGAACAAGTCCAATGTGCAGATAAAAGACATTTGAGATGATTTCTTTTCTTTTGCAGCCTGTAAAACAAGGATTCCTCAGATGAAGTGCACTGTGGATGCAAAAAAGTAGTCAGTTTGTCCAAAGCTCCTCCACTTTGCAACACAACATTTAACATATTTTAAAAATGAGGGTCAAAGCTTTAAAACATAAGTTTGCATTTTAGTGTTCTGATATTTTTACGAGGCCTCGGACAATTCAATTTTAATCCGGCTCATGCTGTCTCAGGCTGAGTTACAGTCGGCCTTAATGCACCTCAGAGAACTTACTGTAATTGGCAGAGATGGGAAAGGTGACTTTGACAGCGTGAGCGAGCGTTTCCTGATTCCCAACCGTTATCTCTGCTTTTTTTTTTTTTTAAATTAAAAAAAAAAAAAAGGGGGAGCTCGGCTTTGGTGGGAAAAGCTCCAATATCCTTGGGATGAGTCCACAAAGTCAAGGTGCCGCTTGCTGTCGATGGAGCAGCTCCGGGCGGCACGTTTTGATGACATCAGACTCTTCGGCTCTTTAAAGAGAGAGAGAGAGGGAGAGGGTTCATGATCACAAATATTGATCAGCCTGTCCGAAGCCCGAGGAGTCATGTGAATTTGTAAACTGAGTGATGTTTTCACTTGAGAGACATCCGAGACTGCACAAGATTTGTAATGTGGGCATGAGATATTGTGTTTACAGTAAAAGCAGCATTAGTCACTCGCAGCCTTACCCCCCACCCCCCACCCCTCTGCCCCCCCAGCTGTTCGAACTCCTGCCGTCATCTTCATCACCACCCCGGTCGTAACTGCATTTACCTCGATTCACCTTTATTGGAGAATTGCTGCTTTGGGTTTGGCTTTCATGCCTCTCTTTTCTCGTTTGTCTTCGTGCTGAGACTCTGTTATCTCTTCATAACTTTATCTTACAGAACTGCTCAGGTGCTGCTTGAGTCTGCAGTTTTCAGGAACAAAAAGGACACTGATGAAACTCGTTCAAATGAGAGAAACCTTTGTTTTAATCCTTATTTGAGCATGTGCAGATCGCACTTACACTGTAAAAAATCATAGTTTTTGGTCAAAACTACATCAGATTAAGCATCTTATGCTCCTTTTTAGTGTTGCAGTGGTTGTTTTGTTGAGATTCCTGTATCTAATCATCTGTATTTTACCCTTTTAATTTGTTTTGATAATGAAATGAGCAGCATTTGGTATCTTTTTGCAGAAATTTTTAACCATGAGTGCGACTTCTACCCCTGTTGCAAACTTGAATAAAAAAAAAGTCCATATATTTAGAAAGCTGTGAGTCTTTAAACCAAGAGTTGCAATTGTGAGTGCAAGAAAACTTAGCAATGGAGCGAATATTTAGCTAAAAGAAACTACTTAATAGTTAAAAATGTGAACTGAAGGTAATAAGTAAGGAGCTGAAATAGATAACTATATTAAAAAAGTACCAAAAGAGTTGAAATAGGTAAAACACAATAAATATTTAACAGTAACTTGTGTTTAAACAGTTGAAATACAAAAAGTCTGAATTATGCATAAAGAAATGGACAAAAACTTGAAATATTTAGCTAAAACAAACATAAATGGTTGAAGTAGCCTCACTGAGCATTAATGTGTGAACACTTTAAATACAAGCAGTTAGCTGAAATGAATGGATCAACAGTTTAAACAGTTTGTTTAAAAAAGGTCTGTAAATGGTTAGGAGCTAAATAAATGGCTGAAATAGCAAAGACGACAGTTTGAGTTTTTGAAAACATTATTTTAACAAAAACCACATTATTATAATCAACATAAAGCAGTTTAAACTCAATGTAGTGAACAAATAAGTAACATGACAAGTGGGTGGTGAGTTACATTCATCAGAATAGGATGAAAACCTGTTTCTGGCTAATTTTTTTGATATTCTGAAGTTTTTTAGTCTTTATTTTCTTACTTTGTTCTTATTCGCTGTGTCTCTGGGCGTCGCTCAGGTGTGCAGCTCCCAGCCAATCATAGCCTGAGACCCTCAGCCTGAAACATTACTCCCAGGTTGCACTGCTGTCTTGTCTTTCTCCTTGGCGCTCAGTGTGTCATGAGCTGCATGTCTGCACACACACACACACACACACAAACACACACACACGGTAGAAAGGCAAAATGAGAGGATGAAGCATGATTTGTGGCTGAATTCACTCAAAATCCGGCATAACGCCACCTTCCTGCAGGGCTGTGTGGAGGTGTGGGTGTGTGTGTTCATGCTTTAAAACAAAACAATCAGAAAATAATGTTTTATTTTCTCAGATTTGCTGCTTTTTTTTCTCCTGAAACAAGCTGCTCACTTTCTTCATTCACTCTCTGCTCTCTCGATCTGTCAAACCGGGGAGGAAGGGCCGAGTCTGAATGTTGGATGTTGCAAACAGTAACAGGAAAACTGCTGCACGTTTCGGCTTTAAGGTTTTGATTTAAGCTCAGATTCTTGCCGGCAGTTTCGCTGAGGACGGGACAGGAGGGGTCACTCGGATTTCGGTGTGGAAAAAAGTGGGATGAAAATTTCCTTAACAAGACCGAGACTCGAACTTGTGCTACAAAAGGAAGTGTGTTTCCCGTCTGCCAGCTCTCACTCGGCTCAAAACAACAAGTACTTTGTTTGCCTGAAGAAAGGTTTCACACGCACACGCACGCACGCACACACACACACACACACACACACACACAGGAGCAGGGAGAGTGATCTTTTCATCAGACGCCTTTCAGAAGAGCGAAAAAAAAACAGAAAAGGAGATGAGGGCATTGTGCAAAAAAAGAAAAGAGAGAGAGGAGAGCGAGGGTGTTAAGATTAATATCATATGCTGGGAGGAGAGAGATATGAACCGGGCCAAAGCAAAGAGAAGACGGACGCAAGGAAAAACCTTACGGGCTTCCTTATGAGCTCCAGGTAATGAAATCGGACCGGGAAGAGGAGTGATTTACTTAAGTATTGTGCTTCAGAGTGACCGACTCACTGAAAACCACGAAAAGTTCACCATCAGTGAGACAACAAAGAGTTATCAATCACTTTTTTAAACAGAGAATAAGATGAGATGATCGATACCAGTTTGGTGTCTGGACTTAAATGTGAGCTGGAACCAGGATGTTAGCTTAGCTTAGCTTAGCTTAGCTTAGCTTAGCATAAAGATGTTTCTGTCGAGAGGTAAAACAATTTGCTGACCAGCTCCTCTAAAGCTCTTCAACAAACATGTTATATCTTGTTAAAGTTATTAAAGTGCAGTGATTTTAATGAGTTTTGTTCTTAATTTTCTGCCTTTAAGCTTCACAAATTTGATGTTTATTGCAAATTGAGTTGTTGTAGCCCAAAAGTCACAATATTTTACTTCTTGGATGAGAAGTGAAACGTCTTCCCAAAAATTCAACATAGTCCAGTTGCCTTGTTTTGATGGCTCGTCAAGATAATCATGACCTGGATGAATGAGAATCTACACAGATACATATAAAATACATATAACATGTACCGTTAAGTGTCCACTAAGGAGCATTTTAATATTTAACATGACTGAAGTTCTACACTACTTTATATTTAATTCTGTTGTTTAGTTTTTATATAAAAAAAGGATTTTTTTTGTTTTTGCCTAATTATTTGATTTACTGTTTGGTAGATAAAATGTTAGAAAATTCATCACTTTTCCAGGATAATGCATTTTTTTTCTGTTTATTGAATAATCACTTGGCTCACTGCTGCTGTTCATATTTTATTTGTTTATCATACGATTTAAATCTATACTTACAACCTAAGCTCCCATAAATGTGGAGGAGTGATATATTACATTTTTCCCCTCTGAAATCTAAATGTAAAGATGCATAAAATGTATATTAAACTATTATGTAAGTACATCAAATGAGTAAATACACATCAGTGGGCAAAAATATGCCAAAATTAACAATTATCCTGCATTAATTTATCTCTTGTTTGCACGTTTCACTCCTCCGCTGCAGTG
>JAQMCX010000021.1:2818909-2838132 GCA_029814765.1 Acanthurus leucopareius
GGAGAGCGAGGGTGTTAAGATTAATATCATATGCTGGGAGGAGAGAGATATGAACCGGGCCAAAGCAAAGAGAAGACAGACGCAAGGAAAAACCTTACGGGCTTCCTTATGAGCTCCAGGTAATGAAATCGGATAGGGGAGAGGAGTGATTTACTCGAGTGGTGTGCTTCAGAGTGACCGACTCACTGAAAACCACGAAAAGTTCACCATCAGTGAGACAACAGAGAGTTATCAATCACTTTTTTAAACAGAGAATAAGATAAGATGATCGATACCAGTTTGCTGTCTGGACTTAAATGTGAGCTGGAACCAGGATGTTAGCTTAGCTTAGCTTAGCTTAGCTTAGCTTAGCTTAACATAAAGATGTTTCTGTCCAGAGGTAAAACAATTTGCTGACCAGCTCCTCTAGAGCTCTTTAACAAACATGTTATATATTTAAAAAGTTATTAAAGTGCAGTGATTTTAATGAGTTTTGTTCTGAATTTTCAGGCTTTAAGCTTCAAAAGTTTGATGTGTTTATTGTAGTTGAGTTGTTGTAGCCCAAAAGTCACAATATTTTATATATAACATACATATAACATGTACCATTAAGTGTCCAGTAAGGAGCATTTTAATATTTAACATGACTGAAGTTCTGCACTACTTTATATTTGGTTCTGTCAGATGCAACTGACTAATTATTTGATTTACTGTTTGGTAGATAAAGTCACTTTTCAAAGAAAATGTATTTTTTTTTCCATTTATTGAATAATCACTTGGCTCACTGCTGCTGTTCATATTTTATTTGTTTATCATACAATTTAAATCTATACTTACAACTTAAGCTCCCATAAATGTGGAGGAGTGAAATATTACATTTTTCCCCTCTGAAATCTAAATGTAAAGATGCATAAAATGTATCTTAAACTATTATGTAAGTACATCAAATGAGTAAATACACATCAGTGGGCAAAAATATGCCAAAATTAAAAATTATCCTGCATTATTTTCACTCTTGTTTGCATGTTTCACTCCTCCACCGCAGTGAAATAAGACGAAGACGTGGATGCGAGTGGTGACGTGAAAACATTTCTGATGCAAACTGAACACTGAGACTCAGTTTGGTTTCTCACAGTGTAAGATGCATCACAAACGGTCAGTCGGTTGAGTGATGCTCGACCACCAGGAGTGTTTAACGAAGTTTAATATGACCAGCGTTTTGTTTCCGGGCGCTGACATCCTCCCTTTGTGTTTCCGTTTGATGTGTGACTAACAGATTTGTGTCCCTCTTCCACCCCTGAGCCCATAAAAGGACAGAGAGCTCATTCTTGATCTTTAACAATCTTGCATAAGGAGGTTGATCACACTGTTAGCATTCATCTCTGCGTCTCCGGAGGAGTTGGCGGCGAGCGGGCCGGACCTCTCTCACCCTCGAGGATGTGCTGTAACCGAGCCTTTTTTTTCCCGGGATGACGATGACTTATCGGTCCATGTGTTGTTACCGAGAGATGGAGCACAAAACATCCTGTTTTCGCTGCAAAGAAAGACTGACATATGAACATAGGAGTGAATCATAATCACTGTAAATGTGGCCAAGTGTAAAAAAGTATCTCTCACTCCCCCTCTCCCAGAGAATATGATTATGACTCTGATATGCAGGATGGATGGATGGTTTGACGCTCCAATGAGCTCCAGAACGTTTCAAGCCCTCGTCCTCTCTTCTAAACACACAAGAGGATCTTTTTTGAGCATTTTTGCTGCAGTTTTACTCTTTTATTCTACCAATTTTGATATTGAATGCAGGCATCAATAGAGGGTTGATATCAGCAGCAACCACAAACTGTCATAATGTTACATGGCGATGTATCAGGTGGACTGACTTGGCTCTGGATGCTCTGTAGGTAAAACCGGATACTCTGTCGGCGCCTCTGTTGGCAGAAACCCGGCTGACTATTATGTACAGTGGGAAAGTTCCTGCTTACTACAATTCACTTACAGTATTGCTGTTTGTGTTTACAGTTTTTGGGGGGATTCAGCTGAAATTCAGTTGCAAAGCCGCTCGGAGCAGCTGCACATTCTGCGAGGGTGCAACAATGAGGGTTAACGTGCTACAACTTAAAGAAAACACATGCACAGCGTTGAGGAAACCTGCTGCAAATACACATAACACAGCACATTAAAGAGAAACACTGCAGATTAAGAAAAGGAAAAGTGTTTTCAGAGGATATTTTAGTGCTGAAACGCTTGTTGTTGCTGCAGTTTGTGATGTCAAGTTTGTGTTTTATCGTTTTATGATTGATAAGTTCATGGCCTAAAGTAAAAAGGAGTTGATTTAAGAAAAGCATGCACATTCTCTTTTGTTACATAGTCCTCTCCTTACACTGTCTTTGTAGAAGTTGGCACATCCGATCACATTTGAGCAGCAGTGACGTCATTATCACTAACAAAAGGGCAAAAAATGAGCTTCGTCTTCATCTTGGTGAAGAAGTTGCAGTCTAAAGGGGCAAAACCAGGTGAATACTGCACTTCTTGAACAAGTTCAAACATGCATTTCTGCATGACTGATGAGAATATTATCCATCCTCTCGCACCGTGCTGACTTCAAATTTGCAATTACACAAAACAAAAACAAAAACAAAAGGAAAGTTAATAACTTTAAATTTCCTGCATAATCATTTGAAGAGTTGAGCTTCTGTGTAACTCGTTTCCTCCTACTTTAGGCTGTGAACTTATCAATCACAGCTCATTTGTTGTAAAATGATGTGCTGTCATGCAACTGATTATCATTACCGATATCTGTCTAATCATCTCAGCACATTTGCACTTTTTAAAATGTTTAGCATATAAAATGAATTAATTTTAACATTAACTAAAACCTTCAGATAATAATAGAGAAGTATAAAGTGCAATATTTCCCTCTGAAATCTGAAATAGTGGCGTAGAAAGTTGCACAAATGCCTCAAATCTCTGCTGTAGCGCAGTACTCGAGTAAATGTAGTTATATTCTGCTGCTCGTAGCCTTATTAAGCTGCATTATATCCATCATATTGGAAGCACATCATGATGAGTGTTATGTAATAAAAGGGCAACAGCAGCCTGTTGTTGGTGATCTAACATTAACACAGAGCAGATCTGCAGTTTGTCGGTGAGAGCGATCATGTGAAAAAACAACACGAAACACAAAACACACGGCGAAAAAAGGGGTTTTTCTTTATAAATAGTTTGCAGCTAAAGAGAAAAGTTGTGTGCATACGGTGGTTTTCATGTTGGTGTGATGTTCCTGTGTGAAGGGAAGAGTGGGCGGGCTGCTGAATACACTGCATATCTGGGTACAGTGTGTGTGCGTGTGTGTGCATATGTGTGTGTGTGTTGATGAGAGCAGTGCTGAAGTGCATTTAACAGGCTGGGAGGGCGATCAGGACCCCCCCATCACCCTGCAAACAGCAGCGTGAGTCAGCAGCTCCACAGGTCCGATCATTCAAACGCACCGTTAACATGTTACACAACCGAGCAGCACAGCAGCACAGCCTCACTGCGCTTCATCAAATAATGACAAAATTTAATCTATAAGGTTTTCAGACGTGGATTCAAGCTTCATATGTTTTCATGAGGCCACATTACCCAGCATGCTCTCTGAGTTCCCTGTTTCTCTCTTCATTTGCATTAAAGTTACATGTTAACTGACACATTATTTAAGTGATTTACTCCGTGCAAACAGGTGGATGGTTCAGTGTTGCATTCAAGGACACTTTGACAGGGTGCGTGGACTTTAAAACAAAACCTTGTGTTTATTATTATTGTGCATTGGAGCCCCATTCAGTTTTGATTCAGTTTAACTAAAAGTTATTCACATCTTTCTGCATTAGCGGATCATTAAAATGTGTTTTTTAAAAACAGATTAAACTAGATTTCTTTTGTAAACACTTTTTTGTTCTATTGCAGTTATTAATTTTTGCTGAGAAACAAGTCAAGGTTCATGTTGAAAGTAAAATATTAAAACTTAAAGTCCACAGTTTAATGTTGAATGTGTGAAACTAATTAAAAAATGTTATAAATATTGTTTTGAGGCATAAAAAAGATGCTCCGGGTCAGGCTGCATCTTAGACTTTTGCCACAAATTCTTTACAAAATGAAAACAAAATTTTCAAAAAAGTCTCACTAATTTAAAGTCAACATTTTGGAGACTTTTTAATTAAATGACATTGAAAAATGAAGCAATAGATCGTTAAATCCGTATTCTTACTCGTGTACTGACATTCATTAACCAGCCGTGCTGCTAGGTTTTTAATTCTTTAGTAATTTAGTGAAAATCTGAAACAGTCAGCTGATAATTTGATTAATTATTCAACAGAAAATGAATCTGCAGCTTTTCTGATGTTTGTTTAAAGGTGCCATATAAAGAAATTTCAGCACCACTAATAGTATTTTTCCTTAAAATTCATGTCTTTTTCTGAGTTTAGCAAAAAAATGTGATGGAAACTGCTTCAAATCAATAAAAAACTGCAATATAAAATGTAGTGTTTATAAAGGCCGTTAGGATTCCTGTTTTTTATGCATGCGGCCTGAGTTTATTTCCTTATTCATGTCTTTCAGTCATAATTTATCATCTTTCCAAACACTCCTGTACTTTCAAAGCACAGTTTAAATGCACATCATTCATGCACCTGCAGCTCACAGTTACAGTTTAATCTCTGTAACTGAGGCTAAAATGTTTAAGACATTTCAAGGATTATCTTTGTTGTTTGGCAAAATAAGAAATCTGAAGAGGTCACCTTGAACTTGTGATGGACATTTTTCTTTGATATCTGACTGAATGATTAATCTCCAGTTTTTTAAGAAAATAATTAGAGGAGTAATTGATACTTTAATAGCCATTAATTGCAGCTTCACTGTTGTTTCTCACATCTTCCAAAACAGCTCGTTAAGAAATAAATCATTAAAAATCACACAAACTTCCTCTTCTTCACCTTCGTCACTACATGTTTCTGAATTAACCGCCTCTATTTTAACAGAAACAACAAATAAAACATATAATAGTTTCAGATTTCTCTCTCTCTCTCTGCTGTCTTCTTGCAGCTCTCTCCATCATTCGTCTCCTCTGTCTCTGTCGCTGTGTTTTACATCTCAGAGAAACTGTTGTAACAGTGAAACAGCAGCATCGACTGCCTTTGATTTGTAATCTTTTATAGTCGCCGGTAAAAGTAACCCCCTCCCTCCCTCGTCTCCCTCTCCCTCGTCTCCCTCCCTCTCTCAGATCTGTCCTTAAGTGGTCCCACTGATATTAATGTTGGTCAGGAATCCAGTTGATTTAAATAAGAGTGCGGCACGTTCATAAGATCAATGCGCAGCTGTTTTAAGGGGGAATTTACGACGCCCCGGCCACTGTCCCGCTGTGCTCACTGTGCACATTTTACGCTGATACCGTGAGCTCACTTCCAGGGATGGGGTGGGGGGGCGTTGTGATGTAAATCATGGGGAAAAGGCCGCCGGCGGGGTCAAATCATTTAGGGTTTCATCACAGCGAATGAGCATCAGCTGCAGCTTCATCATCATCGGCGGCGGCGTGCAGACGACCACGGTGCTGCTGCCAGTTTGTTAAAGTGAACCGAATCGAGTGTGATGTTTTGCAGAATGTGGACGTAATAAAAAAAAACTAGAGGTGAGAAAAGTTTAAAAAGGACGCTTTGTTCTCCTGCTCGGATGCAAAGCACAGCTGTGAGCTTTGGCTGCAAACACACACACACACACACACACACACACACACACACACACACACACACACACACGAGGAGCATTACATCACCTTTTGTCTCCATGCAACACGAGTTTGACAACAAGGCTGAAAGCCATCTGATTAGCTTGAGCTAAGCTAAAGTGATCAAAGGGAAGGAAGCTGAAGTTAGAAAGAGTCAGAGGAGGATATTGATCTCTGTTGTGTGCGTGTGTTTGTGTGTGTGTGTGTGTGTCAGGAGGAAGAAGGGTTTGTTTCGGAGTCTGCACTTGAAAAATACACTCACAACAACCTTGTGAGGGTTTTTCCTCGCATGCTACATCCTGAACCAAGGATGCATGTAAACATTCATTTATTTATAACGTCTCCTGTAGTCGGTGTCCTCGCCTGCTCTCACTGTTCCCCCTTTTTCAGAGAAACAAACTCGCATCTCCAGATCCAATTTGTTGGAGCTGAAGCTGAATTGCTTAAAAAATCCACAACTCAGACTTCAGAAACATCAGGTGTTTGGTTTTGGTTTGAATTGCAGAAGTTGCTTAACACAACTGCAGCTCCAGAGTAAAAAGTCAAATGGGGGCTCAGTGTTTCGGCTACAAGCTGCAACTTTCATTGTTTGCATGCAGCTAATTTGACAATTAGTTGATTCAGAGGTTGTTGAGAGAAATATAATCTCTGACGAAACAAAAAGCAGCTTTTATCATCATTCAAATCTTTATTTTTGGGGCAAAATTCAAAGGTTGCAGCTCCTTTAATGTGAATGTTTTCTGTTTTATTTGTTTTATTATCAGAGATTCTGGATTTTAAACCGTTGAACAGACAAAACAAGCACTCAGAATATTTAAACTTGAGCTTTGGGACACAGTGTGAGGCATTTAATGATAATATTTAACATAGGAAATTAGCTTGTTAAGTAATACAGAAAATATTCACTATTTGCACCCTGGTTGTCGTGTCATCTCTCCATCTTCCACTGACTCTTTACATTAAAATATAAAAACTGTGTATTAAAAATTTGCATTAACCAAAGTCTAACATCCATAATTTAATGAAAAACATGAACAGATCATAAATTGTTGAGTGTTTCATGTGCAAACAGGCTGTTAGCATGTTGCTGTGGAGTTCATGCCGGTGCATTAATTCAGGTCTGAGGGATCATGTGCAGGTTTTATGGAGTGCAGCGCTTTGCTGCAGGCAGGCGGGACTCGACTCGGTCCTGCAGCAGCACTGCGAGTCCACCTGAAGGGAAGTTTAGCTCGATTACAGCTCCGCCTCCTGCTAAGTCTAATAGATATTATAAAGTATTATTCAGCTTTTTGCCTTTTTCATCAACTTGATCAACTGTTTTTAGAGACTCTGAGTTTCCACGAACGATCCTCTCTTTGTTTTTTTCAAATTTTTTTAGGTCCATTTTCACTTTTGGGTCGTTTGAGATGAAAGTTGACAATTTTTATTAGAAATCAGTGGTCGTGTTACAGCTTGTGTGCCTGAACCAACATCTGAAGAGCATATTTAAATAAAAAAAATACAGAATTTAAGAATTAAATAAAACAGAATCTGGAAAAAAATTTAACAGATTTTATACAGTTGGACCCCAAATACAACAGATATTACATTTCATAAGTGTTTTTTTGAATTAAGTTAAAAACACTCTTTCTCCTTTTATTTTGAAGGGTTTCAGCAGTGTTAGAACATCAACATTAGCAGCTTTATTGTTTTGGTGCATCTCCAAAACAAAGAACCAACCTGACACAGACTGTATTTTAATGGAGGCATCACAGTTTGACATTTAACCGCCTTTAATATGTTAAATGTGGAGAAATAAGCTCGCAGCATCTCAAAAGGTGACTTAAGGTCATCTGATATGAAGCGTTAACACTTTACCTTGAGACGTGACAGGATGTGTTCATGTTAAACACGAATAAACCAGGTATTACAGCCGTACGATTGAGTTTTGACTTTGTAAAAAAACTGGTGTGATGACAAAACAGACTAAGATTAGTCGTTTTAAATGACATTTGTCGGCGGCCCCATTATAATTTGTGATTTGGGTTGACGTCACCCTGCGCATGAGTCAGTGTGGGCCACTTCAAACTCTGCATTAGCATCCTAATTCTTATTCTGACACTGAATTTTCATGATTTTACACCAGGTTTGGCGCATAGGAAGCAGCACTGAATGTTATTGTTCAGCGTCCATGAAAAAGCAAAGCCACATTTCAGCAGCTTAGCTCTGTTTTCCATCCCTCCGTGTTTACAGGCTCTTACTCACCGACCTCTGCTTGATTGTCTTTCTCTTCACTGACTCGGGCAATTTTCTCAGTCAAGACTTAAACTGGAGTCAATTTCTCTTTGACTCATTTTTTTTTTTTACTTTGCCTGCAGCTCCAACGCATCCATCTTGCCACATTTGCATTGTTCTGCCGAGTGTGCGTGTGTTTGCTGTGCCTCTAAATGGGGCTTCTCAGTGGATTTTATATAATAAGGTAAAAAACTACGGAGTCGCTGTGGAGCGTGGAAGCCAAACTCCAGGGATTGAACAACAAAATAAATAGTAAATTTATGGTAATGTCCACCGGTGAGTTCCTCCTCGTCTTGTATCTGTGATTCTGAGCACGAAGCTGTTTTTTTTTAAATGAAGTTGTTCATGTTTAAAGTCTTAAACACACACAAAAATAGATGCAAACCAGTTACCCCCCTCACCCCCCACCCCCACCCGCCCCATGCAGAGCTGATTACATGATTGTGATTGGCGTAGGTGATGTGTTGCTGTTTTTTTTTTGTCGAGGGCGAGGTGTTTACTTTGGCCTGCGTTCTGGGAATGCCTCGCTCCGCGGGTGCCGCCGAGGAACTCTTCCGAGAACTGGACGGCTCGCTCCGTCAGACCAGAAGGCTGTGACGCACTCCGCTGTGACACCGGTGACTCACTGGTTCCCTGTTCCTGGATCTGTGAAATCTCATCCTCTACCCTCCATCGCAGCTCTCCTGCCCCGCTCGGTGACCCCTCCCCCACCCCCCCCCCCTCTCCACTGCATGTCCACACGTCTCGGCTGAGACTCGCAGATGGACCACAGGCAGGAGAAGATCCTCCCTCCCACTCCATCTGACATCCTCTGAGGACGAGCTGAGGGTGATGCCGCTCGTCTCATCTTTGTTTATAACATACTGACACCTCGCAGAGACGCAGAGAAGAGGAGGAGGAGGAGGAGGAGTGATAAAGACTCAGAGGGAGAGAATATTTCTACATACATGTGAGATTATAATCTGTAACTTTAAGCCTCTCATAGCCTGCAGATTTAAGAACAATTGGTCTAAAAATGCAGCATTCTGACACCAGGACACATCTCATCGTTCGAGAGGTGATTGATAAGTTCATGGCCTCAGGTAGAAAGTGACGAGTTTAACAGCTCCTGTTAGCTTCAGGTACAGTTCGACTCTTTGAGTGATCATGCAAAAAGTTTGAAGTCAGTAGTTTTTTGTAGTATTTCATTTTCCGAGACTTAAATATCACCCTTTGTGCAGTTATTTAGGAGTACAGATTTGAACTCACCTGCCCTTTCCACCTGATTTGGTACCTTCAGACTGCTGTTTTACTTCCCAACTACTGGAATAATACATTGCATCGCTTAAACATCCACATGATAAACATTTTGCAAGTGAACTGTTGCATTTATTCCCCAGAATAGAAGCAGCTTTGATTGAAAATCACCTCCTAAACAGAACTTTAACTGAGGTTCAGGAACTCACCTCAGGAGCAGCACCAGTCTTTGGAAATTAAAGCATGACTACACATAATGTTCTTTTTAATGGAAAAAGGTCTAATACAGTAGAAAAACAGCAGGCTGTAAGTAAAGAGTGATTTGAAGAGAGGAGTCGACGGAGCGGTGAGGTGAAGCGAGTGTGACGGAGAGGGTTTGGCCTCCTCTGGTAGTGGATCACCGGCCATCTCCTCCTCCCTTCATATTTCTTCTGCAGCAGCACATCATCTCAGGAGCAAACAGACCAACGCGGCGCCGGGACTCCGAGCTCGCAGACAGACTTTCATGCATTTCACGTCTGAAGCGGCGGACAACCCCGGCGTTCAGGGCAGAGAGGAGGAGAGCTTTGTCAGGAGAGAGCTCAGAGCCGAGCCGAGCCGAGCCGTGGGAGGTCAAATGACTGTCTAACATCTGTCAGTCATCCTCCAACGAGCCGAAAAAAAAAAAACGACGGCACCTCGCTGCCTCCATTAGTCTGCCTCCCACATCAGCGTCAGCCACAGCTGCTGTGCTACATACCTGCCAACTTGTCCACAGCCTGCGAGATGCATCTTTATTTGCAAAAGCTGCTAGCATTGTGTTCTGCCTGCTCCCTGAGTCTCTGCAAGTGGAGATAAAGTGAATTAAAAATGCTTAAAAACATATTTCTTATTTTGAATGATGGGAAACGTAATAAACACATGATCATCCGTCAAAGTTTGATTTCAGTTTTAGTGCTTATCAGCGCAATAATGCAGATTATAACCTCCTTAAAACCTCACAAATGATCTCTAAACCTGATGATTTCAGCTTAATTGGTCTGGAAACTGATTTATTAATCCTTCCTCTGAAACTGTGGACAGTTTTTCTATCTTTTCAGTAAAAATGCCTCCTTCTGTGGAGATAAACAGACCTTCATAGTGAACTTTTTGCAGGTCTGAACTGTTGTCGATCTCCAGATTGAAGTTCCTGTGGTCACATCCATCTTTTTAAACATCCAAACAGTTTGATCAGAAGCCTCCTGAAACAATTAACCATCAACTTATTCAGTTTACTTTAAAAAGATAAGCTTAAGATGCTCAAACTGTCATTTCGCTGTGTCTTTAAGTCTTCATGCTGACATGAAAACAGCATGTTTTCACAGCCTGAGATGCCTGGCTACATCTGTGTTATGTGTGTGTGTGTGTGTGTGTGTGTGTGTGTGTGTGTGTTATGTGTGTGTATGGGCCTCCCTGCCTTAGCGGGGTCATTACCAAGATGAATATAGTGATTATAAGGATGAATAAGGTGTGATTATGAAGATGAATAAGGCGATTAGGGCTCTTGTCACCGCTGCTCGGGCGGCTGTTCATTAGAAGGGAGAAGGTGTCAGCGTGTAACATGTGTGAACCCATTACCTTTTCATCCACGGGGGGGAGGGGGATTTTTTCACGCACACGCCCCACCTATACATGCGAACGCCGCCGCGGCAGCCCCTCGAACATCAGACCCGGGGAGACCATTTGTGTTCATTTGTGCGGTTAAATGACCCGTGCGGTTGCAATATATCTCTTCCCATCGGCTGTTCGCAGCCATAATCCTGTTTATGTGTTTGACCCTAAAGGACGCAGACTCACCTGACTGCGCTCGCAGGTTGCAGGTTGCAGCGTGCAGCGTGCAGCGTGCAGCGTGCGGCGTGCAGCTAATGCTAGCTCGCAGGCTGCAGTGCTGGTCCTGTAACAGCAGCTGACTAATGCTGCCGTCTGTGTGTGTGTGTGAGAGTGTGTGAGTGTGTGTGTGTGTGTCCAGGGGTTAAAGACGCCTCACCGGCTCAGTCAGCGTGATCCTCCCCTTAGCCGGGACCCAGATAGATGTAACCATGGCAACGGAAGCGAACAGTTGCTGTAGGGAACCGAGGATGGAGGTGGGAGAAAGGAGGAGGATGTAGACTGGTTTGGGGGGGGGGGCAGGGGGGGTTCTGGGCTCTGACGCACTCAATACCTGCCTGGAAAGTTTTTGAAAATGCCGCCCACTGACAAATCAGAAGTGGGCTTGAATCTCTCTCTCTCTCTCTTTCTCTTTCTGGCTCTTTCTCTTCTAAACGGCTCCTCCCACTCAGTCAAGAGTCCTCCTGACCCCCCCACCCTCCCAACCCCACCCCCAGCAACACCTCCCCCATCCTCCCCTCCCCTCTCTCTCCCCATCCCATCATGCACCCACTCTGTGTTTGTGTTTCATCAAACCTTTGTCTCTGTCTGCAGCGCCGTGGCAGCTGTGATCATGTTTGATGGCTGTTTGAGGTTTTTTTCATGTGTGGGCAGGACCGACCGGGATGTGTTTCTCCTTCTCTTCTTCTTCTTTTTCCTACCTGCAGTTATGTGCGGTGCGATGATGGGGCCGATACAGAGGAGGAAGAGCTGTTATTCGTGTTATCCAGGGTATTTTGGGGTGTGCAGAGTGACCACACGAGTCATAGCGATGGCAGCGTGTTTCACATAACTCTGTCTGGAAGCTTGTTTTTGTGTTTCATATTAAAAGCTGCTCTGAAATAAAAAAGGCAGTTTTCTGTTCACATATAGGCCTTTTTTTATTTCTTATTAGTTATATAAGATGAAGTTATATAAAGTTCAGTGTGATCCAGGATGCAGAGGTCAGGTTGGATGATGATGGATGTATTTAACGGGATAAAACAGTGTCAGGATTTACTTTTTTTTGCCCCCAGGTTTATTGATGTTTATCCTTTTATTCACTCCATTTACATCCATTTCTTCACTGTAATAGAAAATAAAGAAACAGTTAGCATCATGCTAACCTCATAGTCAACCAAGACACAAACATGCTTTAAGATGAACGTATCCAATACTTAAAGTCACTGCAGGAGCTTTTTTTATTTCCCCTTAGAACAGTAACTATAAAGGCAGTTTTATACTCACAAAGACGTAGTTTGTACTTCATGTTTTTCACCATGTTGTGAGTCAAAAGTTTATATACCCAAAGGTGATAAAAAGCCTCTTGTCATCGAGAGAAAAAGGATGTGATTATTGCTAACATGAGGAGGTAACAGCACAGAGAGAAATTCATGAAGTTGCACTACTTTGTGCACGCAGAACGTGGCAGAAAAATTGTAAAGAATGACAAAAGAGAGCATGCAAACTTATTTTCCTCTATGTTCCTGTCCAACCTCTGCATTAAGTTGCTGTCATAGCAGAGATGGAAGTTGCAGAAATGATCTCAGAGAGTCAGAAAGGACCATTGGACAAGTGCTGCAGTTAAAGCAGCTTCGATCTTTTGCATTTAATTAATATCTTGACCAGCAATTAAATCATTAACAATTAAGCAACGAGGAAAACTTTTCTTTGACTTTTTTAAATCCAGATGTTGATCCAGATGAGACATGAGAATAATGAGCTCAAAACACGTGTTTACTGTTTGTCATCGTCGCTGCGCACGGCCGGCGGGCTGGAAATCTCCTGGAATTCTCAATGAAAGGTGAATCATGGGAAGTGGACTCATCTTGAGCCGAACGGGATAAAGTGAGAGAGTTAATTGGGACGAGATGTGACGTCATCAACCGTCAGAAAAAAAAGACAGGAAGTGATGAGGAAACATTAAGAGCATCAGACTGTTTGTTGTTATGTGGTGAGTTATGTCACATGGATGCAGAGATAGTGGAGTCCAGTGTGTGTGAGTGTGTGTGTGTGTGTCATGAACAGGGTGGAGCCATCATGCTTAAAATTCAGTGGTCGATCAGTTCAGCTTCAGGGGAGGGTGTGTGTGTGAGTGAGTGAGTGTTTGTGTGTGTGTGTGTGACAGCAGCAGCAGCTCAACAGGAAATCATATTGTTTTGCTCAACGTGACGCAGCACCGAAACCTGTTGTTGTTGTTGTGTTCTGATAATTAAATTAGTACAAATGGCCAAAGAAGTAAACAATGAAGAAAATACTCGATGAGGATGTTTATGTGATCATTAATATTTGGAGAGTAAAACAAAAGTTAGAAAAAAAAGGGAGGGTTGTGACGCACAGGATTAATGAGCGTGATAATCTGATAAACTGTCTGCATAAACAGGCAGAATATCGAGTCATAATGACCCCGTCTGATGTGTGCAGAGGTGTGTGTGTGTGTGTGTGTGTGTGTGTGGCTGTTTTGATTTATTGTGTGTGATTTAATGAAGGTAAACACAGCGGACGGCGCTTCTCAAATCGTATCTGCTCTACAGTCTGATGGCTGCAGGGGTTTAATGAACTGACGGAGGGTCTTCACACGGCGCGATGCAGCTGTGGACAACAAAGAAGCAGCCGTATTAATTCATGAGATCAATGTTGACTTATTTAACGTCATTTCTGCTTTAAACACATTCAGATTTATTTTTTTTTATGTCATTTTAAATGCATCTGTTTGCTGGAGGGCGTTAGATTAAAGCAGTTTATTATATTTTATACTTTCTTCAATTGAAAGTAGAAGGGAGGGGGGTGTGCATTGATGAGGCAAACTGGAGATGCGAAGAAAATAGCTCACTGATTAAGAAAAATAAAAACAAAAAATCTCACCACATCATCAAAAATGTAAAGATATTTCAAGCTTCTTAATGATGCCACATATGGTGAGAGTCAAGGGAGGAGAAATGAGTTTTACTTGATGTAAAACTTGCAGAAAATCTTCAGCAAAAAGCCCAAAAATCATCTTCCTGCTTGGAAAAAGAGATTGAAAAACAGGAAATGAGAGTTTTCTCTTCCTCGTTGTTTCTTATGACCTGCAGACAGAGAAGTATGTGGTATCAGTAGCATTAAAAAAAAACCCTCTCAGCTCCAACGTGGACCTCTTTAACCACTCAACATCTAAACCTTAAAACAGCTGGCTCATCTGGAGCCGCTCCAGAACCCTTCACCTACATGTGAACATCTGCCCGAGGAAACCTTCTCTTTTTTAAAAACAGCATGAATAAAGAGCAACACGGCCACGTCAGCGGCCCAGAAATAGCTCCTGCTCGTCGGTTGTGTGCTTGTGCCAGCGGGGTCCTAAAAATGGGCTCCACGACTGACCGGATAAACCCCCCCGAGCTCCCTCAGGAGCAGACCCAGAGCCTCGCAGTGGTGGGCGACTATAAATCTACATCCACCCACCTCCCTTTTTTTTTTTTTTTTTGCCACAGCACCCCCCCCCAACCTTCTTTCTCTCTGTGCTGCAGCTTCTCCACTCTTGAGTGCTCCTCCGTCTCTGCAGGCTCTGTGCTAATGAAGTGCTTTATGGCTGCAGAGGACAGGAGGGGACGCAGGGGGGGGCAGGGGGGTTAGCCCATAGCTCATTCACACTGTGTGTGTGTGTGTGTGTGTGTGTGTGTGTGTGTGTGTGTGTGGACTTCACCCCTCAAACACACACTCATGCACCTCGTCCGACCCTCAGATCAGGAGGTCGGAGGCTCAACCAGCAGCAGCAGATCTCAGATAAGCTGCTCCGTCTTTTAAATGACGTCTCCACAGATTATCACCACCTGATTTATGCCGTCCGGTCGGACTGGGGGGGGGTGACCGCCACCGTCAGGATCCCAACACGAGCCTGAACCTCGTTCTCGATGAGGGTTTAGAGTTCAGAGGGTTTAATTTCTCATGCGTTGTGTTAAATTTATCCGAAGCCCTTCGAGACGGTGACGGTGATTAAAATGCTGCACAAACAAGTTTGACTCACCGCCCTTAAAGTCAGTTGTTTCACCTTGTTGGTTAATTTTTCACATTATAATGTTCGTCTTAAGGGAATTTAATGCCAAAATCTGTGCAAAACCTTTGCCTTCTTTCCCTTTTTTTAATTTAAGTATTAAAATCAGATTGCTTTTTCTTCATAAAGTGCTGAATTTATTTTCCCCTCTCTCAATTGCTTGTCGTTTAATATGCAAAAAAAATGGCCATTTTATTATAAAAAATGGTTAAATCAGATTTTAAAATGACACAGATTGCAGCATTGCTCATGTCAGTTCGTCTTTGGTCCTGACTAATATTTTTTAACAAATATTTGATGGATTTCTAAGAGAAATTGATCTTCCTCAGAGGTTTAATCTTGCTGACTTTGGTCTCAACCGCACGAGTTTAATGCTTGTGATCATAATCAAAGTGTCTCTATAAACGCTGTGAGGATGGTCATTAAATTAAGTTTAGACATGTTTGCCCCCTTAACAATTATCTGAAACAACTTTGACCTGATTATGGCACTTTGTTCGATCATGGATCAGCTATCTGCGAGGGTTCAGGTGAGAAAAGCTCACCTGTTACTCGCTCCAGTCTCTTCAGGTGAGCTCCTTAACTTATAATAGAGGTCAGCCAGCACACACTTTGATGATTTCCAAATATTATCATGGAAATTCACTAAGATGGTGGTTAGTTTCAGCTTCTAAACATTAGCTTGTTAGCTCGTTAGCATTGTTGTCGTCTGTAGTCTCTTTAGTCTTGTTTGGTGTAAAATCCTGCAGCCTGTTTTCATGAGTTTATAATTTGATAGTTAACAAAACATTTCAGTTTTTTAAAGAACTTTTAAACTTTCTTCTCTTGCCTCTTCATCCAGTTACAGTCAGGTAGATATAAAACTGCAAACAGCAAAGTTTTCATGAGACTTTACTCTCAGTAATCCTTCGAGTAGAAGTGCTGCAGTTTGAATGCAGGTGTTTCTCTTTGAGCGATGAGTGTTTTGACCCGCTGCACACCTGACTCTCCGGTAACACCTCCTCATTTAACAGTAATCCCCCCGTCAAGGCTCTTAATGGCCACACATCTCTCTGCACACCTCGTCTCCGCGCTCACACTCACGTGGGGGAGGCCTCTGAAATGAAAATGCCATTATAAAACATTTACCAGCCTGCTGAGTTTACATGTCTTACAAGAAAAGGACAGTTTGCGGCGGTTAAGTGTCACATAAATCTTTCAGGATGCTAATTGAAGTGGGTTCCCCCAATAGGCCACTCGCTACAGCTGCGATTACAAAAAAAAAAAAAAAAATCGCACAACTGTGAATGGGACAGCCAGCTGCAAAACCGAATCTTACACCCACTTGATAACGTTGTTAAGACACACACATGGTGCTCTGTGGATTGCTGCTGCAGCTAGTTTGCTCAGACAGCTCCGCTGGGAGTGTGCAACGAAGTCGTATGTAAACACAAGTCATCTTTCAGCGAAATGTGCTCCGAGAGGCGGCACAAGTGTGTCCTCCCCCCTCTTCCCTTCCTCCTCTCTTCCTCCTCTCTCCTGGAGAAAATGCAACTCACTTAGAGCTTATTTAAGCAGGCAAGTCGAGGAGGATCGTATTGTTATTTCCAGCAGCAGCCTGGGGGAGTAGTTGCAGGAGGCGGTGGCGGGGTTACACCTACAGTGTGCACCGGCTCACATCTGAGAGCTGGCGTGCTGGAGCTAGCTGCAGAGCATCTCCACCAGAGCTTCTGATGAGGATTAGGTGCTTCAGGCTTTGAGCTGCCATGCTAGTTAGCAGAGATCTCCTCCCAGCTTGTTTCTGATCTGAAGAGAAGCTTTGTGTCGTGAATCAGAGTTCAAAACTGTGCAGGTCCGTTAAACTCTGGAGGTGAGAGCTGAACTGTGACACCTTCCTCTTCATCTTCTCTCCACGTCCTTCAGAAGCTCTCTGTTTTCCGCCCTTCCTATATTTATCCCTCCTCTTCCTTCCCATCGTCTTTCTTCCTGGTTCTCTCTGTCTTTATCTCTCCCTCCCTCCCTCTCTCTCTTTTCCTAATAGCCACAGAAACCTGTTGATAAAAATCAATAAGTGTTTTTTGATTACGGGCCAGAGCTTAGACACTGTTAGAAAGGAAAGGACACACACACACACACACACACACACACACACATGGTTGGTTCATTGGATCGAGTCCATTAAGGATTAGTGGTTGTTCATGCAGAGGTTCTTCAGTGCAGATGCAAGAGTGGAAAGTTTGCATTTTAAACATCTGCAAACTACAAGAAAATTTGTAAAATTTGATGCATATTGAAACTTTTAAAGAATTTTTTCATATAAATATGTATCATCTGTAAATTAAACATATAAGCTGACTTTCTAATCAGAAGGAGGAGAGGATGATGGTGCAGCAAATCACAGAATGAGAGCTGGGTACTTTAAACAACACATCAGGATATTTTCAAGCCATTTTTGGTGAAAAAAACAGGGATTTAAGGCCAAAATGTGATCTTTTTCAAACACTTACAAACTGTTGTTTGTGCCTAAACCTAACGAGACAGATTTGAGATAACATCTTATTGAAAATTAACATGTAAACTTTCAAAATATCCTTGAATTTTGCTCAGGTGATCAGGTTGCATTCCCACATCCACCAACCAAAAAACGTTTCCTTCATCAGGAGTCAGGAAGTTTGTTCTCATTTCCTTTTTTTACATGCACATCTGCAATAGACAGAAAAAAAGATGGGATATTCAAAATACATTTTTGCCCCAAATGAGATGATGAATGAGCAAACTTTATGAATAAATCATAACATGTTGCATATGAAGCATGTGTATTAAAGGTCAACTGAAGAGATGCTAACATGAGATGTGTGTGATGTAACAAGTAGGTTGTAAGTGGTTTAAAGGCATTTTTAGCTCCACTAACTGTTTATCTCGATGTATCACACATAAATGATGTGTAAACTTTCATTAATTTTCATTTAATTTCACTAATTTTGTTTAAATTTGTGCCACATCTGAGTGCAAACGACATTAAGACATTCAAAACAAAACAGAGTGGTCATTGCTAGGTGGTCCCTGTCTTTCTGCTGCATGTGGGCCATTCACAAAGTAATAATCGCGCCCCGCCGTGCCCATCACGCCTAGCTGCCAAAAAACCTCCTCTGCAACACCTGGCACCATGGTAACCAACACCTGTTCACCTAATTAGAGGGACACTGGAGGGAGAGGAGATGAAGAAGTTAATGAAACGCTAATCTGGTCCAATCAAACGCCCGGGCATCTGCCTCCTCGCTGCAGCAGCAGGTCACCGTAATGGCCGCCTTATGCGCGCCTCCCCTGCCATGCCACCTTGAGTGACCTCATCAATGCCAAGCCTCCGCCGCCGAGAGGCCGCGAACAGAAGAGAGGAGGAGGGAGGGGAGAAAGGGAAGCCGGCGTGTTGCTTTGCAGAGACGGGCAGAGTAGCTGGATGGCGAGGTGTCAGCCAAATGAACGAGCATTAAGAGATGAGGTTCCCTGTGCACAGGCGCTGGAGCGGCTCCAGGTCGCACCAGCTGCACGGCTCTTGTTTACAAGCCGCCACCGGGTGCCAAAGAGGGTCTGGTGCTCAGGTCTGATCCTGAAGAGCATCTTCTGGTCTGTGTGAGAGCCACGACCACGAGGCAGCGTCCACTCATGTGAACTGTTCAACACTTCCCGTGCTGACAATTAAAGAAAAATGAAGTGTTTTGTGAGTCAGTAAGAAGTTTGCAGCTGTTTGTCTTCATGTTGTCGTCTTGTTTGAACTCTACTGAACTCTGTTTCCGTCTCTCCTCAACAGGAAACTTCAAAGGGATGTGTAAACAGATAGACCACTTTCCAGAAGAAACAGATTACGAAGCGGACCCATCCGAGTACTTCTTGCGTGAGTATTTTCTCTTGTTTTAAACAGAAAAAAATCCCATGTGGACATCAGACTGATGGCCTTTTGCTGCTGAATCGTTCGTCTTAGAAGTGAAACAAGTTTTTTTTAAAAAAAACCACATCAGGCTTTTTTCTCGCCGGGTTCTCGTGACATTTACTGTATTTTTAAAATTTGTACCACTTTTTCCTCCGTCTCAGACTGGAGCTCGGTGCCAGTCTT
>JAQMCX010000021.1:2842870-2897974 GCA_029814765.1 Acanthurus leucopareius
ATTGGATAGGATTTGGGGAACTACTGCCACCTAGCGGTCTGGCATGCTTATGAATGTGCTTAAAAACGCACTTATGCAGTTACATGTGGATGATTTTCTTTCTAAAAACGAGGTGGTGTGTATGCAAGGTTTTTTCTAGACGGAGAGGGAAGGATATTCGGTTTTACAAAAACCCGGCTACGTGTGGACGAGGCCTCAGTCTGTGTGTTTTCTTGTTGTGAGATCAAAAACTCTGTTGTTTTTCCAGCAACTGACTGGAAGAAAAATCCCCAGAACATGCAAAGTGTCCCAGTTCCACATTATGGACTCATGCTTTGCTTTCTGATGTTGATTCTGCACCGTTTGGCAGCAAATAATCAAGGAATTGATGTTTGATGTTGTTTTGAATGAGAAAACAATGTGAGTCAATCTGTTTGCACATTCAGAATGACGACTAAAACTATAGCAGCTAAAATTAACATTTATTCTATGAATTTGCAAAGGTTTGCATGTAGTTTAGTCAGATTTCCTGTTTTGTTTTCTCCTTTTGTGTCCTTCTTTGTTGGTCTTCCTGTCTTAGTTTGCTTTCCCGCCTCCTTGATTGATGATTAGTTTCACCTGAACCTGATTGCCTTCTTGTGTATTTAAGCCACTTGTGTTCACACCTGAAGTTTCCAGTCAGTCTGTCCTTCCTTTGCTCCTGTGTTTGCTGGTCTTGCTGCTCTTCAGTTTTTCCTGTCTGCCTGTGTTTTATAGGTTGTTTTCAGAGGTTGCTCGATTTTGTTGCATTGCTTTTTCTTGCAACAACTTCGCCTCACTTTTACCTCTCTTGTGCAGTTTCCAGTCTCTGCAGGCAGCTGTTTTCAGCCAAAAAAAGCTTAAAAATCAACACTGTAACATACCTGCTCAGCACCAAACAGCAGACAGACACTGTTAGTGACAAGCTGGTAAACATAGCAGAGTGTTTAGCAGCTGAAGAGACAAATAATTCCCTCGGGAGACCAAAACAGAGCTAAAAGAGAGTGGATAATAAAAAGAAAAAGATGAAATGCAAAAAGCAGCAGTATCGGCGCCACTTTTCACCCCCTCGATTCATGTGTTTTTGCCCCCAGCGAGCGCTGATCTCTGCCTCGGGTGTTTGCATGCGTTCATCTGAGTATTCGCTGACATTGATGACAGAAGGGCAGGCCTGTCACAGCCCGCGTCACCCTGGGGCCTCGCGGCAGACTGGACGCTGGCCTGAACTGGCTTTGGCGTCGCCCGATAAAATCAATGGGTCTGGGGCAGGACATGCAGGGGCGGAGGGGGGGCTTGGAGGACGAGCAGGGGGTGGCAACAACACCGGCTCGTCAACCAGTGCAGAGTCTCTGGTACCAGTTTGGATATAAGTGCATGTTTGTGAGTGTGTGAGCTCACCAGAGGGCTTTAATCTGATCACATGACCTGAGACGTGGCTGTCACAAGGGCCGATGATGATGATGATGATGATGTGTTAATGCCGGTCGGAGAACTTAACATGCAGCTCGGCCCCTGTGTTTGCATTAGCAGGTGTCCCGCTCCGTCACGGTGACATTGAGCGTCCTGCAGCTCCTCTCCGTGTCCAAGGCGTCAAATAAGGAAGCCATCGACTGATACATAAAACACACGGCACACAGACGTGAGCCAATAAATTAAAAGTCAATCATTTTCGTCCTGGTTGACCGAGTGAGTGCTAGCACTCCAACTTTATATCTTATTAACGGTGGGAATATAGAGACGGTGCAGCTTGTAAAACACAGAGGTGAGAGAGTGTGTCCTCATATTAAAGGGAGATTAGAAAAACACAGGACGAGCGGCGGCGGCGTCGAGTCGCCACCGGGGCATCATCAAACGACGGCTGCAGCCTCTCAGATCGTTTCACATAACACGCATTTATTCATCTGTTGTGAGCTGAAACAGCCTGAAAATTCCCACAACTGAAGGAGAAAACTGCAAATTAAATACTTGTCTCATTTTTTGTCCACAAATAAACGGCGGTAGAGTTTCAGATTAGACCTTTTTTTTTTTTAATGCAGAACATATCAAATATGGAAAACAGCTTTAGTGTTGCACACCAGAGGCAAACTGCTTCACATGCAATCAGGAGCTTAATGACCACCAGCTGCTGCAACATGAAGACAAAACAACTGTGTGGCTCAGTGGATGAAGTTTCTGTGAGAAAATGTGCTTCATGTGCATATTTGTGGTTCATAGACTGTAAAATATGATGCGGCTGATGTCGTATTTTAGGGTAGAATCCAAAAAGATTTTGTGTTTTGATTTCCTCTTTGGTTCGTCTGCACTTAGAAAGATCTGGAGTTGCTGTTTTTAACCCTTCGTGGCTGTAATGTGTTTGTGGGCAGAAATAATGAGACGTGTTGATACATCAGAGTGCTGAAAATATAAAATTATACCAGTTAAAGGGGTTTTTGAGCTCTTGCACCTTTATAGAGGAACGTTTCTGAACATCATTCTGTCACAGAGGGGCGTCTTTGCTATTTAAGAAAATATATACATGAGGAATAATCCTGTTCATCACGTCCATACTCGAGCTTCCTCTGTATCGATGTTACCGAAGATTAACCCTGTGCTTCGGCCGCTCATTGTGGCGTTTACTTCCCCGCTGATGTGTGATGTTGCTGAGCTCTGGCGCGGCGCTGTCACGCCGACGTTCAGCCGTGATCTGCGGGGACATCGGCAGCGGAGTGGAGGGTAATTACAGTAATTGAAATGTGTTTCTGTGGAGGGAACTTTAATTGTCTGAGCGGGCCTGTCATGTGAAGTGATTTCAGTGTGAGGGAGCTCTTTTACTGTGTTCCACTGACCCGTCTGTGTGTGTGTGAGTGTGTGTGTGTGTGTGTGTGTGTGAGTGTGTGTGTGGGTGATGTTATGTTAACATGACAGAGCTGCATTCAGTGGGAGGAACACTGAGCTCTAATGGTAGCTGTGTGTGTGTGTGCCGGGATCAGCCATGTACAATTTCTAGCTCATTCGTGTGTTTCTTTCTTATATTTTTTAAATCTGTCATGATAAATATAGAGATTAAAACTAATTCACTCACTTCTGATGATAATGTTTGAACCATTTTTCTCTTTTTTCTTTAATTTTTGTATCAGAGCATCCTGCATCCTGCACAAAGATAAAAAATGTGTTATTATTTATGGCTGTGCACTAAAAATTATGATGCATCTTGTGTTGGAAGAAGCTTTAGCTCCTTTTACTTGAGTAAAAGCTCTGAATCCACAAATTAAAATACTGCAATATAAGTAAAAGCTCTGCATTTACTCACACTGGAGTAAAAGTGTGAAGATATAATCAATAAAATGTGCTTAAAGTGTGAAAAGTAAATTACTTATTGTGCAGTAAAATGTTACCCGTCAGGGTTTTACACATAAAACTGATGTTTTTTGAGTTAATATCACTTGTATGTTGCTGTAAATGTTTAAGGTTGAGCTTGTTTTAACTACTCGATGTCGGCTATAAATCCACAGCGGTGCATTATGTTCAACATGATGCATTAAGAGCAAATCCAAGAGGCTGCAGATAAGTTTCTCAACCTCATCCTTCAGTTTATAAGAACAGAAAGAAAAAAAGTCAATATTTTTGGAGGATGATGGTCTTTACCGGCAGAGAGGCGATGACATATTGTCATTTTAGAAGTAACTAGTAACTAAAGCTGCACAGTATCTTCTCTTGGGATGTAATGGAGAAGTTGTATAAAGTCAAACAAGATCTAGTAAAGTATATAGGCTTCTTGAATAAATAAAGGTTTATCTGAAAACATATTTTCACTGAGAAAACCTTCCTTTTTCTTCTTTTAATGAAAAAATGATCTCTTCTTCTGATATAACTTAAGCTTTAGTAGCATCGATGCTAACCTCTTTAGCTTGTTTCTCTCTCTGGTTGTCAAACCTCAGCATCACCTGTTGTTCCTCTCAGGACTCTGATTGGTCCAAACCACATGGTTTTAAAACCTGGCAGGACAGATTCACTGCTTTCTGATAAAGTGAACAGAGTTTTACTTAAGAAATCTTCTAATTATTGTGGCTCTTGTTGTTCTGTCACTTGCCGTGAAGGTGCTTTTAATCAACATTTTTTAATTTATTAAAATTATGAGAAGAAGAACGAGGAATGATTCCCAGAGTTGTCTTAACCATCACATCTAAACATCGCAGCTTTCGCTCGTGTTTAATTTTCTAAATGCCAGAGAGTGAGATTTGCATTTATTCTCTAATTAATTCAAGTCAAAATTGCACTCCGTCTGCGAGGCGTGTTGTCAAGACACAGGAGCTTTCAGGTGCAGACTGAAAAGCTGTGGAAGCATTTTTGCACATTTTGAATTTAGCCATCAAAGCTAATTTCCTTTGTTAATGCAGGTTTGGTTTTTTTTTTCACACTGTGTATTTTAACACACATTTTTTAAAGATATTTTGTGGATGTCTGATGTAAGCGTTACAGAGGGGGGAAGGCTGGGGCCGGGGGGGCAACGAGCCTCCTGGCCTGGAAGAGGACGATGCAAGGGCTCAGTATTGAGGAAGAGGAGGAGGAAGAGGAGGAGGAGGTGTTGAGGGGATTAATAAGCGTTTGTAGTATTAAATCAATGTGCCTGGGAGCTGAGGTACCTGATTAGCATGACCCCGTCCTGCACATCAGCACATTCGAGGCTGGGGGAGGCTGATTAAGAGCCAATGCTAATTTCCTCTGAACCCTGTCAATGAAAGAGAGGAAGAGAGAGAGAGAGAGGGAGAGAGAAAGTAAGAAAGACAGAGAAAAGGAGAGAGAGAGAAGGATGATGGAGGATGCAAAGAGATGCCTTTGAAAAGCTGACATTGTGCATGTTAATTCACACTTACTGTACATGTGTGTGATATTTCTGCACAAGTACGCAGCTTATGTTTATGCATTTTATGACAGGATGACGGTTAAAATGTGGAAATGTGGAGGCAGAAAGTTCGTGGAAAATGGGTTTGAATGTAACTGACAGCTAAAATCTACAGATCCCTGAAGGTATCATAGAGAAAGCAATCAAATGAGACGATGATTTTGTCATTTTTTGCTCTTAAATGAATAATTTCTGCATTAATTTTAAGGATAACTTCTCACCTTTATACCATAGTCCTGTCTTGTGTGTGTAAACCTTTAGTTTACAGCAGAACACTGCGTTTTTTCTGGGATCCCTTGAATTTATTTTACAGGGTAACAGACTCTCTGTAAAAACTGCGTTGATAGAAATCGTACACTTCATAAAACTTCTGCAGCACTTCATAAATGTCCTCCTCATATTCTTGGACTTCTGTCTAAAATGAGGAAGAAAAAATGTATAATGTGATTTTGAATCCAGAGCGTGATTTATTCAAGTTACACAAAGAATAAAAAGTCAAGGCTTTGTTGTAAAAATGGCATTAGATTTGTTTAAGCTCACATTATGACTCATTTAGGACTTGAGACTCAATGTTCAGGACTAAAGTTTGGACTTGAGACTTAAATGCAAAGACTAAAAACTTGTGAACTTAAAAATAATGACTTGGTTTCACCTCTGCACCTAAATCATCCAGGGTTTAAACATTAGTGATAAGAAGCCACATAATTAATTATATGTACATTTTAACTGATGGAAAAAGCAGCTTCAAGTTTAGCTTAAACTCATCTTTAATTACAATATTTAGATTTAGATTTAACTCAAAGGCAGATATTAAAAGGCAGGGTTTCATGGATTGGCTCCCTCGCTCACTTGTCTGTTTATTTCCTGGTTCTCTAGGTAATTAAAGCATCTGCTGGGCTCCGCATGAATGCCTCTAAATATTCAGATTATTTAGCATTTGGACTCAAGTTGTATGAATGAAGCCACAGTGGCATTGAGGAGGACTAGCTGCTGTAGAAAACCCAGCCATGGGCCTGCATGTGTGTGTTCAGTCTCATTAGGTTTGTTTGTCAGCCAGCGCTGAAGAGTGCCAGCGCTCGGACACCAGCCTGAGCTGCAGCCGTGCCAATCAATACAGTACACAGTATCCGCTCTCACCCTGCGTCTCTGTGAGCAGGTTGGCACGCATGCTGGCAGCAGGACAGGGCCGGGCGGAGCCAACCAGCCTCCATCACTCATTACTACAGCTCCCTGCCCCGGTGCAGCCACCAACAGGCTGAGCCGAGCAGAGAGAGGCATCGAGCGAACGCTGTCAAACTGCACAAATAGGAAGAAAAGTCTGAGTGTTATGCAAAGTGTTGCTAAGTGGGCTTATTTTCCCAAATTTAGGAAAAACATTTAGTCATTTTTATGCAAATAATTAGATGAGAAAATCTTTAAAAGACCATCATATATTCTGCATCAGTTTGATATGAAGCTAATACTAAATTAGCTTAGCTTAGCATAAAGGCAAGTTTATTTAAACAGGCCTAGAACCAATCAGACATATGGCATAGAGAGGCATAAAAATACAAAAACATTAAGTAAAAAATTAATATTTAAAAGAAAACAACATGGCACTGTCTAAAAATAATTCAGCTCATCTAAAGCTCTCTAATTTATTTGTTATATGTTGTTAGTTTAATGTATGTATGAAAAACAAATTGTATAGGGACAGGTTATGTTTATATAAGAGGCTAATCAAGCTAGCTTGCCCCCATGACAAGTATAAGCTAACTAGCTGCATCTGTAGCTTTGTGTTCACTGTACAGACCTGATAGTATCAATGTTCTCATTTTACTGCCACCCAGAAAGCAAAATATGCATAGTTCTTTAAATGTTAGACTATTCCTTTAATATATGATCTTAAAATTCCTTATTTGTTTACTTTTCTAGTCTCCGACACTCTCTGACTATTCAAAAATTGGGGTATATGAAGCATCAGAAAACCAAATACTGACAATATTCAGTGTTCTTGCTCAATAGATTCAAAGTTGATGAGATTTCTTCCATCTGGGGGAAGTGAAGTTGTTTGCCAAATCTTCTTTTTGGCTACTGACTGTAAAACAACCAGTGACAGTGGTGGTAAATAGAAAAGTGCCAATCATCACAAGACAAACAATGCAAAAGCCAGTATAAATAGAAATCAAACTTAGAAAAAAGGCTGTTTTGTTTTTTCCTTTGTATTCGAAGATCCTGCCTCATTTAAATATAAATTACAACCGTTTGGTGCAACTTCATAACGATTTCAGTCAGGATGCAAATAAACTTTTTCTACAAACGTCAGGAAACTGAGTCAGATCTCAATGATCACCTGTTTTCACTCCCTCTCAAGCTTTCAGTTCTAGCATGTAGAAGATCTGTCATCAAATCTTGAAGTATTTGAAACAACTAGTTTTAGATTTTACACAAGAAAAACAAATGCAGGCCTTTCATTTCACCAACTGCTGCTCGCAGGTTTGATAAGCTAAGGCTGGTTAGCTTATGCTAATTCTAAGCATCAGCTAAACTCTCACTGGATGACAATTTAATATTTTCACACATAAAAAAAAAATTAAACACAATCTGTAATCAACCAGAATAAAGCTTTTTAGTTAATACTATCTCCCTAAAGTGCAGAAATAATAAAGTTACAACTGCACAAAGTAAGCTAGTTTAGCTAGACATGCTAACATCTGCTGTGTCCAGATGTGACTGACATCCTATGGTTGGACAAAGGCGCTTAAAAGTATAACATTGATTAAAATTATTCCAAATTAATTTAATTATAATAAATTAAATGAGCTTAAATGCAGATTAATCTGTGACAGGTCATTGTTGCTAAAGACCGAGTGCATAGTTGGTATTCAGCAGCTGAAACTCACTTTAACTGGCTGTCACATGAATGTTGGCGTCGCTTGAGAAGAAACAAAAGATGCGCCGCTCTCTGTGATTATGACCTCAACCCAAATCAAGACGACGACCTCGGTGCTAATCACAGGGCTCCCTGGAGCACCCTTTCATGTGGGCAGAAGCGAGGGCTTCAGAAACTTAAGACGCCGCGGAGGTCGCCGCTGTCATTAGCCATTAGAACGGAGGTCAAAGCTTTCATTTGGCCGGGGTCATTGTTTTTCAGCAGCGGTAGATTGACAGTGTTTCATCATGAAGGAGAGTAGCAGAGGTTATTTCCTTTACCAGGACTTTATCCACCCCCCCCATTCCAGCATCTCACTTTCTGTCACAGTAATGTCACCTGAGATGAGAAAACAGCCATTTTTTATATATACGCTTTTAAGTTGAAACATATGTACAGTTAATGAATAGCAGTTACTTATTTCAGTTTAAAAATGATGATGTGAAGATGTTATTTAAACCCTTTACAAAGCTAAATTTTTGCTGTAGGCACTTGGTTATTTTATCACTATGTTGTTGTTTTCCATCTAGAAAATGACAAGAAAATGACCAAATTTCATTTCTGGGTGAACTGTTCCTTTAATTATCCACAAGCTGCTAAAACAAGTGAAATACTAAAAATAATAATATTTTTTGCAGGTGTTTCTGTACAGTTTTGAAAGTGTCTGATCAGTAAGAAACCTTCAGTGCATCAGAGGTGGCTAACATTATTAGCCATTAGCTTACATTAAACAGAAGGTCAACAGCAGCTCAGTGTATAAACAAATCAATATATTTGTCTCACGCTGTGCAGGACTGTAAAACATGATGCATCATGAACCCGTTCGTTCGTTTCTCAGTAAGCCATCCATGGCAGAGACTAGTCCCTGTCTATCTGTCAGCCTGTCAGTCTATCTGCCTGGCTTCCCCCCCAGGGTGCTGCTGTGCCTAAACATCCCCCCAGGCAGGATCCAAACCTTTGACAGGGCCTCAGCCGATCCTTAAAAAGATGGAAAGCGAGGATGTGAAATCCCCAGAATGTGCTGAAGAAGGACTGATTTTTAAGTAGGTGGCCCCTCTGTTGCCTTGGGGGCATAGTTATTGTCCCATCTTCCTTCAGCAGTTCCCGTCGCTCACTGCAGGCAACGAGCTGCTCGGAGACGCCGCTATCTGAGCCTCGTAGGTACGCCACGTGAACACCGTCACACTCAGAGTGCATCCTGACATGGAAAAATCTGCAGGGACTTCAGCCTTTTCTTCCGAGGTAGAGCATGGTCAGCCAAACCCACAGGCAGCGAACTGGAGCTCAGATCCCAGGGAAGACAGAATGCATGCTGGGAGGTTGCCATGAAGGTCACTGCACTTTTCAGTGTGCTGCTAAACAGTGATGTTGATACAGAGAATGCATAGGACTGGAGAAGCACTGCAGGCCAGCTGAACCTTGAAGTCATGTAAATGAGTTGGAGGTTCGTGCCCTGGATCATCATTACGAGCTCCATCGCTGCTCTCAAGACGTCTGCGAAGCTTTCCAAACCTGAGGCGCTTGTTCTGCGGAGAAGAGCCGCCACACAGATTTCTTATATCCGAGGACATAACGTGGTTTGAAGAAAGGTTCAAAAAATATCAGCTTTTCAAGGGAGATACTATTATGATACTTGATATTGTGTGGACAGATTTTTTTTCAGTACTCATTCTTTATTTTCTGGCTAATAATGCTGTTTTTGAACCAACGTGGCAACAATGAAAACAATGTTTATCAAGTCAAGCATCTTAAGCCTCTAATGCTTTACTATTTAGCTTAAAATTTACATAAATCCTGTGAAATATTTGTTCCAGAAACCCAGAAAATGGTCCCAAAGGATTAACTGATTTTCTAACTGCACAAGATCACTTCATAGGGAACCAGCTAGCTAACCAAACTTTAACTTTTTGTTTTAAAGGTAGCGTAATTCTAATTAAAAATAGCAAGCTTTGATTTGAGGGTTTTGGTTCATTCTGCTGCAAACTGTGAAGAGCTCAGCTGACTGTTGGATCTGCCAACCTTTTCCTTCAGGTCCAAGAACTCTTTATTTTGATAAGTTTCAATATGGTTTCAATATAAACAGATGGTTTGAAATGTGAAATATTTCAACACTATTAACCTCATGCATTTATCACATTTTAAAATAGGTATTCAGTTACTCTAAGATTCACATCTTTTGTGCATTAAGCTTATGTGAAAGAACAGTCTTTAAAACAACAGAGCAAGTTTGATAAGATCTCTAAGTATTTGACAAAAAATAGGCTTATGTATGAGTGAATTTTAAAATCTACAGGCTACACGACAGCTTTAAGAGCTAATTTGGACAAAAAAGGACAAAATTGTGCAAGTCACTGATGATATTTTTGGCTAATGATGACCACATTGAGATCAGATTTGTTGAATCTGATCA
Source organism: Acanthurus leucopareius (assembly GCA_029814765.1). NCBI lineage: Eukaryota > Metazoa > Chordata > Actinopteri > Acanthuriformes > Acanthuridae > Acanthurus > Acanthurus leucopareius. The sequence goes on from JAQMCX010000021.1 coordinate 2,853,071, forward strand.
GTGTCCATGAAAGTCAGCTGCTTAGTGAAATATATTGGCACAATCACCTTTGTGATGAATTTTAAAATCATGCTCCTGACTGTAGACATGCTTATATTCGCTGAACCCTTAAGATGGAGACGAGTGCATGTGTTAAAGTCGAACAGTTTCCATTTTATTCCTCTCTGCAACGGTGCATCTCTGAGGTTTCGTGTCACCTTGAGACGAACTCTTAAACGGCCACACTGTCAACAATCAATAATTTTGGCTGGTCCTCTATCCCTCTTTTGTCTCTGCAAATGAAGCTGATGGATGAAAAAGAGCCCCGCTGCCCTCTCCCAGGTAATGTGCTGTGAACGGCCGTGTCAATATCTTCAGGGTTAACAGGATAGAAGGATGGAGGCCCGAGACGATGGAGGGAGGATTTTAGGAAGAGTGATGCATTTAGAGCGGGACACAGGAGCTGGGTCAACTCTCAGGACAGCTTAATATTTAATCAACCCACCTCATTGGTAACCCTAAACCCCCACAATCCCCTCTGGTCCCTCAAGGAGACAAGTGGGAGAACGAAGGATGGGGGAGAGAAACGGAGGAAGACCGGGGGGGAGGAGGGCGAGACGACACTTTATCTTTCAAATGGTCTGTGCTTTGACTGAGTGAGAATTAAGCGAGAGAGAGAGAGAGAGAATAAAAAAGATGAGACGGTGGACGTTTGCTGGATGACAAAGACGGCGAGATGACTGTGTGCAGCAGACAGAGACAGACAGATAAAAGAAAAATGGAAGATGGCGAATAACGGCATTAAAGTCTTCTCCATCACGCAGATTGGAGCTCAGTCGACGGGCTCTTTCAGGCAAGGTTAAAGACGGCGATAAGCGCGTCATGATGTTGAACGATGACATGATGGATGCAGGTGGGACAGGGAGCAGAGACATTAGAGCGTTGGGTCAAAAACACATTCATAAAGGTCCTCACTAGTGAAGCAAAACGCTCTTAAGCTCTGGCTTAATGGCTTCAGTCATTTCCATCCTATTATTATAAAACAGATCGCTTCGATCTTTGAGTCAAGCTCGAAGGTTTTATACACAAAAGACAACTAAATGTAGAGATAGGACAGCTCGTTTATATGTGAATAATTAGGTCGTAGAAATCATCAGGATTCCACCTCTGGAAAACACAAATGACCAGATTTCACAGCAATCCGGCCTCTGGTTGTTGAATTTTCTACTCCAGAGGAAAACATAACATGAATGTCAACGTCCTTGAGATAATTCACATAATTGCAAAACTCTGTAATCCACATATGAACCTTTAACACCGAGGCTGAATATAGCGAGTTTGAAACCTGTGAACCTTCTGTGCCTCCTCCTGTGCTCTGTCAGTGGGAGGAGGATCCCTGTGTTTTTCCTGCACTGTATTATTTTTCCTTCCTCCCTGCTGCCATGCTATAAACGCCACATGAACAGCATTTAAAACAACCTTGGAGTCTTAAAAGTTTAAACCAAACAGCACATGAACAACTTCCTGTCAACAAATGGTGTCATTTCAACAAGAATGTCGATCCTTTAAAGTCCCTGTCTGCAAAAATAAGTTCATATTTTTGCTTTAATTGGTTGTTTGAGCTTCACTTTGCAGAATGATGTATGTGTAGAGTTTGAAGGAGGTTAGTTATTTTAAAAAAAAGGGAATCAGACAAGAGTTATTATTCAGAGCAGAGTCTTTTTAAATGTCTGAAAACTTGTCTGGAGGAGATCTTTAAACAGTAAATGTCAAAAAATTCAGAGGTAGACGAGAGTAAATGGTGAATATCTGACTTTTTTTTCCCTCAAAGGCTAATATTGACAAACCAATGTCTCGGCTTATTATTTTTACCTGAATCACTGTAAAATGCCAGTCTCTTTATTTCAATTTCATATTTAATATTTTAACACAGCAGCAGCAGCAGGCTGCATTTAAAAAGGGATGTTAGAAGAGCGTGAGAGTTCGACCGAGCCACCATGCTGTTTAACAGTTGGGGTGTTTTCTCTGGACGTCTGACAACTTTTGGAAAATTATTTAGTAGGTATGGTTGCGTGCAGAAGAGCAGCACAGTATGAAGCAGCATCAATGTACAAACACAGCAGGAACTGGTCTTGCTGCAGGTAGTGGACGGCATCCACGTGGCGCTGCAGCTGTTGACTTGCTGCCTATCAACCCGTCTGCGGGCTGATGGTGGCTTACTTAAGCCACAAAGCCTTTAGGGTGTTGGGGAGTTGAGAGAAAAAGTGCATCCCTGGAAGAGAGGAGGGTGTTGGTGGTGGAAGGGGAAGCGATGAATGGCAGCAGGTATGCAGGCAGATGGGCCGCCGGGACTCCCAGCGGGTCCCTGTGGAGGTGCAGGCGGCCGAGTTCAGCACAGAGCCACCCAGCCCGGCGTCAGCACTTTGGGGAGAAGCTGGGAAAGTGCTGAGGTGGCACCCACGTGGGGAGACGAGGTGAAGTGGTGAAAAAATGTAACCATCCTGATTAAAGTTTAAGCGTGCATGTTAAACAGGAGAGAAAAAAGGAGGAGGTGATTACAAAAAAAAGAGGACATGATTGGGAGATTTCTGCATTGTCACCCCTGTACGACTTAAACAACTGTCTGCTTCTTAAAACTCCACTTTTTACCTGAAACCTGAAGGCGCAGCGAAGCTCCTTTTGACCCTGACTCGACCTCAAAAGTAACATCACATCCCTCTTCAAGTTTTGCTCCTCGATAATTAGCTGCAAGGACGCCGTTTGGTTTCAAGGTCGCGAGCTGCATCCCTCCGCACTGCAGCCTGGCTGATATACATGCCAGAGCCCCGTAGCACTTTTGTCGACTGCCATTCACATGATGCTACATAAAGCAGCCAGTTAGCTCCGTGGTCTGCGGAGAAGAGTGCTGAGAGGGAGAGCGAGGGAGGGAGGGAGAGTCGGTGTGATTACATAAGGTTGGATAACAGGCTCACTGTGGGGATACACACTCACTAGACAGTGTTGATGGAGTCTTTCACAGGCCTGATGGGGTGTTGATTAGGATGTGCTCACACACAAGGAGCAGATGCTAAAATGGATTCTAATGTGCTTTTTCTCTCTTTGTTTTATCGCTCCCTCTGCTTCATCCTCGTCTCTTCTTTCGCCGCTGCCATTTCCCCTCTTTCTTTCTTCCTTGCCCCCTTTGGCTGTTCTCCTCTCTGCGTGAACACCAAATCACATCCCATTCTCACTTCGCCTCCTTCGCTCTGTTTTGCTTTGTCGCCGTCCTCCTCCTCCTCCTCCTCCTCCTCTGATGTCCAGGTGCGGTGCGAGCCTCCAGCATCTTCCCCATCCTCAGTGTCATCCTGCTCTTCATGGGAGGCCTGTGTATAGCTGCCAGTGAGTTCTACAAGTCACGCCACAACATCATCCTCAGTGCGGGAATCTTCTTTGTGTCGGCAGGTGGGTTTTTTTTTTTATTGAACAATGACACATCACAGTCACTAACCTGCATGCCTTGCTTCCTGCAGCACCTTCACAATAAAAGCCTTTGAGTGGTTCATGAATAGCAGCCTTCAAAATTGCCACCAAAATATTTCACTCTCATATTTTTAGAGGATTTTTTTCTAGTTTTTCAGAAGATTTTTACCCCATTATCTGATTTATCCAGAGAGATGCATGTTTATGTAGATCCATGTGAGTGAATGAGCCTAAGCAGCAACCTCCAGGGCTAAAAAAAATTAAGCCAACAGTTCCTCTTGTGGCCACCTGAGGTGCTTGTATGGAGGATTTTGTCACCTGTAGACAGAGCTGGCTTAGCAGGTTCCCCCTGTTCTGAATACCTGTGCTAAGATAAGCTAAGCTAACTTGCCTCTAGGTTTAGCTTTTATTCAATGTGCTGCAGCAGGGGTATAAATTTCCCAAAATGTAAAATTACTTAATTTATACCAATGCACATATTAAAATAAGCCACATTTTCATAACTTGTGCTGCTCGTCGTCTCATATACTGCAGCTACAAGTCTCTTCTTCTATTCTTCCTACTTCTGTCCTCTTTTCTTTTTCTCTTGATCCTGTTGCTGGGCTAAAAGCCACCCATTGGGACTCGTCTCTAAAAATATGGTGTCCCTGACACACTTTCCCTACGATCCATCCTCCCAGATGTACCATGTCAAACAATTCTCCGCATGTGACTAAACTAACAAGTCAGACTATATGCATGTTGATACATGATGCACCGTAACGCAGAACACATCTCCGACGTGGATTATGGTACATCTGTCCCAAATGATATGCATCAAGACCTGAAGCTGCCTTGTTTCTTGCTGCAAGGGCAAAGATTAGGAGTGTAAGATCAGTCATGTTGGATGGAGACTCAGGCAGGATTAGTACACTGCGTACAGAACATAAATCAGCACTCTAAACATATTTGGTATAATGCTGCATTATTAAGTCAAGCATACACTAAGAATAACTCGGCCTATGAGCTCATCCTGACTGATACTTGTTGTCTCTTGTTTTTTTTCCTTTTCCTCATGAACTCATTACCCATAACCCACCCCTTCCTGCACCTCACGACCCTCCAGGTCTGAGCAACATCATCGGGATCATCGTGTACATATCAGCCAACGCGGGGGACCCTTCAAAAAGCGACTCAAAGAAGAACAGCTACTCTTACGGCTGGTCCTTCTACTTCGGTGCCCTCTCCTTCATCATGGCCGAGATGGTGGGTGTCTTGGCCGTGCACATGTTCATCGACCGCCATCGACAGCTCCGAATAGGGGCGCGCGCAGCCGACTACCTCCAAGGCTCGGCCATAACGAGGATCCCCAGCTACCGCTACCGCTACAGACGTCGCTCGCGCTCCTCCTCCCGCTCCACAGACCCATCACACTCCCGTGACACCTCGCCGGTGGGCCTCAAGGGCTTCAGCGCGCTGCCATCCACGGAGATCTCCATGTACACGCTGCCCCGGGACACTCTCAAGTCCTCTGGCACGCCCACCGCCACCTACAACTCTGAGAGGGACCACAACTTCCTGCAAGTCCACAACTGCATCCAGAAGGACATGAAAGACTCGAGCCACACCAACACAGCGAACCGCCGCACCACGCCGGTATGAAGGAGTCGACTCAGGCCAGGACGGCCAGGCGGAGACCAGGAGACACGGGAACCCCTGTGGGTGCAGTACGCCCCCCAGGAGAAGATGGTTTTCCATGTTTATAGACATTTGTTCTTTTTGTTCAGCTGCATGACTTTTTCCATTACCATTGTTGAGAGGGTTTCAACAGTTCTGCTGTGATCCTGAAGCGAATGGCAGATCAGTGAGAGCGGGTCAGGTCGTCCCGAGAAAGTGAGGTCTGTCATTTTATGCGCAGGGTTTGTTTATGAGGTTTTTGGGGCACTGAAAAAAAGGGAGGGTGGGAGTGGGAGGGCATTTATGAGACAAAGAAATGATTTTTCATGATTTCATAGCCCTTTTTTGGTCTGACAGTTTCTTCGCCCCCCACAAGTTTGGTTGGAGCAACAGGTGAAGCTCCCCTTTCTGCCAGCCCACCGCTCAGATATACACCTCTTTAATTTATTGACTCATATGTTTAATTTTTTGCATTAAAACTGTGAATTGTTACAGCTTGGGATTCAGTAAGAATTAGCCCAATCTGTAATCTCTAACAAAGGTACTATATATATGTATTACTTTTATAAATAAATTATTACGTTAATAATCAAGAGTTACAGACTTTAACGAAGCAAAAAACGACAAAAAAAACAAACAAAAACAAGTTAACTAAACCAAGTGCTGTTAGTAAGACGAGAAAAGACTCTTTTAGTATCTGTTCATTTGAAGGTCGAGAACAAGAAAAGGTCCTTTTTTCGGTCGCGGCAGTTCACGGCGACTGAAGCCAACAGAGGCAAACGCAGACAGTCAACAGTAGAATAATATCTATTCTTTTAATAGAACCTTCTCGTCTTTTTCTCAGTCCCTGTTCGCTTTCTTTTTTTTTTTTGGAGGGGGTCGTAACAGGAGAGTTGAACCCCTTTTAACTGAAACAACCACCAAAAGGGGGTCAAAGTTCACAAAAAGCAAAGACTCCAAACACGACTTCTACAAAATAAAAAAGGAAGGAGCAGAGGGGAAGGAAAAGAAGAGGACGCCAAACACAAAAATAAAAACAAGTTAAATATGAAATAGTACAAGAGAAGCTAAGTGACTCACAATTTCAGAAATTAAATGCATGCTATAAAAATTACAGCAAATCTGCTCTTGAGAAACTTAAGTTTTAAAGGTTAATAATTATAAGGGAAAAAAAAGCAAAGACGCTAAAGTTTAAAAGTATTAATGTTTTCATGTGTATTTTTTCTTATGTTTTCTTTTTTTATTTATTCAGTTCATTTTATCTTATTGCTTTTGTGAGACAAAACCAAACAATCTACATTGAACAAAACTGCTTTTTTAAATGGTTTGGTTGATTTCTTTATAAATATATAAATATATGTATGTATGTATTTTATTTTTAAAAACTCACACAGCCTTAGTCATTTCTTTGTTTCTTTTGATTTTTAACGTGTTGTTCAAATTGAAAATGAAATCTTTAAAGGTGCCAAAACCGAATGATCCTATACTTGGATGCATCAAGTCCTGATGAATAAAATACGAACCCTAGGGGGAACAAATCACCATGTTTCACTGTGTGTCTCTAACACTCTTTACCTTATATAACACCTTCTTGTTTGTTAGTTTTTCGGCGCTAACACTTGTCTGTCTGACACGTCATCACATCTGCAATGCTGTTTACTTTTTTTACATTTAAAAAAAAACTATATTAGGTGTTGCAATTATACGATTTTATGCAGCTTCCAACCTTTAAAATGAAGCATCACAGTTCATGAACTCACTGTGGACATGAGGTTTGAGTGCTTAATTCAAAAATAGTTATTTAGAAACAGCTTTAGTCTCAGGTTGTTTAATTTGAGCTTTTTTTTGTTTGTTTGTTTGGCTTTTAAGTCTTTTTTTAAATGTTTCAGCAAAGTTTTACTCTTAATACAATTTACTGATGACGTCCATGAAATGTGACTATAGGCCTACAAAAAAGTTAGTAAGTTTTATTTCAAACTAAGGTCAGGCATTTACTTTGACCATAAAGGCAAAATCTGTTTGTATGGTTTTACTTTTGTGACCCCTTAGGGACCCACCACCACTTTAGAAAACACTGTAACAAAGGACATATGGGATTTAATGAGTGAGTGTATGTGTGTGTACTTAATTTATTGATGTTGTGGGAGCATAAAAGCAATTCATTTAGCTACAATGTGAGGACCCACCTGCCATCTGGGTACATAAATTAAGTCCCCACAAAGTTATAGGGAGAGTTCGTCCTCCTCCTCTGTTATTTTAATATAACTAGATTATTTTGTTGTGTCCTGCTGAGTTTTGGTCATTTGTGGTGCTAAAAGTGCCATGAAGTACATCTTGTGTAGAAACTGTTTTCTTTCTACCAAACTCTGCTATAAACCAAATCACAGAGCAGAGGGAAATGTGAATAAACTCATGCACAAGAGCTGAGCTAGCAGGGTAAGCTAGCATTACACAAACGCTGAAGAGGACGCCATTAATGTTTTACAAGCAAAAGCCTGTCGTCCATGAGTACATACAAACTTCGTACTGTGCTCGATTAATATAGTTATAAAACACTAATTTTACGTCTTTACCATTAAACCAGTGTAAGATGAAATTCAAAGCATATTGAAAAAATTTTGTATGCTCGATCTTTGATACTAAGCTGTTTAAACTGAAAATTTATCACACAATCTTTCTTCAGAAGATATAAAATGGTAGTTTTGACTCCTGCTGCACAGATATAGCTCTGTTACACACCAGTGAGTGTATTTCTCTCTCTTTTTTGAGGAAAAAAAAATCTAAGACAGCATGTAAGACACAGACAGTCATATCTTTCCTGAGAAAGAAACACAGGTTTGCAATAACACCAGCAGGTTTAGTCTACCAGCAGTTTTCCTGTAAAAAGAGCATCCGACACCTTTCTACACCGCTGCCCTAAAAGCATTTGCTCTCAGGTCCAAACACACAGCTCTGACTGTGTGTGTGTGTGTGTGTGTGTGTGTGAGGAAGTGCTCACATATGCTGCTGAAGCAGATATACAAAGCAAATCTATTTGTGAAACAAAAGGGGTTTATTCTTGAGAACCATGGTGTGTTTTTTTATGAAGGAGAGCTGAGTGTAGAGAGAGGTCATTCCTAGAAAAAATACTGAAGTAAAATAAAGGGATTCACAGCATAAAGAGAGTTTTGTTGGATATTATGTTAAGTATGGTCTTCCCAAGCTCTCTGTAAGCTTAGATGCCAGCAGATTCATCAAATAAGGAAGCAAAAGAAAGTTTAAAAAAGTGCTGAGATCCTGAATTGCCTTTATCTGAGTTCACGGACACGAGCTGCTCTCCATAAATTTGACAGGAAAATATGTCAACGTAGCAGCAGCCTAAATGAATAGGGCTTTTTTTTTTTTATGTACGGCCATCTTTATTCAGAATTCATAAGCAGAAGTTTTACATTAAAGAGAAAGTGTGTATGTGTGTGTGATGGGGAGGAGGTTTCTCTCATAAAGCAGCACCTGGCTTTAGTGTCTGAATGTCACATTTTTAATATGTTTTAGGAACGAATAAGTCTGATTCTTCCTCTCCATTCATCTCTCCGTCTTTTCTGACTTTTCTCATAACTTTTTAAACACAATGTCTGGTCACAGATTTTGTCATTCGTCAGACCTGCCAGCTCCACTGATTTTAGACTCACTTTTTATTAAAAAAATGTCCCATTGATGTCCATATATGAGATATAGAAGTGATGAAAAGTGACTAAAGTGATGTAAAAGTAAAAGTGGCAACTGTGAAATGGTGGAAAATAACACAAATATACCAAAAAAATATGGAAAAATCAGTGTACCAAAAGGTGCAGGTGACATTAATTAGCGAGACGTCTCATCCAGCTCCTGATAGATCGATTCACTGTGAAGATCTGAGATGAAGAAACCTTTTTCTTCCTCTTCCTCCTCCTCTTCCTCTGGCTCCTTGAAGTTAAAATCCAGAATCCAGAGGAAGCGAGGCATGCCCTTGAAGAGTCAAAGCCTTTTTTGTTGTTTTTTTTGGCAGGCTAACAAAAACTTTGGACGCTGCTTAGTGATTACAGGGATGGTCAGGATGAAAGCTCCAGCGTAAATGCTAATGATATTAGCGCTGGAGCTTTCTAAACTAACGTTAGCTCCACCCAAAGCTACACCACGAAGCAGGAGCAGTAAAGGCCAGTAAAATCAGATCTCCATGTTCTGTGTGCTGGAGGGCAAAAAGTGTCATTTATTGGACTTACGACAAAAGAAGAGAGAGGACGAGGGGAAATTTCTTGTTTTCTGTGTTTTTGCATGTTTGTGGATGTTTAATGTGATTCATAAAAATAAGAACCAAGTTAATTTGTCATTTAAAATTCTTGATTTTCTCTGGATTTAACACCCAAGTTCATCATAAGGCCAACACAGATCCTCAGCTCTGTGGGTCTTCAATCCGTGCATGGTCTAACGCTTCTCAAAATTAGGCAAATTTAGGTTTAAGGCTGCAAAATGACGATTCTGCCGTGATTTTTTTACTTTACAAATTCAAAAACAAAAATGATATTGATGTTTCTCTGACTTGACTCTTGATTTAGTCAAAAAAATGCCCATTTTAAGTCCTTAAATCTCTACAAACAGGACATGGAAAGTCACTGAGAGGTTTTTAATCTTGATTTCCCCGTGAGTGAAGGAGCATTGAGATCTGCAGGGTGGTGTGCAAGAAGATGGGAGGAATTAGCCTTCCACCACCAGGTTTCTCCTCTCTGGCATTTGACCTCCCAATTTTCCTCCCCTTTCTCCCTCTGACTCACCCTTTCTCTCCCTCCTTTTCTCCGTCTTCTTCGTGCTGCGGCGATCAAAGTGCCGTGTGGTCGGAGAAATGGAGGACCAGCCTGGAGATGGATGCTGGGGTGGGTGGGGTCACAGGAGAGGAGGTGCGGAGGTGGAGAGACGAGGGGCTGAAGAACACACTATCTCCTCCTGGCTGGGAAATACGAAGTGCAAACACACACTGACTCTCTCTGCCCGAGCCTTGCTTTGTGTCTCTGGCAGCCTGCGAGGTTACGTAACCTCACATCAAAACGACTAATGACCTTTCTCTGACTTTACTGGACAACGTTCCGGGACAGAGAAGCAAAAACCCCCCATGGGAGCTGCGTGGGCGCTTCGACCCGAAGCCTCCGAAGCCTCCGAAGCCTCCAAAGCCTCCGAATCCACCGCCAACTTTAAGTCACTAAGAGGAAGCCGCAGAGTTCGACGTCCATTCTGTGTGAATTAAATCTCTGGCAAACAAAATGCAACCTGAAGTGTGTTTCTGTGTGTGTGTGGATTTTTGTCATAGGAATGTTTCTCCCTTTCCCGTGTGTGCAAATCCTGGATATGCATGTGCAAGCCTCCATGTTTGTGTGTGTGTGTGTGTGTGTGTGTGTTAGGGATAGAAAAAACAAAGATGCGGCCTGTTGTTTGTGCTGACCAGAGAACAGTTGCTGACTGCGCTCACCCCGGGTTATTTTTGGGTCATGCAGAGTTGAGTGGCAACGGAGAGCTATAAGCATGATCAACCAACTGAAAAAGGGAAAAAAAAAAAAAAAAAAAAAATCATCGGAGCAAACGTAGTCTGAAATGACACATTCACATCACCCCCACTGCTGACACAAACAGCGCGAAAGCTTCAGCATTTCCTGAATAACAAACATGTGGACCGAAGAGGAGTCTGAGCTGTGTCACCGCCGTTTCTAACGAATCATCCGGAGCTTTTTTTGAATCCGGCTCTGAATAGAGGGCAGTCAAAAAAAAAAAGGGAAAGAGATAAAGAGGAGGAACCAAAGTAGGCTACAGCACACAAAGTGCTCTGGGATGCGTGAAGCAAAAGGGAGCGCTGTGCTCTGCCCTCTGGTGGCGTGATGGGATGGGAGACGGAGTGCAGGGCTGAATCCGACAGCTTCGGAACGCCGTGTCCATGAACGGGCCTGGAATACTGATGCCACAGTGCAGGGGTGCAGGAGCTGCAGTCTGGCAGGCCCAGGAGGAACGTTCAGGCCCTCAAATCCACTGTCCTTTACAGAGACTAAAGAGGACGACTGCCTTCGTCGTGACACAGTGCAGCTTTAACCAGCGTTTCATATGAGAGGGAGGGAAATCCTCTGCATTCAAAAATAGCCAAGAACACACATGCATCCTTTGATACCTTGCAAGAAAAAACGTTTTTAGCAATTTTCTCCTCTTAACATCATGATTTTCAAGACAGTTTTTACTCCTTTTTCACTTCCAGTATAAAATATATGACATTTAGCCAATCTATCCAAGAGAAATGTCCTTATCATCATCTCCAGCTCCTCCACCCTGCAGCAACCTGTGGTGCATTTGATTTCACCTTGTAAAAATAAAAGACTTCCACTGAGGCTTAAATGAGGGATTATTTTTATTGATTTGTTGTTAAATCACAAGAGAATTGATGAATTGATTGGTCATTGAGTTTTAAAAGTTTGCAGAAAATACGGTTAATACCGATCACAATTTCTTCAAAGCCCAAGGTGACATTTAAAAAATTGCTGATTTGGTTTAGTTTTGTCAAAGCAACAACACAAAACTCTTATATATTTCATTTGCATTAATATGAGACATAAAAAAAGCATCAAATTCTCATATTTTTGAAGCTCAAACGCCTGAAAATTTCATGTCAAAGTGGCAGAACATTGTGTCTTCATGATGGAGCCGTTTGCACATCTGTAAAATTGAGACAAAAATGGTTTCAGGGCCTTTAAATGATTAACAGATTTGTCAATTATCAGTCGACTGACTCATAAAATTCCAGAAATATCAGATCCTAACGGTGGTCGAGCAGTCGGATAGTCACCGTCGGAGCAGCAGCGGCGTCCGAGCCTGCAGCCTCCGCCGGGTGTAATAATGGCACCAAGTGTGTGGTCGTCCCCTCCGACAGTCTGTCCTCCTGTCAGACACCTCGCTGCAGCAACACCCCGTCACTTCCCTCACTCTGCAGGATGGCCCGCCGCTGACTCTGTGCCAGCCGGCCGCAGACGGTGCCAGGACACACACCAACACACAGATGCACACACCTACTTACATGAAACAAGCCACTGCACACACACTCTCTCACACTCACATAAATCAAATGCTTGGCCCTCCTCTCCGCTGTCCCAGCATGCACCCTGGTTACCTGGCTCTTGTCCCGCTAGCAACAGCTGCTACCTCAGGACTGGACTGGAGGTTCCACTGCAGGATAGCACGCACACACACACATAAAAACCCACACACACACTCACAAATTCAGTCACATAAAGTGGGGACACAGACAATACTGGCTTCATTTGTCGCTGGCTCTGAGGAGAGCTCATTTGAGATGATGGATGGCTGAGCTAATCAGGGGCGGAGCCAGAGGGGCAGCCAGGGATGCCACCGCACCTCCTGGCATCTGATTGACCACCTCCACCAGAGCCAGAGACTGAAAGGAAGTTGGCTTGTTGGTGTCATGGATGGATTTCTGAACAGGTAAACTGAGTTCAGGTGCTGAGGCCTGAAGTGACCGTTAACATTTCTTGTTGGAAAGTTTAGCAAACGACCACAAAGAGATGCAAAATGAACACAAAGAAGCTTAAAATGGACAAAACATAAACATAAACATAAAATAACCTTAAAATGACCTAAAATGACAATGAAATGCTATTAAACAACCATAAAGTGATGCTTAATGACAGCAAAGAAATACAGAATGACCAGAGATGAAATCAAGCACAAAAAGTCTCAGTAACCAAAAAATGTTGCAAGATAACAGAAACACAAAACAACCACCAACTAATTAGAAAATGGCCACGAAGAGACATAAAATGACCACAATAAGACACAAAAAGATCAAACAGACATGCAAAACAACCTTATAGAAACAGAAAATGACCAAAACATAACCACAAAATGATGAAAATTGACAACACAGACACTAAAACAACCAGAAAATGACCAAAAAAATGGCTACAAACAGAAACAAAGTGATGAAAGAGACAACACCTTTGTGTCTTTGTAGTAATTTTGTGTCTTCTAGATGTTTTTGTCTTTTAGGGGTTCATTGTCTTATGGTGTCTTAATTTATTTCGGCTGTTTAGAGTCACAACTGGCATAAAGCTGAATGAACAGGGTAACTATTAATACTCCACACTCTACTTTTTTTACAATTCAGGCTTCATATTTGATTTATTTTGTACTAATTTTCCAAATTTGCCCTTCTTTCTTGAAACTGATTCTGCCTCCCTCATCCAGGAGTCTACACCTCCCCCCACCCACCCACCCACCCATCCTCCTTCGTCCCCGCTCTGAGGATAGCTCATTTGAGATGATGGAGGACTGAACTAATAGGGTGGAATGGTGCGGACAGGCCTTTTATGAAAAGTGCACAGAGATGCTGTTCGAAGCAGATGCACGGGGTCATAAAGGGAGCGCCTGCCGGGACACCTTGCCTCACCTGAATGGGACGGAGGGAGCAATTAATGGCATAATTCTGGGCCGTTAACTGTCACATTTAGCAGAGAGGGCATTATGTAAAGCAGAGCTGTGTGGGAGCTTTGAACTGCAGCTCTGCTTGTGCTGCAGCAGGGGGGCAGGGGTCACAGCCTCTGGAGGGGCGTTATGTAACAGCGGGGCCATCTCCATGACTGTCCTCTGGCCACAGTGACAGAGGGCTTCACCCTGCTTCCTCCTCCCGCTGCTTCTACATGGACAGCAGGCCTCCTTTCAGGGGCTCAGTGTATCCTAAGTGTCCTTTGGAGGATAGTTTTTTTCCTTCTTCACTGTAGAACTGCTTTGGTAGAGAAAATGTCAGATTCTTGAAAACGCTGCTCAACAGAGAGCAATTGTCCTTCAACTCCCTCCCTCCACTGCAGGTTAATGGGGAGTAAGGGGGACCTTGAAAATCCTTATAGGAAATCCACATTTCTGCTAAGAGTGCTGAATATTATGCAGAGATGTCTCAGAGAGGCGTTTTCGCGGGACGTCTAAATGGCCCACGGAGCCCTCTCGGGGTCTTCCTCATTACCTGCTGAGGTGGAGGTTTCAGTTTTGGCAGTGATGAGTCAGAATGGATGATGTTGGGGCTTAATTACTGCACGGTGACTGCTGAGAGTTCTGATGTCAGCCGAATACAGGCCTTACAGCTCAAGGACACATATAGCAGGTTGAAACATGCAATGTTAGCTAAACACGGAGCCTCGCTGTCCGTCAGTTCTTGCATAGGTGGCTGCTGTCATCACAGCTGATGCCGACCTTTTCAACCGCGGTGCATGAGTGGACTCCCTATGTTTGACAAGCTCAGGAAGCAGAGGTGGGATGTAACTAAGTACGTTTACTCAAGTACTGTGCTAAAGTTGAGATATTTAATTGTCTTAATTTAATGTCAGCTCATTTGCTATTTGAAAAGTCAGATATTACACAAAAAATACATGGATTTCATAGTTTCAGCTTAACAAAATCTCAATTTGCTGCTTTAGTTTGTCTTAACTGACATAAAAGTGACTTATTTTGAGGTTTTGACAAATGATCACATTAAAGATATTAGAAAGCATCAGTCTGGCTCTTGTTATATGCATTCCTCAGTGTTTTTAAGTTTTATAAACAAACATTTTGCAGCCCTGTATGAAAGCTGAAAATTAGCTCCATCTCAACATTAAAAATCCGACACATGAACGCATCACTTCTTAATAATGATCTAATGTAGAGTTTCCTTGACATATTTTAGATTGAATCATAAAGAAAATGTATCTTTCCAGACACCAAAATTACAAAAACACATCACTAATAATTATTACATCAACAATTATAAACTTTCTCACCACTTTATCACAAAGTTGCAGTGAGAAATGTGGACACTGAGGCCGGATGGCAGTTTGCCTGCTTTCACTACTTAAACTTAAAGGGTTAGTGAGGTCAAATACATAAACACATCAGAACAATAATCAAATTTGTCTGAGTGTAACCCAATTAAATATATACATACAAAATGTATATATTGAATATAAGCTCAACAGACCTGCACAGCCAAGAAAGCTTTTTCTATTTTAATTAGGAAAATTAATTCATATTATTGCACTGTTCTGCATTGTATTCTGCCAAAGGGCAACCCAACAAAACATAAGTCTTATTGAGAAATGCTGACCATACAGTCAGATGTAGTTCCTCTGAGTACTACTACTCTTTCTTACTCTATTACGGTACTTCACATATTCAATGCAGCACCTACACAGCTCCGCATATCATTGGTTCTTTTTGATCATCTACTGAACAAACTTCAACTTAAATAGTGTTTGAGTTTTTTGGAAGATTACTGCACCATAAAAACTGCAAGTACCTCACATTCTTAGTCTGACAAATTTGCTGTACTGAGCTTTTATTTAGAGACCTTCTGTAACCGACATATTCAACATGTTAACTCCAGATGGTCTAAAAAAGGTAACCATTAACCACTGTCATCCTCCTGTCTTTGCTTTTCCTTGCTTTTTTTTAAGTGGATTCTGACCTAAACATCTGCATTAGTCTATATAAAAATCACTTCTATAAAGAACAGACTTGAACACATCTTGGATTTTTGTTTTTATTAAACAACTCTGCAGAACAATGATGGTGACAGTTAATGCAGCAGAGACTTTGGTCCTGGTTGGTGACTTCAAGCAGTCTCTTCCTTGATGCGGTCCTTCTTGAGGGGACCCTGTAGAAGAAGAAAAAACAGCACGATCAGTTTTATGTAAAAAACTTGACAGGCAGCTGTCGGCCTGCAATCCACGTGTGGGCTCGGAGCTGCCGGTGTTCCCAGAGAGTGAACAGGGAGCGAGCACAAAGAGGCACTGCTCCCCTGCCTCACTGGAGCTCACTGTGGCACTGGAATGGAACCCAGAGTTCATACTGAAGACTGAACCAGGTTACGAACAGTGCAGGAACATCAGCGACGGAAAAAACTGACAACTTCTGGCAGAACGCAATTAGCTTCTGCAGTTTTAAATTTAAATTAGTCATTAGCTGACTTTGTGGGCTCCCAAAAGAGACCAGGACAAAGACAGGAGTGTCAGGACAAAGTCGTACCATGAACGCCTTCTTTTCCTCCACAGTCTGGAAGCGGCCGTGACCGAACTTGGAGGTGGTGTCGATGAACTTGAGGTCAATCTTCTCCAGGGCACGACGGCTGCTCTGCACCAGCAGAGACTGGAAAAGTAATAAAAAACGAACAAATTTAAGTCTTCAATTTAACCAGGATCATTTACAAAGTTAAATTTAGAACAAGTTTCATAAGAATCTAAATTTTAAACTAATAAACACTGCATTTAACCATGCTAAGCTCAAACCTGACCTCCTCTCTTAAGATTGTCTTTTAATTTGTCCAAAAATAATAAACACTATAATTTATGCTGCTTTGTTCTTACCTTGCGCAGAGTCAGCACCCTCTTCTTGGTTCCCACAACACAGCCCTTCACCATGACAAAGTCGTTGGTCACCTCTCCATAGTGGACAAATCCACCCTTTAAAACAAAGAAAAACATCAGTCACACCTTGTGCTTCCAGGAAAGATGGCAGCAACAGAAGTACAGCTTCCATCAATGCTTCTTACCAGAGGATTGATGCTCTTGTTGGACAGATCGTACTCAGTGGAGGCGTTGTTCTTCACAAGCTTTCCATCCTTGGTGTGGTAGCCCTGGCCGATCTTGTAGATCTTCTTGTTGATCTCTGTGCGGTGGTGGTAACCCTTCTGACCAGCACGGGCCACGGAGAAGGCCACACGGGCAGGATGCCAGGCACCGATACAGGCCACCTTACGCAGACCACGATGAGTCTTGCGAGGAAGCTTCTTTGTGTGCCAACGGCTGGTGACACCTAAGAAGGTAAGAGATGGTTTCTTAGAGCCATGGCTAAATACATACATGCAGCCTTGCAGAAACACCAGCTACTTCAATGCCACAGCTATTATATAACAAATTATATATAATATATATAAACCTAATAATGACACCAAAGAGAGGCAACACTACTTTGTTTTATAGGATCTTACCCTTGTATCCGTGACCCTTGGTGACACCGATGACATCAATCATCTCATCCTGAGTGAAGACTGTGTTGACGGGCACGGCCTGCTCCAGCTTCTCACGGGCCCAGTCGACCTTATCACCGATGGTGCCTCCGTTCAGCTGCACCTCCATGAGGTGAGACTTCTTCTGCCTCACGGGCAGCAGACGCATCTGGACAGATAAAAACAAAGTTCAGTACAAAGAAAACAGTTAAGAGTTTAAGGTTAAAGTTTCAGCTGTGTAGTCTCAGAAGGAAGGCAGCATGGAAGTTATCCTCATGTGTGTCGGGCGCCATGCCTGACGCAGGATCCGTGGTCTCATCACTGACAGACAATATTATTAATAACCTCATAAACATACTAACCTGTGTGTGGGCAATGATGCGGACCACCTGGCAGTACTTCTTCATGGCAGCAAAGTCCTTCTCCAGCTGCTTCTTGCCTTCATCATCCTGCCATTTCTTGCAATATTTGGTGAAAGCCTTCTTCTTGGACTTGTACCTGAGCGCACCCAGCATAGCAAGACAGAGAACACAAGGGTTGGCACAGGTCCTTCATAACCCCTGAGGGCCAGCGGAAGAACACAGTGCATAGCTGCTCACCCCCCCTCCATGTGGATAAGGGGGTTGTATCGGCTAATAAGGATTTTGGCTCATGGCACAGTTTCTAAGAAGCACTTTCCACTGGCCAGAGGAGCCCGGAGCTCATCAGGGCACGAGGCACCTGAGCGGAGCTGCCACAGAGGCCACCGTGATGTTAGACTCACTCAGTGAAAACATGTCTCTCTTATTTCCACTGGGCAACTAACACCTGCTTCAAACCCTAATGCTACTGTCCAAAGACCAAAAACTTAAGTGTCTCACCAGTTCTTGTAGAACCGACGCTTGCACTCGTCGCTGATGTGCTCGGCAAAGATGGTCTTGAAGGAACGCAGTCCACGGGGGGTGCTGACGTAACCCACAACTCCGACCACAATCATGGGAGGAGTCTCCACAATGGTCACTGCCTCAACCACTTCCTTCTTGTTGACCTCTGAACAGCAAAGACAATACATTAAAATTAACATCTGTTAAAAAATCTTAAATCTTACAAATATTAGTAACTTTCCTAGTTGGCATAAACTGCACTCAGTACTCGACATTCAGCAAGGGGTTTAAAAACCCATTCTGTCCGCCCGTCGAGAGCCTCATCACAGGCAGAACACCGTAGATAAAATAAAATTTTATATTCAAACACATGCACAACATCCAATTCCTAACCCAACATGATAAATGCAAAGACTTCCACGTACTTGAGCCTGGTCTGTCGACCTCACGGACGATGTGTGTCATGCCGGCCTTGTAGCCCAGGAAGGCAGTCAGGTGCACGGGCTTGCTGGGGTCATCCTTGGGGAAGCTCTTGGCCTTACCACGATGACGACGGCTCCTCTTGCGGGGCAAGAAGCCCAGAGATCCGTGGCGCGGAGCCGAAAACTTACGGTGGGACTGTGGGGGGAAAAAAATGAGTTAGCCCAAGCTAAGAGATAATTATGACAGTCAGATTGCCTCAAACGTATCCCTCTGAGTCACAAACAGCATAACCGTGCATGTTAATTGGTCACCACTTATTTCATATCAGCAGAGGGGTTGTAAACCGGTACATGATAATTTACCATGCTGTTAGCTTAGCTAGCTAGCTCGCTAGCATGCCACTGTACGTGTCCACCGTGACCGGCAGTCAAAACCATCCAAACCGAATTGTCTTTAAGCCTCTAATCATTTGTAACTAGCAAGTACGCTAATATTACTTGGTAATACAAATGTATTTAAAGTATTTGCCAAGTTATTTAGTTTAAAATTGTAGGTGCCGGCCTAAATCAAGCTGCCACTTTTGACCCTGAGTTTACATGCATCATGAAAGTTGAAACATCTGATTAAAATGATACAAATTTTATGAAAAGCATTTATATCGCTTTCTATATAGGTGATATAAGTGTGTATATTCAGTAATATGTATCGGATGGTGCAGATGACAGACAGATTCTCGATCAGCGTGTCAGGAAATCCAGAAAAACACTCACCATCTCGTCTCCAATCCGATTCAAAGAGGCCTTCAGAGGGGCAAGCCGGCTTCATATACTGACTCAAGTATCGCGAGATTTGGCGTGACTATCGTCAGTTTCTCTGCTTCCCAATAGGTGTATAAAACTCAACAGCCACTAGATGCTGCTGTTTGACATCAGAAAGTATCAAAGGGCATAGAAAAATAACTTGTAGTTATATATATTTAAACTGCTTTTATATTTTTATTGACTTAGAAGGCACAAAGGGATATATCTTTTGTCATATTACATATAGAAAAAAGATATAGATATAGATATAGATATCTTTTGGAATATTTCTTTATATTTGATTACCGCACATCTTATACTGTATTAGTTGTACCTGTAACAAATAAAAAAATGTGTTTTGTTTCTATTTTTTGTCTTCAAACCTGTTTACAGGAAGAAAATGAACAATTTCATATTTGTTTTTTCAATTTTATTGCTTTAATCATACTTTTATTACCCGTCCTTAGTGATAATTTACATTATTGTTTCTGCTTTTTTAGGTGGTGTTGGGTGGAAGTGTTCCTCATCTGAGGGAAAGAGACTGTTGTAAAACCTCTCAAGCTTGATTATTTGTAATTCTCTCCATAATTCTGGGCACTTACTTGACATATTATGTTCTTTTGGATAATTTTTAGTTCAAAAACTCATCAGGGAATAAATCACACTCCATAAAAATTAAACTGTCTTATAATTTATTAATCATTCATTTTAAAAAAAAACAAAAAAAACAAAGGGTATATATTTACAACTGTCAGGTTACCGCAACCATACTTTGTTTTATGATCCAGTGATGTAACAATTTTTTTGCTGAAATTCAAAGCTCTGCAATAAAATTATACCATAAAAAGCTTCATTTTAAGTACCAATGAAAATATACGGATCTCACAGACCTTCTTGGTGGATGAATGGTTAGAGCACATGCTGCAGGGTCTCACAGTTGCAATTGTCACAGGTTTATACCAGCCATCAACCACCGTTGCATGCCATAATACCCAATCTATCTTGTTTCTTGTCTATTGTTTTGTATACTGACTTTCCTCCAGTTAGGACAACAGAAGAGAAGCTTAATTTCAAGAAACATACAAATTTGCTGTCATTATGATTTCATTTCATAGATCTTATCTCAGAAATATAAAGTGCTACAAATGATCAAATCTATTCTGCAAAGGAATGCCATAATGCAGGTGAACCAGCTTAAAGTCTATACTGAATTTAACTATACACACCATGCAGCTGATCTCAGGCAACGATGAATATGGGAATGAGAACATTTCCCTTTAACTCATGCAACAGTATTGATGCAGTTTCGGTCCTGAAGAGGTTTTCAATGTTCCCGTCAAGCATCTCACCTTCACCCACTGTCCTGCTCAGTGTCTTCATCAAGCAGTGTAGTGGTACTGAAAATGTAACTTTCAGTCTATTAAATCATTTGTAAATGTGCAAGAAGGTTTGATCCAATTTGTAAGAAATACTTCCATTGAGCAGTGAAAAAAACATTCACATTTTTTTTTTACATACAAAGAAAAAGTTTACTCAAATAACCAACACAAACAAATTCTGTGGTTCAAGGGCATCTCTCAGTGTCCGCACTTGTTCAAGCTGGTAAAAAATGCAGATGCATTTCAGTCTTATCACAGTCTGTGTTGCTGCTCAAGAAAGCAGATTTGCAGGTAGAGGCATCCTCCACCTGTGGGTAAATCCTTTTTCTTTTGTTCGGACAAAAAACAACTCCAGGCCCAGTTCGAGCAGACTTTCATTCAATGGTCCAGATAAGAATGCCTGCGTGTGCTGCTGTGAACAATCATAAACCAATAAGGAACATCCAGCACAACACAGACAGGCCTTAAGAGGCCGGCCACTCGTGGTCAAGGTTCATCTTTTGGAAGAAGGCCTTTCCAAACTCATAGGTGCTTATCATAACAGCGCAGGCTGGGGCCACTTTAATCACTCTGGGCATGAAACCTAGAGACAATACAAATGTTTTTACTTTAAGCAAAGCAAACATTGTATTTCTACATCACATAAATAAGACAGTAAGTGTGTACCTGCAAAAAGGCCCCTGTAGCCCAACTCAGCCCATATTTGCTTCATAATGTGCCAGGTGGAGGCGGTTTTCTTTGAGTAAACTATAAGGAATGTGAATGAGTTACTGTTAAGAAATGATACACACCTAATTAAATACATTTCACACAATATTAACATGTACAGACCTCCCAGAGAATCCATTTCTCCCAGCTGAATCTGTCTCCTTGTCTTCACAACGTCAAAAGGCAGCGTCAGAACAGCTGCAATCTAGACACCATGACAAACAATAACAGTCAAATATACTGAATGATCGACAGGTGCAGCCAATTGTTACACATGTGCACATGCATGAGGGATAAACATTCATATCAGGTCAGCATGAGCTTAAAAACTGGTTAAGAAACATTACGCTGTGAATGTGGGTCAGTCACTGGCCTGAGTCTCAAAACATGCCCATGAAAATGCATTTATTGCTCTGACCTGAAACTCTATAATCATAGTGTTGTTAAGATTGCAGTTCTGCAGTTGTTGTTGACATTGTTTCCACCAACAGAAGAACCTGGTTGACTAATAAGTTTTACTAACAAAAAGTAGCAAAAAGTAACAAAGGATAACATTAAAAGAAACCTTGAAATGGTGATACAGTCAAGGACACTGGACAATTGTGACTTTCCGCTGAAGTTGAGTACTCACAGCTCCAGAGACGGCTCCTGCAGTAAAGCTGATGGAGAAGTTGGCCTGAGTCACTCTGGACTGTTCACACAGTTCAGCCTTCACCAGTTCATAGTTAAACCAGTACAAAGCTGCAAATATACACAAATAGGGACAGTTTTTTTTGACAATTAGTTGCTTTGCTGCAGATTACAATCATTGTATACTTTCCCTAATAACTACTATGAAAAATTACTGCTTATTTTTAGCGTACACTCTCATTTTCCAATGGTTTTTGTTGCCTGATGTGTTTTTCCATTTTGTTCCCGCTAAAGGATGTCTATTCTTTTTTTTTTTTTTTAATTTTGCTTTTGGGAATTAAAGGTCTAAGTATAGAGGCTGTGCTGTACAGAATGTACAGGAAACATTAAAGAACATTTAAAAATGATTACATAAGCTTCTCAATGCACTCCTGCAGCTGCTTCTCTGTACATCTGTTTGCTCTGAGTGCTTCAAACAGGTTTTGCAAAATATTTTTTAAAAAAAGTGGATAGTACAGCACAGTGACAGTGTAACTAGATGTGCTCTGATGAAAAGACGTCTGTTTGCATTCATTAAATGACAGCAGAAGAGTAAAATGTGCTGCAGGACCAGTTTAACTAGTTTCAATGGAGGATAAGGTACTTTTTTTTTTAAATACAGTATTGTATTGTGTTAATCTGTGGTGCTGGCCTCACCAGAGAAGGGTACGTCTCTGAGAACGGTGGGTCCCCAGCCCCTCCACAGGGACAGCAGGCCATCCTGAGCCACAGCAGAGCGAATACACACTCGTAGCTCGCTGTAGGGCAGCCGACGGGACTGCATCTTGGTCCTGATCAGCTCCAGAGGACTGATCACTGTCACAGCCCCCACTGCAACATACACATGTTTTAGAAGTCAAAAAAACCTAAACACATCACAGTTAAGACATGTTCGTGTGCTGGTGCTCTAATAGACTTACATCTGGCCAGACCTCCAGCAACAAGAGGGATGTGGTTGCCCTGGAAACCCAGACCTTGTCTGAGGAAGTCCCGCAGCTGGTCATAGCAGGTGAAGTAAATGATGGTGGCAGGTACAGCCATAACCCTGAACATACACACGTGCAAATACACAATGGTTTTAAATGATGAAGTGTTGGACAACACTGTACTCTGTGTTTCATATCAATGAAATACTAGATTGACTAGATTGACAGATGCAGCTAAATAGGCAAGTTGGCAACTTTAATTATGTAATTTTATTATGTAACTGTATCATATATTGTTATGTATTTCCAGACGGCAGCAGTTTTTTTAAACAGTCTAATTAAATTTAATTCCTTGGACATATTCTTTGATCATTTGTTGAAGATATTTTGTACAAAATCGTGAACGGATTCAGAAAAATGACCGAAAAGATAACATTTAGTCTTTATTGGGCTGATCTGCGAACTAAAGGCCCATGCATTTCTCATCCTAACTGAGTGTATTAAAAAGCTTTTGTAAATGAGAATTCAACCACTCACAGTGTTGGTGGTAGTCCACTCCACAAAGACCTGAGTCCTTCATGTCGAGTGATTTTCACAAATGCATCCTGAGGGACACACAAAAATTCATATTTGACCTATTTTGATTAATTTCATGGCAAAAAAACCCTAAAAGCTGCTCATTTACTTGTACTCACAAGTGTCCCGCTGAAATGTGTTGGGGTTTTGTACCAGCTGTTGCATCCGGTTCCATTCTGACACACATAGATGTGATCCATCAGTCCATTACAATACAGGAAACATTTCCCTGTAGAGACAGAAAAACCATTTGCAAAAGAGATCAAATCAGAAATTAAGTTTATGGCCCTGGCCTTCCTGCAGCTAACAGGATAATTTAATCTGAAAACAACATTCTAGTTAGAGACATATCTGAATATTAGTATGATTTCATCTGTAAAGATTTCTCGTCCGAGTTATACAATCCCTGACTGAGGAGAAAAACAGCAATGGCAATGACCACGGAGTCACCCAAAAGACAACATCAGGGCTGTCCTTGTCATTGCTTACTTTACCTGTTTGTTTAGGGGCTTGTTTAAGATAAACTATCGACTACATTTGCTGTTTCAGAGAAAAAAAAAACACATCACAACCTGCTTCTATTACAGATTTTACTCTGTTGACATACCACAAGAAAATAAAACACAACACTCGGAAGGGACAGAAAATCTTCTGCAAAGAGGGATACATTTCTGATGGATATGTTTAATAAGGAATAAATTTTCAATTTACTGAAGCTACCAAACTGCAGAACCTCAGCTAACATGAATTGGTACTTTGAAGCCATGTGCGAAGACAAACAACATGCAGATCTAAGCTGATAGAAAACATTTGAATGTGTTGGTCTATTTTATTTTCATTGGCAAGAGCTGTTTGTCAGCTAAGCACGTGCTCACAGAAGCTGCCATATTTTAGCACGCAGCAACAGTGGGTTAGATACTTACACTTGGAAGGGCGGATGACGCCACCCCATGGAGCTGATTCACAGGCTAAAGCTGTGAAACACAGCAAAAAGCAAGAGATAGAGAGAACAAAAAACAAAGCATAAAGACAATGCAAACGATACAAAAGACAAGTGTTGTGGGTTAGTAAAGCATCAAGCTTGATGGCAGTCACAAGCTGCTGGTAAATCAAAAGTCAGTGCTTAAAATACGACCTAAAACCGCAAAAAAAGGCAAGCTTCTTTTCCTACCTTGGCGGAACGGTGTTTGCTGAGCCTGCAGCCTTATCTTCACAACGTCCAGCGGTGTGACTGTAAACAAACACAATTAATATTAGTATGCTAAAGACAAACACCCAACTGCCAGTGTTTTTAGGTACCCCAACAACAGTCTTGTAATAAATGCCACCTTCATGATGGTTATAATATTTAGTGGGGTTGAAAGCCTTACAGATTAGTGGTGGAGACACCACCTGGTAATGCTGGTGGACTGTACTGCATTATGTCAGCAGGTATTATTTTATACACCGAAATCATATATCAATGAACATTAATGCAAGCAATACAGTTTAACGGCACCACAAATTTCAGCGTTTTCTAACGTCTACTAAAGTTGACAAAGTTTAATCAGTTGTAACAAAAACAACTAAACATATAAATGGTATTATTAATTTATATAATACAGCATTAGTGTGGGAAAACTCTCCTGGGTTAAAGCAATATTACTTAAGACGTACAGACATAAGGTTTTTTTTTTAGTCTGTTTCCATGATCTCACCAAAAATAGATGTGAGGAGGGCTCCAGTGCCAGAAGCCAGCATCTGCTGCACTGGAGAGATCGCAGCCACGGGGCCATTGACAGCCCGCTCCCCCATCCTGCCCACCTGTCAGACCAAAACACGTAAGTCACACTGAGAACACAATGTTCTGTTACTTGACTTCACACAGGTGTTTTCTGACCCTGTTCAATCCTTTTAGTCTGATGGTTTTCTCTCCTTTGTTATGTAAAACAACCAAGAAGAAGTGCTGTTATCCTGCAGGATCAGCAACCTAATACTCAACCTAGTCTGTGGTTTGGTTAGTGTCCTGTTATGTCAGAGAACTGATTGTGTGACGGACAGCTTCTCCTAATAAGCTCCAAGTTAGTCTTAATGAGGCTTTAAAGTTATCAAGTTATCATGGCAAAAAAATAAGATTAGAAAAATGTTACAAATAACATTAGTGGTGAAAAAAATTGAATTTAAACTTCTGTTCTTCAGAAAAGAAAACTGTATGACTGAAAAGCAAAGACCGATTGTTGTTGGGTATTAAAGCCAAAACAGACAGCCTTTGTTGATGTGAGCTGAGTAAGTCAAGGCGGGGTTGTTATAATGGGGTTGCTGAAACTTATTGATAACTTATCTATGATGTGCATGTCACTGGACAGCCACATGGACACAGAAGTGTTGGTAGCACATTATTAATATTTAATCAGACAATAGTGTTATGTAACAGAAGCAAATAAATAGAGCAGGGACTGATATGATATAATATCCATATCAGACTAACTTTCAAAAGTAATCAAATTACTTTTAAGGAGTGCAATGGCAAACTGACGGATGGCTTTCACTCAAAGAGACCTACCAGGTAAATTAACAGGACTTTCTGATAGTTTACACATTTATGTTTTACACCCTTTTTTTGAAATACTCACTTTATAACCTCAAGAAGTTTTCAATTAGCAAGTAAAAGCATTGAAAATATTTAAATACTTTATAACTCATGAAAAGAAGTCTAGTTACTAGCAGTTATACATGCATTGCTGTGCACTTAATTAGTTAATGTTTTTTTACACTTCTCAGAAGTTGTCTGTTTGTGGAATCTACCAAACTTCCAGATAAAATAAATTGCTTTGTAATACATTCATATTTAATCCCTTTTGTAGATTTATTTTAACCCTTTCAGTAATAACTGCTGTCTGGCTAAGATGTCTACTGATGAAGACAGAAATAGGTGGTCCTCTGGTCTACACCTGATATTAATTATACACACTCTTAACTACATTATAACATATGGTTTGAATAAATATCCTAAAACAAAATTTGCATATGGAAGATGTTTACATAACACATTCATTTCATAACAGTCATTCAATCTGAGTGATGGCCTTGTGTCCCAAGGTGTACACCCTTTCAGCACTTAATTACACTTTGGTGTGGCAGTTACTGACACTTTTTCCTCAAAGCTTGCCTGGTCAATAAGCTACTTGGCCAAACCAGTGTTTTTCTACTGCCTAAGGGTCATAAAAACTTACAGCCACATAACTCCTAAAACAGGAACATGTGTGGGATCTCTCTGTCACCTTCACCTAAGTTACACAACGTTGTGAGGTGGCTATTTCCTTTTTTAATCCTCATATATTATACTCATGTTGACGGGATACAAGCTAATGAAAAATCAGATGGACAGGATAACCAACTTGTAATTAAATTAATTAACGTTTCACTGGTTTATGTGAATCAATCTCTTTTGGCGTGGACACTGACACTCGTTGTCAGCAGTCAGCACGTTCTGCTCTTTCCTTCACCGTTAGCTAACGTTAGCTCTCTTGACTTAATACACAAACAAAATTAACAACGCTTTATTTTCTTGACAAGAAGAGGAACCGTTAGATTAAAATCAATACGTAAATTTGTAAAATTCATCAACAGTCAAGTTAAACCTGTCTGAAGTATGGTATCATGTAACTGTTAGCATGTGAGTGCAATTTAGCTGGGTAGCTAGCTAGCTTTCTATGCAATGCTATCGAGTATTTTTTTTTAAATTGACAAGCTAACGTCAACGGTTACTCACCTCTACTTCAACTGCCAGCGTCGTCGTGAAACAGAGGCGTCTTCGCCCATTTTAATTCGGATTAACGTTACGTTGCCACATTAAGGGCTAACTTAACGTTAAGATGTGACTTGCTTGCGTTCTCCATTGAAAACTGCCTGTAAACATGTTTTTTTTTGCAGGGGAGCTCGGCTCACACGCGCTGCGGGGCAGGCTTTGAGCGAACGGCTCGCTTGGCCCCGCCCCCTTTGCATCTGCTGCGGCTGTAGCTCCGGCGCCGCCTGGTGGACAAGACAGTGTGGTGCGCTGCAGCTGTCGCATGTAAACAAGTTTGTCCGTCATTGAACTTGATCTAAGCCTGTTCAGCGCAGCATACGGATAAACAGGAGCGACTTTTATGAACGTTATCATGGTAAAACATTTTAAATAGAAATATTTTGATAGAAGAAACCCTGAGAGACGCTATAGGCTATTCAGGTCTCTCTCTCTCTCTCTCTCTCTCTCTCTCTCTCTCTCTCTCTCTCTCTCTCCGTCTCTCGGAGGCGTGTTCATCAATAAAGTGCCAGGTCCATCAGCTGCCCTGCTTTGAGGTGAGACACTTGTGAAAGTCCTAGCTACTCACAACAGCCCTTCAATCTTAAAGGTAAGATCATATTAGTTTCATCTTTTAGCCCAAACTGTGTGACTTGCTCTGCACATAAAGTCGTAAAAGTTAATTGTAAATACGTTTCACAATATCTAGCACAGATTTACATTTACACGACATACTTTAAATTGCTTTGACGGTTTAAATAACTTCCTTCTTTTTAAACATCAACCCTCTTCTGTACAATGTCCTCAGTTTTATTTGACTGGTTGAGATATTTTGACAAAAGGCGTTTCCCCTCACACAAACGAAAATGAAAGTGATTTAATTTGCTTTATTCTAACGTCTGCTGTGCCCCCTTTGCTTATTCATTGCGAAATACGAGGATATAACTAAGTAAAACCTTAAAAGGATGTATTAAAAGTGTGTGTACCCCCCTGTGCAGATGCAGAGGTGGGTTGTGATCTGTTGGGCTTCTTTGGCTCTGGTTGCTGCATATGAGTGTCCAGGTGGGGGAAGATGTGCAGACGGTCAAACCTGCTGCAGCAACCCAGTCAACGGCTATGAGTGCTGCCCGTTTGATCAGGTATTGTTTTAAACTCCTGCCTTTATATTCTGCATCATAATTACCCCAGCAGACACACCTCTAAAAAATTGAAAGAAAATAATCACAGTTAATCTAGTCTGGCATTGGTAATTTTATTTAAGTCCTTACTTTTGTCATTGCACAAAATTGGCCACTTTAAAGCCTCATATATTCTTAAATCATCTCCTAAACAGTATCAAAGCTACTCAAATATGATACAAGTAATTAAAATGTTACAAACAGATTGTTTCCAAACAACACTAACTCTTACAATATAAAATCATGAAAAGAGACTGTAATATCTTTGCTCAAGATATATTCACAGGATAGTCTACAAATTCAAAACCCTTTTCTCTACTTAAGTTTTTTAGCTGTTAGACAAAGTTTATTTGTTTAAAGACAAGAATCTGACTTTCTTGAATTTCAAAGAAAACAGTATATTGATTGTGCCTAAAATGCTTAAAATCTAAAAATCCAAACACCAAAAGGTCAACTACACAGCCAAGTCATGTTCAAGCTAGCTTGAGATAATCATAATTAAAAGCTAGCCTAAATGTGATTAAAAAAATATTCATGTTGATTAACAACATACTTGTAATTTATCAGTTATCCTGCATATGTGAGACAGCAGCTAAATCCAATAATAGAGATTAAAAAACAGCTGATTATGACCTGCTAAAAAGGTAGCTAACCTAGCTTGCTTGCTTAGCCGAGTAGCTGTAATGGCCCTCTCAGCTTTTCACCTAAGTGTAATTTACTTTTTAGTGAGAATGATCTACTTTTAAATTACAAATGTACTCCGGTAAATTGTAAATGAATTCATCACATTGTTATCAAGTTTTCTGAAAGAACACTCTCTGTTCTTGTTACTGTGTCTTCAGACACTCCCTCAGGTTTTTCAAAATGTTGATAGGCTATATCAATATTTCTGCCTTTGCAGGACAGCGCAATTTAACATAAACTCTCAACAGGATAATCCAAAGGACTGTCATTATAATTCAAATTAACCTGAATACTCTGAAGTGTCTTTGTTCATCACTTAGTTAAATATGTAAGATAACATTCTTGTGCTCTAAAATAAAGAGGTATGAAGGCTGTACAGTCATCCTTTTCATGCTCACTGGTGTTTTACTACTTTATGGACCAGATAAGAGCTCAGGCTCCATTAAGCCAGTGTGATATCAGTATTAAAACTTTGGTAGTCAAAGTGCTCCTACTACTACTCATCCTCTTAGGCTGAGTGCTGCGAGGATCACTTGCATTGCTGCCCTGCTGGAACAATCTGCGATACGGCCACATCCAGCTGTGTGAATGCTAATGGGTCCACCCCCTGGATGGAGAGAACTCCTGCTAATCAACCCAGACTCTCCAAAGTAAGAAAACAGATATTTTCAGCTCTCATGATTAAAGACCGAGTAAATACTGGAGGTATTTAGGGCAAGTATTCCCCTTTCCATCCCGTCTCACTAGTCTTTCAGGATGATCAAGACGTACATGGGGGAGGAGGACGACAACATCTGTCCTGATCAGTCACGATGTCCTCCGGAGTTTTCCTGTCTGATGGCCTTGACAAAGTATGGCTGCTGTCCCCTCGCTCAGGTAATCAAACCTTGTCCAAAACATAAATAACATGCAACAACTTTTAAACATAAATATATAATGTGTAGTAACAAGAAAGATGCAGTAGATGCAGAAAATGGAGGTAAAAAAAAACAATTAAAGTGACAAAATCAGCAAAGCAAAAAAGGAAAATTTAGCAAAAAAGATCAATAAGAGGATATAAAAACCAAACCCATGAAAACAAGTCTATAGTGCCCACTGTTAAACCTCTCACACACTCATACTGATGGTGTACCGAGTTCATATGTCATGCAAAACTAAGATTTGTTCTCTAGAAACCCAGTTACTTCCTGTCATAAAGAGGATCTTTGCTTGTTGCCTTTTTATCAAGCAGTATCACTACATTCAAGAAGAAGAGAAATATGTTATTTCTGTTGTCAAGAGAAACTTAATATAGAAACTGCAGTTTCCTGTGCTTTGTTGTTGACTTGTTGACTGGACAGTTTTCTAGCAAGTGTGAAATGCAGTGCATAGACGAGGCATCATTAGATGTGTAGTAAATAAGATTGAATCCTTGTTTCTTTATAAAAATATAATTTTTAAAAAAAATCATAGTAAAGTTTTGATGACATCCATAAATGGTTTAAAGTTATATTGCGTTTATTAATTGATTACCTGACCCCTAACAGGGAATCTCTTGCTCTGACGGGAAACACTGCTGTCCTGAAGGTCATGAATGCAGCGCAGACAGTCGCTCCTGTGTGAAAAAAGGTGAAGCTCTTCTACTTTCTACCACAACTTCCCTCCGATAGGTTGTGACAGGTCTGCTCCGGGTTCCCAGAGTTAAAACTACAACAATGTAGAAGCAACATTTGGTGTCTGTTCACCACAAATCTGGAACAAACTCCAAGAAAACCTGAATGTACTTCCACTTTTAGTTCTTTAAAGCTGAGGTTTAAATCCCACTGAGTTTTGTCAATTGAAATTGTGCTTTAATGTAGCATAACTTTAATACTCCTGCATCTTTTTTGTGTCCCTTTGTTTCTTGTGTATATTTTTTAATACTTTTCTGTGTCATGTAAGGGTTGCTTTACTCTCATCAGGGGTTTACTTAATCTCAAGGACCCTTACTTTTAAATTGACACGTATTTTAACATATGATTTCTTGTTGCAGAGCTTGTGACCACAGTTCTGTGCGGCGACGGAGTGTCCGAGTGTCCAGATGGAACCACATGCTGTGAAAACGCAGAAGGAAAGTGGGGATGCTGTCCCATGCCAAAGGTACAAAATGGCTTATCTTTTCATTTTAAACACACAGAAGATGACAGCACAGAAATGCTGATGTCACTCCTTACCATGAGTGAAAGTATAATTGAATAAAAAAGTCAAATGATGGCTTTGCATGGCCTCTCATGATGTCCACTTATCGTTAGTTTATGGTGTCTTATCACAAGTGGTTCTATGGGGATACTCTAGTCTTTGTTGTCTCAACAGGCCGTGTGCTGCGAGGATAAGACTCACTGCTGTCCTGAAGGAAGCACATGTGACGTCGAACACTCTAAATGTATTTCCTCAACCACCAAAAAAGAGATGCCAATGTGGGCCAAACTCCCTGCTAGGATCAGAGCAGAGTGGGAGAACCAGAAAGGTCAGATTTGTTTTAGTTGCAATGTAAGCTTACTTCCTCTTTCTGGGAAATCATTGTCTAAATCTGTTTGTGTGGTTATGCAGTCTGATCAGTGTTTCTTTTCCCTCACAGAATGCGAACAAGTGACCGCGAAGACTGTTGAAAATGACAGCCCAGAAAAAGTCCCTAAAGTCACCACAGTGAATCCAGTTCCCTTTTCAGATAAGGAAGTATCCGTGTCGTCTTTCAGTGCAGCAATCGCAGGTTAGAGGTTTATTTTGCATCAAATTATGTTAATGCTGGTGTTTTAAAGAACCATAAAGGGACACCTAACTAAAAAACGTGATTTTTTATTTTAATTAAGTCTAGTTTTATCAAAATTTTTTTTGGAGTAGGTTGCAGAATTTTTTAAATATTGGCCATAGAAATGTCTGCTTCCTCCCACATATAATGGAAATAAAAGACACTTGGTGGTGCTTGAGCTGAAATGTCCCTTTAGAGGTACAAATTCATCAGCAGACTTTTCTTATAACAGACATTTTGGTTTGATAACACTGACAAATTCTGTTTAAGTCAGGCGTGTCTGTGGTTGTACCAGTATTTCTAGTTTTAACAAGACATCCATGCTCTTGAAAAGGTCTGTGATCAGTTACATACAGGACAGCTGTTTTCATCCTGCATGCAGTAGTTGTGTTGTTGTAGCAGGTTTTCATAATCAGTGACTGTTTAGCATCGGTTTTGTATCAACTGCTGTAATATGATCAACGTAGCTGGTATCTATTAGCAGAAAACACACTTTCTAAAGTTTGTCCAGGTTGCATTTTTTGCCATCAATATGAGTTTAGATGCCAGATATGAAGAAAAAGTCACTGATGTTGGTTTTTTCCAGGTGACGTCCCTTGTGATGATAAAGAAGCCTGTCCAGATAACACCACGTGCTGTAAGACCCAAGAGGGTGGTTGGGCTTGCTGTCCTCTACCACAGGTAAAATGATGGCCGCCATTTTTTCTGGTTGAAGATGTAAAAAAAGTTGTAGCCAATGTGTTCATGTTTATTTTTTCTCTTCCCTGATTATGTTACTTCCAGGCTGTGTGTTGTGACGATCATGTTCACTGTTGCCCACACGGTAAGAAGTGTAACCTGGCTGTCGGGACCTGCGATGACGACACATGCTCTGTGCCGTGGTTTCTGAAACTACCCACAATCCCCAGGATGAACGTACGATCGGGGGATGTTATTTGTGACTCCACCCACAAATGTGCTGACAACACAACCTGCTGCAAGAACAAGGAAGGAGGCTGGTCCTGTTGCCCCTTAGCTCAGGTAAACACATGCACTCACTGATATTTTTAAGCATCAGATGTTAGACTACATCTCCCAAAATCCTTTGCCAACCTCCAGTGATGGCAGCTGTCACCCCTCATGCCAAATACACAATCTTTCTGTCAAACAGCTGTTAGCAGCTGCCAGATATGTAAAACTTCCTGGGGATTTTCTCCTGAACAGACCTACAAGAATCTGAGTATAAAATATTTGGTAGAATATGCAAATAGTTTAAATAGCCTCAGTATTTTAATGTCTAAATAGTAGACAATAAGATGCTGTAAAAGATTTATTTACATGAAATAATCAAACATTATTTATTCTACTAATATATCAACGCTTTAGGAGATACATTTCTTTTCTATATAAGTCACATAAGTAGATCAATATGACTCTGTTATCTGTTCAGTAAATTTGGAGCTACCAGCAGTTGGTTAGCTAAGAGCTAGCATCAAGAGCTAGTTTAGAGAGCTAGCTTAATTTATTACAGTTACCAGAAACAGGGGCTTCTGCTGATGTGCAGATTAATCACACAGAAATATCATGTTAATTAGTAAACTTTTGAGAAGCAGTAGGTGTTTTTTTTAACCTTTGGACAGAGTCGGGCCAGTTTTTACCCCGCGTTTCCTGTCTTTGAGCGAAGCTAGGCTAAGCTAACCAGCTGCTGGCTGTAGCCTTTTATTTACCATAAACACAGAAAGAAAGTTTCGGTCTTCTTTGTCAAACTATTAGCAAGAAAACAGATGAGAATATTTTCCAAAACATTATACTATTCCATAAAGTTTTGCTTTTTTGTTCTTTTTTGTTTTTTTGTTTGTGCCTTTTTGTTCATAAGGCGGTCTGCTGTGATGACCACGAACACTGCTGCCCCTCCGGCTACACCTGTGACACGGCCTCCCTCGCCTGTTTGAGCAGCTCAGGTACAACACCTATGCTACAGAAGACACCTGCCCTCACCACCGACAGCACCACTGAGGACACGCTGACAACAACGAGTACCGAAACCCAGAGTTCAGAAGCAAGTACAGAGCAAACGGAGGACAAGACAGAGGAGCCAGAGGAGAATGACGAAGTTGACGGCAGGATAAAGTGTGACGAGCGCACCAGCTGCCCTCGTTCCTCCACCTGCTGCTTCATGAAATCATCTCAAAAGTGGGGTTGTTGCCCACTGCCACAGGTAAACGCTGCTTCTTCACCACATCACAAACCTCCAGTCACATAAATCCTGCTATTTAATTCTTCAGCAACAAGGAATTTACCACTTCAAGGCATAAAATGATCGTTATACTGTATTTATGACTTCAAATTATAATTATTTCATTACTGATTATGGTTTTACTTTTTGTGTTGTATTAGTAAGCAGAATATAAACATTAAATAAATTGTGAATTAACTGTAATGTAGTTGTAAACACTTGCAACATACAACAACCACATTATAGTGTGTTATAAACTATTCAGTACATGTGTGTATATTGATTTTAAATGCTAAGTCGGGAAGGTCAAGTAAAAAGTTACTTAGATAATTTTCTCAGCTAATCAATTACTATTTTTTGTGATTGTGCCTCTTTATGTGTAAAAGAAAACTGCTCTGCAAACATCTCAAACCCTTAGAGATGAACAGCAGTATTACCTCTTGTTTTCCACGTGATATACTTCCTGTTCTCTAATGACATTTACACTCTTGTGTGTGAACCTCAGTCACGTTACTGTTACAGGAGACAGTATATTAAGTAATTCCTTCAGGTTGTCAATCTTAAGTTCAATTCTCTTTACTCCTAGAGTGTTGCCTCACCACTTGTGTTTCAGTTCGCTCATTTAAAGAAGAACTGGGTGAAGTAAAAGTATCACTTCCTCTCTCACTTCTCCCTCAGGCCGTGTGCTGCTCTGATGGAAACCACTGCTGTCCCGCCAACTACAGGTGTGACGAGATCAACACCTCGTGTGTCAAAGGGGAAGTGGTCATTCCTTGGTACACTAAGCTTCCAGCCGACACCAGCGTCCAGGACGTTCCCAGCTCCGTGCAGTGCGATGACCACAGTCAGTGCCCTGAACACACCACCTGCTGCCAGCTGGAAACGGGCCAGTGGGGCTGCTGCCCGCTGGAACATGTGAGTACTGTGGTTCATTGTGTTTAAGGAGAGACTACTATGAGTTGTGCATCTACTTTGAAATGAAAATGTAAGTCGCACTATCGGTTTACAAAAGCTACGTCAGTGTTTGCTCATGCAAAACATGGGATGTCATTTTGATACTCCTGTGCACGCTGTGTCTGCAGGCTGTGTGCTGCCCAGATAAGGAGCACTGCTGCCCGCAGGGTTACACCTGTAACATGGCCGCTAACTCGTGTCAGAGGCCCATCAGCCTGCTGCTGGACACCATCCCTCTCACACCGGTGTATCTGCCCTCGAATCAACCCGAGAACAAAGACGTCAAGTGTGATGAACAGACCAGCTGCCCGGATGGACAGACGTGCTGCAAGGTTTCGCCCACCGAATGGGGCTGCTGTCCATTTCCAAATGTATGATGTGCAGTAATAACTCCAGCATTTACAAGAGTAGATCAATATTTTTGGGAAATGTTCTAATTTGCTTTCTTGCTCAAAGTTAAATGAGAGGATTAATACCAGTCTCTCATCAAGTAGAAGAATTAAGCCAAATGCACGCAGATTATTAGCTTAGTTTAGCAAAAAGACTGAAAATAGAGGGAAACTGCTAGCTTAGCTGTGTCTTACAGGGATTAAACCTATCTGCCAGAAGTTAATGAACATGTTATACGTGTTCGTTTGCTCATTGTTCAGCCAGGGTGACTCTTTTCCTGTGTTTCCAGTCTTCGTGCTGAGCTTTGCCAAGTTTTCTGGCTGCTGGCTGTAACGTAACTGTATTCACTGTTTAGAAATGAGAGTAGTAATGCTTTCAATGTAATTCTCAACAAACTAGTGGATGTCAGTCTATTTTCTTTAACCCTCAGACAGAGCTAATGCCACCTTCAGGCTATTTTGATCATTTACAATATACATAATATACAATACACACATGATCACAAATAATTTGATATTTGGATTTTTTAATATAATACACTTTTAATGTTAAAAACATGCACTGAGGGAAGATGTTTAAGGTAATTTAGTTAATTTGCAATTTCAAGGTGCTTGTTCTTTAATTTATTCTGTTACTGTATCTTTGCTTTTTACTGTATTTCAGAGGGATATTTAGTATTTTTACATGTGCACATTTATCTGACATCTATAGTTACTAGTTACTTTGAAGATAAGGATATCACATATACAACATATGATCAACTTATAACATATATGAGACTTACCAACACTCAACAGTAGTATTATCAAAGCAGTAGTATTAAAATGCTGCTGATAAGTTTAGTTAAAATGTTCTTTCCATACAATTTATACAATAATACAACAGTCTACACCTGAGTTAATGTGATTATTTGTACTTTATGTGGGTCAAATTTCAAAGGTTATTTACTTCTGTTGTTTCTTTGACCGCACTGAAGCACCTGAGTGTTTCTTCCACCTCCGCTGACGCTGTTCGTCCTCTGTCCTCTCCACAGGCGGTGTGCTGCAGCGACATGCTGCACTGCTGCCCCGCCGGCTACATTTGCGACGGAAGTGGACAGTGCTCCCAGAACCCTGCGCACTGGTACAGCTGGAACGTGTTCCTCGGAAACAAAAAGAGAGCTTTAATAGTGTGAAGACGTCTGACCTGTTCTGACACGTTGTCATAATGTTTATTGTGATAGCTTATGTTACAAAGACAGATAGATCTTTATTATTCCAAGCTCAGTTTTCTACTCAAAACTCTACTTCGTCTATAAAAAAAATCTACTGAAACACTCCGGAGAAAATATGATTTTATTTGCTGTCAGTCTTCTGTTTCTCTGTGTTCTGCTTTAGGTGCTTTCCTGTTACAAATTGCACCTCTTTCTCAATAAACATTCACAACTTAGGGTTTAGTTTAACGTACTCATTTAAGTAATGCAAACTGACAAACATGAACTGTCCGCATTATGAGTGAATTAGCTGTGATGCATACAGTTTTTTGGTGAGTGCTTGGTGTTTACTTATAATTGTGACATCATTTGTAGCAAAATATTAAATTTTAAAAAATCAAAACTGTTTTAATACCGTGAATCATGTTGTCACTTGTGATATTATGAGTTTTACATGCAGGAATACACGCTTGGTGCAGCTCAATCAACTGAGGAGTCAGAACTGGATACATATTTCCATAAAATTAATAAAAGAGACTTGATGTTACAACAAAACAACTTGTCAGATCATTTATTTATAAGATCACCAATGGGAGGTATATGTGCGTGAAAAGCAGTAAAGAAATTCATGTTTCTTTTAAGCAACAAAAATCTGTCAAAATATATGTTACAAGAAACAAGTGCGCTTAATTTCAATTGAAATATTGACAAAATGTCCGCTTGATTTTCCTTAACTTACTTCCGGGATGGAATTCCACTCTTTAGGCTGACGTCGATCTACCTGAAGCGTTTTGACGTCATCCTTTTTTTTTTTTTTTAGTAACTTCTCATTAATATTTGGATTTATGGGGCCTCCCCCGTGTGAGCGGTGTTAAGTTCTGTCTACACAGCAATCGAACTTTCCTATGATAGATTTCAAAATAAAAGCAATTACATTTTTCAAAATATGAGCTCTATGTTAAATCAGTATAAAAAATTCAGCTTTTTCTCGTAGAGGGAATAGTACACGGCATAGGCTGCTTGAGAAAAAGATAAAGTAACTTTTATTATTAAATTATTAAAAAAAGAATTGAATTCAAAATTGTAGGGAGAATCAGTTTTAAATTCCATTCATTACAATACATTAATTCGTACTACACATACATGAAAGCTCAGATATTTCTGTTTAACATATGTAGAAATCCAATTGTGGTTCTGCTTTAATCCGTATACAGTAGGTAATATGGGTGTAAAAATGAATAGTAAATTCAATATCTCTCAGTCATTGTATTTATAATATTTATATAGATGTATATGAAATAACACATAATCAAAAATCATTTAATGTAATTTCTGTAGCGTCACTTAAGTTTTTTTTTACAAATTGGAATATTCTTTAAAAACTTATCCCCCTTTTTTTAAAAAAAAAAAGTTGAGCATGGGAGTTTTTTGGTCTGAAAACAGTTTTTCCAAAAATATTCCCTAATTTTCACATTATTAGACAAACACATGAATACCCTTTCTTCTATATTTCCAATTTTTGACTAAAGATGCAATAAAAGGACAGTTTTTATTAGTTTTCAATTTTATTTTATTTTACTCTATTTTTTTTTCTTTGTGTTAAACCCTAATTGAGTATAAGGTGTTTTTCTTGAAGTTGTGGTATAATTGAGTATCCTATTTTGTATCTTAATTTACTCGTTTTTTATTGAGGTAACATTCTTCATGAAGAAATTTCAGTGGTTAATCAAAATTTAGTAACTGTAAGACTACAACTTTTACTAAATTTAGGCTTAAAATTTCTTTCTCAACTCACATTAGACTACTTTATGGTTTCAATTTCCGATTTTAGTCGATTTTTTTAGTCAAGCGCTTTTATTTTGAAGACAAACTATAGTACTTCAGGCATTCCCCTCGCTGCATCCAATCAGATTGACGTGTCTCCGCTCTACGAATGAATCATCCTTCCCAAGATGGCGTTACACCTGTTTCTCCTGTGTTGATCCTTGTTGTCTGCGCAACATTAAAAAAGGCATCAGGATCGGCGCGTAAATAAACTGGCGACGAAGATAAACAACCGGAGTAAACATCCAAAATGTCCACCGAGGAGCTGTCAGCCTCGGACAGCGAAGCCGTGTTCGCCGGCGCCGGGGAGCGATGGGCACCGGTCGGCGCTGTGGCCAGTCCCGAGGATGAGAGCGGGAGCAAGACCGCTGACCAGCCGTCGCAGAGGAGCTCGTCCTCGGCCACCGATGAGGAAATGGCCACCAAGTTGGAGAAGCTGGAGGAGGAGCACGACTTGCTGAACTCCTCTCTCCTCGCCCTCACCTCCCACTTCGCTCAGGTCCAGTTTCGGCTGAAGCAGATCGTTCACGCGAAGAGCGAGGAGAAGGAGAGGATGCTGGCCGAGCTGGAGGAGTTCGCCTTCAGGGGCTGCCCGCATGTGGTGGGCTGCAGGGCTCAGGACGCCAAGCAGCTGGAGAACTCGGTGAGGTTTCTGGTCATGATTTGATACCACAGAGTACAAACAATACACACACACACACACACACACACACACACACACACACACACACTCTGTCTATAACAAACTATGTTTACCAGGAAAACAGGTGTCAAATTGATTTCCTTGTGTTTTGACGCCTGTCATTGAATGATGGCCCATCCTCCATGTAGTTATTCCAAAATTAATGATCCGTATGACATCTCTGTGTGTATCTGGGCTTTAAGTACAAATATGAGATTAATTCATGTGTGTGTAAGCATTAAAACTCAAAATATTCAGTGGATAGAGAATAATGGATCGATTGTTAAAGTCATTTATAAGCCAAAAAGGTATAACATTTCCTGCTGTCAGCCTCTCAAGTGAGAGGATTTAGTCTTTTTCTTCATCTTATGTAAAAGTTAAATACATATTATTGTGTTTTAGACTATTAGTTGGACAAAAAAGGCACCTAACTAATGTTATTTAGGTGCTCAGGACATCTAATTGTTGTTTTTCATTATTTAAACTCTTTAAACCATCAGTAATAAATCAATTTAAAGACAGTTGTCTAAATAATCAGTAATGAAAGTAAAGAGTTGGTTGCAGCTCTTGTCCTTACTGGATATAAATACATACACACACTGATAAACAGAGTAAGTCCTGGTGGAGTTGTACCTCCACCTGAGGGGCTGTGAGTTTACTTTATTAAAGCTGATAAAAGCGTGCCTGTTGCGTCACACTCGACGCTGCTGCACCCACCTCTCCTTCGTTCCTACAGATCTCTTATCTCCACCGGACAAAGCTGCTTTCGCCACAAGTGTGTGTGACTCACTGTGGCTGCAGGTTCAATGAAAATGCCTCCAGCAGATCACTATCTGTTTAATAAAGGCTTCTGTGTACACAGCAGTGTTGAAGCAACCTGCTTTGTTCCCGTCACTGTTTACTCCGTTCTCTCTTTACATTTACTCTGACCTCAAGCAAAGTCTCAGCCTCATTTAATAACTATTTGCAATTATTTCTCCACCCTAAATGTCTGTTTTTTCATGTCATTTCTCTCTTGCCGCATGCTTTGCTTGCAGGGGGATCTGGTGAGTATGATACTTGACGTCTTATTGAGAGTTTGGTTTCTGTGTTTCTGTGTAAATGATGTGACACAAGTAATAACAGCACTCTGACTCTTCGTGTTTTTAATAGTGATATTTCGAGTTTCTGTCTGTAGAAATTAAAATCATTGTGTGTGTTTCTCCTGTCAGACCGAGAGGGAGAAGAGGGAGCGACTGGAGGCTCAGAGGAAAAAACAGAAGGATCTCATTTTCCAGCTGAAGACGCAGCTGGATGATCTGGAGCGCTTCGCCTATCAGGAGGGCAGCTACGACTCGCTGCCGCAGTCTGTTGTCATGGAGAGGCAGAAGGTGGGAAACGTGGAAATGAAGCCGAGTTCAGTCCAGTTTAATGTTGAGCAGAGATTCTCTGATCAGCTGTCGAGCCTCATACATGTTTATTTCTTCTTCATTACATTATGAAATGAGAAGATTAACAAAAATATATAAGTTTATGTTAAATCCAAACGGTTATGACTCGACTGTCTGTCATGTCAAACACGTCATGTGGTGTTTACCTGCTTCACATCAGGTGTAACTAGTCAAACGTCTGTTTCTAAAATGCCTCAAGCTTTAGTCTTTGTACATCCATTTCTTATGTACAGTATATGTTCTGACTATTTGTGTGTAATATTTGCTTTTACATGGAGTATTTCTCCTTTGGTAAAGCAACATATATTTATTCACAACCAAAAACCTGCTTTTTTTAAGTTTTGTAATGTCTGGAAAGTCTACAGATTGAAACGGAACCAAGAGTCTGCAGCCATGTTGGATGCTCTGAGCTGATCAATGACAAAAACATCCTGATTTTCAGCAAATATAATGTTTACTTTACCATATTATTATAAGTGATCACCAGATTTATGTTTCCATGATGAGAAGTTGTCATAAAAAGACATATAGCCATCTATTTAGTGAAGATGGAGTTTCCCATCAACACCACTTGAAACCTGCCAACAGAAATAAATTCTCCAAGTGTAAAAATATATAACAAGTCTGTTCTTTAATGTAATTTCAGGTCATCATTGACGAGTTAATCAAAAAGTTGGATGTGAACCTGAACGAGGACATCGGGAACTTGTCGCCGGAGGAGTTGAGGCAGAGAGTGGACGCCGCCATCGCTCAGATCGTGAATCCAGCCAGGGTCAAAGAGCAGCTGGTGGATCAGCTCAAAACCCAGATCAGAGACCTGGAGATGTTCATCAACTTCATCCA
Source organism: Acanthurus leucopareius (assembly GCA_029814765.1). Taxonomy (NCBI): domain Eukaryota; kingdom Metazoa; phylum Chordata; class Actinopteri; order Acanthuriformes; family Acanthuridae; genus Acanthurus; species Acanthurus leucopareius. The sequence continues at coordinate 2,894,465 of JAQMCX010000021.1, forward strand.
GGGTACAGAGTCTCACATGCAGCACAAAAACTGTCATCTATGTGGATTAAAATGTCTTCTTTCACAGCTGGTTAGTTTAAATTTTGTTGATTTAATGGTTTACTTTGCTTTTCCTTCCAAAAGATGAGGTGGGGAACCCTCTGTTATCAGATGGTGGACACAGTCAGCAGCCACAAGCAGCAGCAACCAATGCCAGAAATCCAGGGATGAAGAAGAAAGGTCAGTCAGTTCATATCAAACTCTGCCTGCAGGTAAAGGTGATGGAGTATTAACTGTTAAGCCTTAAATGAGCCCTTCACATCCTCTGGTTCTTCCTCTCGTTGCAGTGGACCCGGAGCAGGCCCAGAAGATGCGGGAGACCGGCCTGCAGCTGATACAGAAGGCCCTCGCTGTGCTGCAGATCTTTGCCGCGAGCCAGTTCGGCTGCGCACCTGGCCACGTCCCTCAGACCATGTGGTCTCAGGACTTGACAGGGCAGGACTACGGGCCCCTGCTGCAGCGCCTGGAGGCGGCCGTGGAGAAGGTGCGAGTGCTGGGCTCCTGCAGACAGCCCTCCCTCGAACACGTCGTCAACTACACGGGCAACGCGGCGCTGGGACCTCGAGACGAGCTGACGACGTCTGTGAGGAAGGAGCTGGCGTTTGCGCTGAGGGACTTGTTGGCTCACGGCCTCTTCTCGCCCTCTCAGACCATGAGCCTTGTGCTGGCGCCCATCTCCTGCCTGCTGCCTTACAGACCAGCCCCACAGACCATGCACCCGTGGGAACTCTTTGTTAAATACTACCACTCCAAAAATGGGAAGGCCTTTGTGGAGTCACCAGCTCGCCAGCTTTCACAGTCCTTCAGCCTGCCTGTAGGGGGCAGCCAGGTGACGGTCACCCCTAAACAGTCTTTACTGTGGGCCATTCACACTGTGCTGAAGGAGCACGGACGCTACAAACGAGGACCAGACACAGAGTTCAAAGCGCTGGTGTGCATGGCTCTGAACGAGCAGCGTCTGGTGTCGTGGCTCAACCTGCTCTGCAAGTCCGGGACTCTCATACACCCACACTACCAGTCCTGGAGCTACATGGCTCAGACGGGCTTCGAAGGAGCCCTGCGAATCCTGGGACGCATCAGCCACCTCAAATTCAACCTCCCAGTGGACCTGGCTGTTCGGCAGCTCAAGAACATTAAAGATGCTTTCTGAGGCAACAAATCCGTGAAAAGTAAAGAAACATCAGCATCAGAAATCGAGTATTTTATCAGCTAAGCTACACTGCTACTACCTGGCATTCAGGACCAAAAGCATGATATTGTGCTTCAAGTGTGTGACCTTATTCAAGGTTATTTAAGTAGCCACCCATCTAAAGTGAAGTGACAGTGTGTGACGTCTACAGTATATGCATGGACGATTATGTTGTGTGAGCTTCAGCCATAAGCAACCATAATCTGCATATCCCAAGATGCCAAAATGTCAAGATGACGATGCTACTCGTACTGTTAACATGCCTTAGAATGGAGACTGAGATTACCTCATCTGTAGTGAAGCCTTCCTGACCTTTGCAGCCTGTGCTCATCAGACAGTATCATTCCTCTGTGTACATGTTAGTGTCCTAACCTATGCAGCAAAGAGGGAGCTTGGGTTTCTACAGTAATCTACTGTAACATTGTCAACAGGGGACGAAATCCAGGAAGAAAAATAATGCTTTTCGATACTGTGGCTCCTGCACAGTCACCAAGAGCTCGTGCTGTGTTGGTCCTCGATGGTGCTTGTACTGCTCACACTGTTCACAGTAATTTCTGTTCTGGAGTTTATCATTTACTGTAGGTGGTGAATCACGTGTAGCAAATTTGGTTGATCGCAAAGCTAAAAAGCAGCACTCAGGTCAACTTAAAATGAAAAGTGTCTCACATTTTCATTCGTGATGCTTGGATGATGAATGTTATGTGTAAGTGTTGTGTAACAGTATGCAGCTACTGTGTGTTCCCGACTCCATTTTAAACCTCTAATCACTTCTTGCACGTTTTTATCAGGTGTGTAAACAACAGCTAGACCCTGTATGAACTGCTGCTTTTCTCCTTTTCCAGGTGTAATTTGAACTAAAATGACAGTTATATTGTTCGATATGAATTTATTTGACGGTGTAACATCTTACATCTCATATGTAACATGATTGTAGGATGTTAAAGGTTACATTTTTTTCTGTTTTTTTGAAAAAATTAGTTTTTATCTTCCTGAGACAGCTGGGATGCAGGAATGACGTCCTTAAAAAACTGAATGTACAAACCATAGATGCTATTAAACGGAGGTTGGTTTATATCTGCTGTTGTTTCCCTGCTGTTCAGGGTATTGAAACTTCAGCGTTCTTGGGCCCACATGTATGTATCAAGCCTCTGAGAGTTCGGCAGGCTGATAAAAGATCACTACGTTTTTATTCCCTGGATAAAAACCTAATTTCATAATAATGCACTTTGTGACTCGAGTGCACCTAGAGACACATTTTATCGTTAATTTAATGTTACTGTGTAAATGGAAACTTTGTGTTCTGTTCAGTTGATGTGTAGTAAATATGCTATATTTTGCTTGCTATTTTCCGATTTTGTTGTGTTATATTCAGCTGTTACTTTGTGATTTATCTAAAGAGACTTTATTTATTGAATTGCATTAGCTCAACACTGATGTAGGAACATAACAGGACACTTTGTTAAAGTAGCTGCTGAACTGTAGTTGTTCAGACTTGGACCAATAGACACTGAATCATTTAAATTGTGCTATTTATGTTATTTTTATTTCATTGCTTTAATCAAAATAATATATTGGGATATGTGAATTGTGTTAATTTTTTTAGTTTTTATCATGTTTAATGCATCCCTACAGCTTAAAAAAATAAAACAAATTATATAAACCACTCTGCTTGTCTCTATCCTTTTAGTTTTTGAAGAAATCAAGAAATAAAACTGAACAGAATATACGTTTTCTTTTGTTTAGATTTGGTTTAATGTAAAACTTCTATATCTAAAGTATGTTTGGAAACATCACATGCAAGACAAATGTGAAAATCTCAATAAGACATCAATTTCATTTGTTAAGCAAATAAAAAAGACATTAATTTTAATATTTAATTAATTTAAATAAATAAGAAAACCCATGTAATAATTAATCTGTAGACTATATATAAAGTTTGTGGAATATTGTCTGTGTAAGATTTTGTTATGTATTTCATTTGTTCTAAATGACAAACTTGTACAGATGTCACTTTACTGCCTCTAAATAGTAATTCCACACATGTTTTCCTCATGGAGTAGCTTTCCTTTTCCTGCAAAATAATCATCTATATTTTTGTTTTATTTTAAGTTATGGCTTTTGAAAATGTCAGTCGGAAAAAAAGAATTATGTCTTTTTTCCCACGTTTAAAGAGTATGCAAATATTATGCACTAGTGATTCAGTGTGTCTGCTCCATCCCAATTCAGGGGGAACTTTTTAAAAATATATATTTTCTCCTCCACTGTTGATCTACGGCCTTAGT
>JAQMCX010000021.1:2897999-2927316 GCA_029814765.1 Acanthurus leucopareius
AAAATACAAACTATACAAAAGTCACTAGAAGGAGTCTTCAAGTGAATAAAGAAGTGGCATTTACAAGAGGAATAAAATCAAAAGAAAAACAAGCGCATGATGTGCAAATGGCAGTAGTGCAGGAGCAAAGATGTGCAAGGTCAAGAAACCAGCATTAGTGATTCAGCATGCCTGCTCCATCCCAATTCAGGGGGAACTTTTTAAAAATATATATTTTCTCCTCCACTGTTGATCTATGGCCTTAGTAACTGATTACTTTGAAAAAAGTAGGTATTATCAATTTAACTCACTATTTAACCTAAAAAAAAAATCGGACTCCTCCGCTGTAAAACTCATTCAAATCTAAGAAAACAAGACAGACACGATTAAATGCAATATATGCGCCGTTTTACGATTTTTTGGAGTATTTTTTTAAAATAATAAAATCATTAAATAAAATATAATACAATATAGAAATAATATATTTAGAAGCCCATTAGTATTTGAGTTTTACTTAAATAAAGGAAAACAGAGGTAAACAAACAGAAAATTTACTTCCGGATATGACGTATGTAGATCGGTAAGGTCAAAGTTGAAAAAAACCTTCTCGACTTCCTTTCCTACCAGCGGTGGCCGTTGAACAGCATCAGTGAGTGAAATTTCCCTTGAAACAATCTTCAACCATCGCCCCAAAAATGGCCATTTTCATAATTTTTAACATATTAAATATACGAAGAACACTCTGTTAGCTAGGATGAGTGTGCTATTTTCATATATTTTTATGTAATAAAGGAAGAAAGTTAGCTGTTAATCCAGCGTTTCGTCTCCGTAGGGCTCATTTCAACATGGCAGCTTCCTTAAAGTAGACACACAATCAACAACTGGCCAGTTAGTTTAAGAGGTTAAATTTGTGTTTGCATGCAATGAGAAAACTGTATAGTTTCACATAAAGTTGACATGAGGTAACTGTGCCATTGGCGCTTGTCAAAGCTTATTAAATCGTTAAATATCCACATACATCTGAAATTTGTGCTCTAGAAGTAAGCTAAAGGCTAATGCTAACTTAGCCGGCCAGTCGGGCTGATACAGTTATACGGAAACTTTTAAGAAGTTTCACAATGGCCGCGTTGTCTGTGGTGTATTGAATTTTCTCTCCTGATACAAGTGTTAACCATATTTTCTTTTTGGCAGAAATGGGCAAGTTCATGAAGCCTGGGAAGGTGGTGATGGTCCTAGCTGGACGCTACGCCGGACGCAAAGCTGTCATCGTTAAGGTAAAACATGGCTTGGGCTTGATATTATGTGCTACTAAAGTGGTCTGTAGGTGGTAAACTTCTTTAAAATCGTCATGCTAGAGTTTGCACTTACTAAGTCTTTGCTGTCAGGATTTACTGCAGTTTTGATGCCATCTGACATCATAAACTGACACTAATAACTCCAAATTTAAACCAAAGAATGTGAAATGTGCAGGAATTTCAAGGAAATAAATGTCATCATGTGCGATCAACCCCTGCTTAAATGCGTATCTGTATTGATATCTTTCTGCAGAATATTGATGATGGCACAGCTGACCGTCCTTACAGCCACGCTCTGGTCGCAGGCATCGACCGCTATCCCCGTAAGGTGACCACCACCATGGGCAAGAAGAAGATCGCCAAGAGGTCCAAGATCAAGGCTTTCGTCAAGGTGTTCAACTACAACCACCTCATGCCCACCAGGTCAGTGTGCCTTGTTGGCTTATTTCCTGTAGTAATTTTAATGCCTCACTTGTATTTTGGTGGATATTGCACTCATGTTAGTGGTAGCATACTTCAATGAGTTATTACCCTACAATATTCAGATTGTGGGAGCATGTGAAGAATTTCAGCGGTTGAGTGAATATGATGAACTGTGAATTAATCAGTATAAATGATAAGCAGTTGTCAGAAAATATCTATTTTTTTAATAAATGTCAAAAGTACAAGTCAGTAATTTTAATGTGTCTAGCAAGAAATCATCCACTACTAAATACATTTGTTTTGAAAGGAACCAAGTACTTGATAAGTTTAAAATGCTATTATGTGTTCAGCAAATTGGTGCACTGAGCTAAACCCTGATAAAACTTTTTTGTGACCTTCATGTAAATTCTGCAGCTCTGATGTAATGTGTTCTTTGGCTACAATGAAAAGAGAGTCTGAATTTGCAACAGCACTCATACTTTTTAACTGCATCTCTCATTGCAGGCTGATGGCAATTGTAGCTTTAAAAGGTCACCATCTTTGATAAAAAGTGAAAATTAGAAACTTTAAACATGCTACAATTATGTGAAATTTCACTTAGAGCTGCTTATCAATTTATGGATTCAGATTCAGTGTTTTTCTTTAAAATTATTAAGCTTTCTTGTACGAACAGTTGACTCAAGAGAGATTTTTATGTAGACAGTGGATGTTATTCTGGGGATAAAGTGTTTGTTGACACCTTGTAGAACAGATTTTCTAAATAAGTAAACATTTTAGACAAGGTTAGGATTGGAGGAAAAACACAAGTTGCCTGTAAGTGTTTGTTCAGCTTGAATTGTTAAACCTTTGATCCGCTGTGGCCTCCAAACTTGAAAGTAGTTGAATTTATACGTATGCACTTATCACCTTTTAGCTGCTCATGTGAGACCCTTTCCAATGTAAAACTGTTTTGTTCATCAGCAGGCTTCCAGTTGTGAACAAGTACTTTTTAAAATAAAAGAAACAAGTTAAAAAAAAAAACATTCTGCTGAATAAACTTAAGTGAATAAGTGGAAACTAGATTAAATTTCATTGTGATTCTCTTTTCTCTCAGATACTCTGTTGATATTCCTCTGGACAAAACTGTTGTCAACAAGGACGTCTTCAGGGATCCTGCTCTCAAGCGCAAAGCCAGGCGGGAAGCCAAGGTCAAGTTTGAGGAGAGGTGAGCCCCCCCTGAAGGATTTGTGTTTACATGTTGACTGATCGGATGTTTATAGAGGACAAGTGGAATAACCAAGTCAATCAAATCCATTTATTCAAATTGTGGCCATCCTTTGATTGTGCGTGCATAATTTGTTTTACACAGTTGTTAAAATATTCCTCTTTAAAGCAAACATTTAGTGAAAAGCTCCAAAAGTCTTTCAACCATGTGAGATTTTTACATTTCCATTTTTTTTTCCTGTTTCCAGGTACAAGACGGGCAAGAACAAGTGGTTCTTCCAGAAGCTCAGATTCTAACTTCACCCAGTTTCACAAATAAATGTTTAAAAATGGATTTTGACTCTTGACTGTTCATTGACATTTTCTGTCTTTTGACTTGTGTTGAAGGAAGGTACAGGATGCTTTATAATAACTGCATATGCTGCTGAGTGGCAGTATAACAGTAACAGTACTTTATGAATAGTGGTGGAAAGTAATCAACTAGATTCACTCAGAAACACATGAACATGTTAAAGTCATACTAAGATAATGTAATGTTTGTCTTGCCAGCTACAAGTTGCTCTCTTTGAGTTTCTGCATTAAATTATTAGCAGTCATATTTTTAAAAACAATATTTTTAATTTACTTTTATTTTCTATTCTGTTTGTTTTAATCAGAATGATGAGTCTTTTATGGTCTGTATGATAAAAAATGTCTAAGATGTACATTATGTTCATTTTAGAGTCACTGCACCCATTGACTTCTACCATGTTCTCATGATGTGTTCAGGTGCCGACAGATGTGTTGCACATTCAAAACAGTACAGTGATCCCTCTGCATGTGCCTCTTGGTTAACTAATAGAGTAGTGATATATGTCTTATTTATACTTAAAATTACTAATGAAGCCACGTGTTTTTAATGCAAGACATTGCAGAATAGACACTCGAGCTGCAGGATTTTGAAGAGTTAAATGTAATCTGTAGCTAATAATCCTAAAAATTAATATATAGTTACATTTCTAGAAAAGGTAATCTGGGATTAAAATAGTTAAAAAAATGTCAATCCTCTCGTCGTCGTGGTGACTTCGGTTTGTTTTAATATAAAATAGCCATATTTGTTACAGCACCTGAATGCGTCACTACATCATTTCCGGATTAGACAGCAGCAGCGCCCCCTGTCGGAGAAAAAAGACACGTCCTGACTTTTTGGGAAAGAGAAACTGAAAGGATAAAAGTGATATTACAGTGCAGATCGTCGACGATTGGTAAGTTCTCATCGTGTTGTCTTTAAGTTAAAGCTAAAAAGTTAGACTTTGGTTTAAAACATCGATACACCGATGTTGTTGGTGTTACATTAACGCTTTTAGCTCTTTAGGTTTTATTGAATATGATTTATTTAACGGTATTCGGGCGTTTTAAGAGGTCGCTGAGACTGCGGGTTGTTTATGAGAGCAGGCCGGTGTTTTTTTTATATAAGTTTAACTTTACAGTGTTTCACCTTACTGACAGTTTATTAGTTACATCTTTATAAAAACATATTTAACACACTGATTTTGGTTGACATCGTGTAAAGTTTTAATGTTCTTTTATTTAATCCAGGTCACTTTCAAAATGTCTACAGATGAGGTAAGACATCAGTTTGCTTCACCCTGCTAATATGTTGTTGTTAAAATAGATACAACATGTAATAATTCATTAAATGTACCTGTAATATCCCTGTTACACGTGCTTTCTTTATGGAAATAACTATTTTAAGTGCACTGGAAGTTGTTGGATTTCCTGGTTATGTTGTGATTTTATGGCTGCTTTCATTTTTAACCGTAAGATCACCAGTATTTTTACATAAATGGGTCAGAAGTTAGAATTACTCTGAATTACCCACTTTAAATCTTAACTAATTTTAACATTTGTATGAAATTTATGAGGTGACGTCTTCTTTTACCGCCTTCCTGCCTCAGAGACTTTGTATATGACTTTGTGTTTTAGGATTTCTCTCTAATAACAGAGGATCAGGACCAATCCAAGGAGAATATGGAGGAGCAAATGAACAACTACAAGGTGCAGTGAGACGCATGAATTATGAGAAAGTGTATAAAGACTATAGTTTAGCTCACTCATGTGTGTTTGTCGTCACTGTTTAGGAAACAACAGTACGCAGCGGTGTTTCTGTACAAAGGCACTCCCCAGAAAGAAACAAATTTAAATCACAGTGCACAATATTATACGTAGAATATCTACAGAAACATAGAAAACAAGCCAAATACTGGCTCCGATGAGGGCCTTTTTGCATTTTTCACAAGTTTCTTAGCCACCATACGTTCTTCTACACAAAGGAAGGCTAAGGAGAATTTTTTAAGTCAGGTGTAATCTGCAACTTCACCACTAGATGCCACTAAATCTTAAACACTGGACCTTTAACTCCATTTTCTCTGTCACATCCTCTGTTCAAATTAAAATTGGGAGACAAAACAAAAGGATTCTGATTTTACTTCAAAGGAGAAACTTCAAAATATCTGATTATTTACATTTAATGACCAGATTCAGCCTCAACAAATGTGGCAGTTTGGCTTTGAAATGGCTGAATTTGGTAAAAATGTGCATAAAATGATTCACAGGATTTCATCTTTTTTTCTTTGCCCCTTTAGTGTCACAAATTAATTCCTTGTACATGGCAGAAACAGAAAGGTACAAAGTGAAAAAGCTTTTAAATGCAGCTTGTTTGTGTCCACAGAAAAAATGTGAGCAGCTGCAGAAGGAGATTAAGGAGATGACTGCTGAAAGAGATGACCTGCATCAAATGGCTGAGAAGTTCAGGCAGCGCACAGTGAAGGTTAACAAAGACATGGAAGAGGAAGAACTTTCTCACAAAAAGAAGATGAAAAAGAAAAAGGTTTGCATTTTTATTTGTACAAAAGTACAAGTTTTAAAGTACTTTTTGGCTTACTTTTGTATTTTCTTTTTATTCCAGTCTCAAAAGGGAAATATTGTACTTTTAGTTAATTGACAGACAGTTAATTGGCGTCTATTTTAATGATCATTTGGGTTATTGTTCATGTAATAACATTTAATGGTTCCAAAGTGACCATTTCCTACTTTTCCTTAATTTTCTCCTTTTCTAATACTTTAATATAAAACATTCTTAAGATTTCTTAGCCTGAACACATTAACAAAAGCAAAAAACACAATTTACCTTGAAGTGCCAAAGGCTTAAAGGAGAATTCTGTTCATGTTTCAGGTTAAAAATGTCTATAATTCTTATTTGTACAGCAGTTTCACAGAATTAAAAAAGTGGTTTACAATCAGAGTTTAAGATGATTAAATAGGGATCCACCCAAAAGAGAATATTATGAAATATAAGATATTAAAAAAGTACAATAAAAAGGCTTTTGCTAACCAAAGTCTCGTGTATGTGTAAGGATACATTTTGCTCAGGAATCATGTCAAATCTGATGTTTTTCTCTCTTATAGGCTGAAGTGGAAGCGCTCAAAGAAGAGCAAACTGAATTGTTGGAGGAAATCGAGAAGGTGATGGAGGCCTTGAAGGAGGAAGAGGACCAACAAAAAATCCTTAAACAGCAGACTGATGTAAGTTTATGTCAATGCACATCTGTCTGCTCCTATTTACCCCCAGATCTGTTAAACTTTACCTTTTTGATTCCAGGTGTTCAAAGCTGTACCAGAGAGGCCAGTTTACTTCAACGGGATGACGGCAGAGGCAAGTGACAAACCAACATTTGATATGGATGCAAAGATAAATTACCCGATGCTGGGAGGGACGGCACTGATCACATTTGAGGACGAAGCAGGTGAGTTAATTAGGAAGTTGCCATCAGCAAATTTTTTAATTTAACTACCTCAGTTAGAGGTGGTTTCTGTGTTTTTTTTATGTTTCTGGTAAATGAAAGGGGATTTTCTCATATGAGACATATTGGATGAAGTGGGATTCTGCCTCTCTACAATTGTCCGAAGTGTTCTTGAAAGCATCACAATTTTTAGGTCACAAAAATGTCAGAAAATTTAGCTGTAATATCTGTTGGAGCACTTTTATTTTAGGCTTACAATGCTGCTTGCATGGCTGCAGACTCTCAGTCTTCCTTAAAATTCATTAAATTCCCATAAAACCAGTTGACACACTTTGACTGAAGTTCACCTGAGCAGGAAAGAAGCTCTCACAAATTAAAGAATGTTTTTGGTTCGAAGGCCCTTGAAAATTATTTGAATAGGAAATATCCTCAACAAGCTCTGAATAATTCTACGTTCCCTCTGTCTTCAGTGGCCAAAAAGATCCTGGACATGGAGAGACATCGGGTGGAATTGGGAGAAGAGTGCAGAATCATTGTGGAGGCCAAGCCAGTTCATCTGATGATGCCCAAGCTGGTGGAGGTACAACAAAAATCTGATGTCATCTTCTCTCCTTGAGCCTGATCAGTGGCTGTATTTATTTACTGAGTGTGATCTTTGCCTGTCTGCCCTCCAGATAGACTCTGAGGTTTGTCCTCGCCGCATATTAATCTCCAACCTGCCCAGGATGGACGCTGAGACTATGCTGAACAAGCTGGAGATTCACTTCTCCAAGACCAAAAACGGAGGTGGGGAGGTGGAAGACTGTGAGATTATGTCCGACTCTTGGACTGTGGTCATCACCTTCGTGAAGAGTGATGGTGAGCAAGTTCTGCTGAGATTATAACCAGATATATTTGTTCAGACTTTCTCTGATTGTAAGAACAAGCTTTTGATGTGCATGTATTTTAAAACTTCCACGACAAAGTGTATCATCTAGGCTCTGTTTTGGTTTGAATCCCAGCTGATAAAACTCTTTCTACCATTAGTTGCCAAAGGTTTGACAGCTGCAGAGATCCATGAAGTGACTCTGCAGAAAAAGAAGCACCAAGTGAGGGTGACTCCTTTTCTCAACGGAACTATTTCAAACCTACAGGTGAGCATTTGTCAGAAAGTTACGGCACAAACAGAAGATCAGCTTTCCTCTGTCAGCTTGTCTCTGATGTTGTGTTGTTTTCACTTTTTAGTACACTCTTTTATGCAACTGTAAAGGTATTTTTTCACAGTTTAAATGCTGTTTCCCTTCCAGACCGAGATGTCAATGTGTCCCCGGACGGTGCTGCTGACGGGAATCCCCGACATCATGGAGCGAGAGACATTGCAGGACCTGCTGGAAATCCACTTCCAGAAAAGCTCCAATGGTGGAGGAGAGATTGAAGCCTTGCTCTATAACCCGCTGGGTCAGCACGCCACAGCCCTGTTTGATAGCAGCCCCCAAAACGGTGAAGAGGAGTAGATAAATTTATCACCATTTGTCCAAGGGGACCCCTAGGCCTCTCAGGATCAGGGTAACATTGGTCCTAGAGGTAAAAACAGGATGCACCCTGCCATGAAACGCCTCATATCCTGATATCTTTTGAGACAGAAGACAGTGTAATTATGCTCAAATTTATGAACCTTTTAGATTTTAACGTTGAAGTTTTTCTACAACATCTCTGATGCCTGTCACCATCGTTTACATCAGTTCCCAGAATTATTAAATATATATCACCTTTATTCATGGATAAGGAAGGTATTTATCATGGTTGTTTTCTATACAGGTATATAAAATATAAATTATTGATTATGACATACAGTGTAATTAAAATCATGCAATATCCTCATTAATCATCTGTACTTTTATCACTGAAATCCTTGTAGATCTTTATAATTACTTGGCCTTGTTTAACTGTTTGAAGGCTGAGCTGGGTAGAAGGGCATATAACTGCTAAAACAACATCTCCCTTTGAAATTTTGCTGTCTAGTTGTGGTGTTGAGGAATATGCAGTGCTCATTTGGCTGCCCAAGCCTGTAGTTATAGCTGCTTTATCACATGAGAATGTAGCTGATCTGCTGTGAAATAATGTTCCTTTGTAGGTTTTCACTTAGTGCATTTAAGATTGGTGTGTGAAAAATAAATAAATAAACACTTTTTAAAAAAATTGATATGTTTGAAAATAGTTTATTTACATTTGGTGAAAGGTTAGCTAAAGGATGATTGTAGCTTGCTACCCTGACTTTAAGCAAACAGCTGATTCTGTTAGGCATGTTGTTCCACTTTTCGGGGGATAAGCCTGAGCATAACCTTCATAAAGACAGCTTATAGCATGTTGATTGATGGATTTATGGATGCAGGGATAGGCACATCACTTGTGACATAACATTTGGCTTCGTGAAATAATTTATGCCATTAAATTTGGCTTTGTAACGTCACAGTGAGTGAGTACACATCTATTGTGACATCAAAATAGAGATGTGTGGCATCACTTGTAGCATCAAACCTAGCCTTGTGACATCAGTTGTGACATCACAATAGATTTTGTGACATCATTTGTGACATCACAATGGGCTGCATGACATCACAATTGGCTGTGTGACATCACAGTGGAATGAGTACAAATGACTTGTGACATCACTCGTGACATCAAACCTAGGCTTGTGACATCAGTTATGACATCACAATAGTTTTTGTGATGCCAATTGTGATGTCACAGTGGGCTGCATGACATCAGTCATGACATCAAAATAGATTTGTGACATCACAATGGAATGAGCACAAATAACCTGTGACATCACAACAGAAATGTGACATCACTTGTGACATCAAAATAGATTTGTGACATCACTCATGACATTGAATTTGGCTTTGTGACATCAAATGAAAATGGGTGACATAACTTGTGACATCAAGCCTTGCCATGTGACATCAGTTATGACATCATACTTGGCTTTGTGACATCATTGCTGACATCACAATTGGCTTCATGACATCAATTATGACATCATATTTGGCTGTGTGACATCACAGTGGAATCAGTGCAAATGACTTGTGACATCACAATAGACTTTGTGACATCACTCGTGACATTAAATTTGGCTTTGTGACATCATAATGGAATGGATGACATCACTTGTGACATCAACCCTTACCTTGTGACATCAGTTGTGACATCACAGTAGATTCTGTGACATCATTTTTGATATCACAATGAGCTGCATGACATCAGCTATGACATTAAATTTGGCTGTGTGACATCACAGCGGAATGAGTACAAATGACTTGTGACATCACAACAGAATGTGAGATCAGCTGTGACATCACAGTAGATTCTGTGACATCAGTTATGACATCACAATAGTCTTTGTGACATCATTTGTGACATCACAATGGACTTCATGACATCAGTTATGACATCAAAATTGGCTGTGTGACATTACAGTGGCATGAGTACCAATGACCTGTGACATCAAATAGATTTGTAACATGACCTGCGACATCAAGATAGATTTGTGACATCACTCATGATATTGAATTTGGCTTTGTGACATCATAATAAAATATTTAACGTCACTCTCGACATCACACATAGCCTTGTGACATCAGTTATGACATCACATTTGGCTTTGTGACATCATTTATGACATCACAATGGGCTTCATGACATCAATTATAACATCACATTTAGCTGTGGGACATGACAGTGGAATCAGTGCAAATGACTTGTGACATCACAATAGACTTTGTGACATCACTTGTGACATTAAATTTGACTTTGTGACATCATTTATGACTTCACAATTGGCTTTGTGACATCATAATAGAATGGGTGACATCATTTGTAACATCAAACAAAACCTTGTGACATCAGCTGTGACATCATATTAGATTCTGTGACATCATTTGTGACATCACAATGGGCTGCATGACATCAGCCATGACATCACAATTGGCTGTGTGACATAAAAGTGGAATAAGTACAAATGATTTGTGACATCACAACAGAATGTGACATCACTTGTGACATTAAATTTGACTTTGTGACATCATTTATGACATCACAATTGGCTTTGTGACATCATAATAGAATGGGTGACATCACTTGTGACATCATACTTGGCTTTGTGACATCATTTATGACATCACAATGGGCTTCATTACATCAGCTATGACATTAAATTTGGCTGTGTGACATCACAGTGGAATCAGTGCAAATGTCTTGTGACATCACAATAGACTTTGTGACATCACTCGTGACATTAAACTTGGCTTTGTGACATCATAATAGAATGGATGACATCACTTGTGACATCATCCCTAACCTTGTGACATCAGTTGTGACATCACAATAGATTTGTGACATCATTCTTTTTAGGTCACAATGGGCCTCATGACATCAGTTATGACATCACACCTGGCTGTGTGATATCACAGTGGAATGAGTACAAATGCAAAGACACCAAAATAAACCTGTGACATCACTTGTGACATCAAAACAGATTTATGACACAACTCATGACACCAAACTTGGCTTTGTGACATCATAATAGAATGGGTGACATCACTTGTGACATCAAACCAAACCTCGTGACATTAGCTGTGACACCTCAATTGATTCATTTGTGACATCACAACGAGCTGCATGACATCAGCTATGACATCACAATTGGCTGTGTGACATCACAGTAGAATGAGTACAAATGACCTGTGACATCAAAATAGACTTGTGACATCACTTATGACATCAGACCTACCCTTGTGACACTGTAATTGACTTTGTGACATGATTATGATATCACAATTGGCTAAGTGACATCACAGTGAAATAAGTACACATCACGTGACATCAATCATGATGCCTGACATCAAATTATGCTTTTTGACATCACTCCTGACATCATAATTAAATAAGTGACATAATGTTTGACATCAAAATATGCCTTGTGACATCACTCTTGAAATTACAATTGAATGAGTGTTGTCACTTGCCACATCAAAATTAGCATTGTAAAATAATTTTTGACATAAAACTTGGCTTTGTAAAATCATTTGTACCATCACAATCTAATCTCTAATATCATCACAATTGGCATTGTGACATTATTGTTAATTCATCATTGGGATTGTGACATCACAACCGAACGAGTGACATCACTCATGACATCAAACCTGGCTTTGTGACATCAGGATAGAATGTGTGACATCACCTGTGACATCAAGGATGGTCTGTGAGATCACCTGTGACATCACAAATGGCTTTGTGACATCATTGTGACATCATTGTGACATCAAGGATGGTCTGTGAGATCACCTGTGACATCACAACTGGCTTTGTGACATCATTGTGACATCAAGGATGGTCTGTGAGATCACCTGTTACATCACAACTGGCTTTGTGACATCACAATTGAATTTGTGACATCATGTGACATCAAACATTACTTTGTGACATCACTTGTGACATCACAATTGGCTTTGTATATCAATTGTGACATCACTATTTGCCTTGCGACATCACAACTAACTTGTGACATCACAATTGGCCTTGTTAGGCAAATTAAGTCTTTAAGGAGAAAATTATCCTTACTTTTGAGTGTGTATGTCTAAATGCAAAGTCACCTATGTAGATAAAACCCAATCACAATCAACAACACAAAACAGCTGATGCACAGAACAAGACTGAACCCAGATAAGATTTATTGTAAAAACATAAAAGAGTAAAAGTAACAGCACATTAAAAAAAAAACTACACTGACAATACTTAGAGTATCCAGCTATATCCCCTAGTGCACAAACTGGAAAAACAAAAACAGCAGCTGAAGATCCACAGAAGAAGAAGCTAAACAGACTGAGG
Organism: Acanthurus leucopareius; assembly: GCA_029814765.1. Taxonomy (NCBI): domain Eukaryota; kingdom Metazoa; phylum Chordata; class Actinopteri; order Acanthuriformes; family Acanthuridae; genus Acanthurus; species Acanthurus leucopareius. The sequence goes on from JAQMCX010000021.1 coordinate 2,910,550, forward strand.
CTTAGGCACTTGGACAGTGAGAAGGACATGTGTACAGGAGGGGCACAAAAATAAAAATACATTCAAAGGAATACTCTGGTGACAGATTCAAGTACATACTTTGGAAGACGATTGGCCTAATTTCACATCAAAACAAGGAAATAAAATAATTTAAAAGCCTCTAAAATAACAGCACAACGTATTTGTAACTACACTTGATATTCATATGATGACACACTCGTGCATGAGTTACTGCCAGCATCCAACAGTCCTTCTCTCATACAGCATGTAGCCCTTGGGTCATCCCACCATTTGTGCGTGCTAAAGCTCACATTGACCTCGCCTTTTTTTTTTGTCTCAATCCTTAGTTTTTGTGCAGTCGTTCATATTCCAAACAAAAAAAAAACCCAACAAGTATAAAGACCTTTCTTGTTTCCTCTCTAAAAGCTGAGTCACACTCAGACACAAACCTGACATTAAAAAAAAAAAGGTCAGTGCAAACTGTGGTGTCAAAGTGACATGGCCCCATGGACACTACGGCAGTACTTTTTGTCACATCATTACGTACACATCAGTAACAGAACATCCCATGATGCTTTTACAGGAACTACTCACACGTAACAGCTACAGGTTTCAGAAAAAACACAACCAGGTCGCTGCAAGTAGTACATATTAATGTTAATATAAGCTTTTGCTGTTTTGAAGCAGCATTTACAGAGAGTGTCTAGTGTAAAGTCCTACTTAGCTGCAGTATTGCAAATATGTAACCTCCTTCGTATTAAAAAATGTCAGTTTGTGCCTTTTTTTTTGTTAATGCTTGAATGCAGTGTAGATGAAGATGAATATTTGTGCTATTAGCTATAAGCACTGTCCTTGCAGGGAGCTAATCAAGTGAATGTAAAGACAAACGCTTGAATGGAGTGCAGCTCTAAGAAAGATGGCCCAATTAGAGATGTTAATGCACTCAGTCTAATATATATCCCCACCAGAGACAGCTCATCTATTTTTTAAATAATTTTTTCCTGTCTTTTTTTTTTTTTTTGCATCAACATTTTTTTCCATTGTCAGTTGTTTTTCCTACTTTGCAGTACACACCTCAAGGTTAAGGGTCGTGTCAAGACGAAGCGTTGCATATTTTTGTTAATATTGCTTTCCAAATCCATCTGCTACATTCCCACAACCAGTTGTATTCCTATGAGAGTCAACACCGTCAGAACATCTGTAAAGTTGCCTGTGCAGACGGACGACGGTGAGAGGCGTCCGTCTGCTCAGTTGGTAGGTGAGCAGGAGTGTGTCAGTGAGTTGAGTTAAGGGGTTGGGGGGGCTGCTGGTCGTCCACATTGGAATTTTGGGACTAACTGTTGATGCACATGGCACGTGCAACATGGCCGTTTAGACCACCAGTGGTGCCCACTCACTTGGTGTGCGTCCATACTGGATGAAGCAAGGGAAGAAGAGCGAAAAAAAAGATTAAAAAATAAGAAAAAATATATGTATTTGTTTCTTTTGTGGATCTAAAAATGAAAGCTTAACTATAAGAAAATCTAAATAAAACTTCATCTGCATTAAAGTTTAATTAGCAGCTTACTTCAGTCACTATATTATTTATTTTTCTACTAAGAAAAAATGCAATTTCTTCAATGTAAAGATTTACTGTTTTCTCTGTTTTGTATGTAAAAATGTTGAGAAAATATTTTAGATTTTGGTTGAACCTAAAAACCTCTAAAATTCAGGTTGATTCACTGGACTCTGGGAAACTGTGATGGACTTTTCTACCTTCAATTTTACATTTCATTGACTTAGCATCAATTAAAAATAAAAAAAAAATAAAGCTGCCTTCATGCTAAACTGAACTGTAATAAATGTGACAAACAGCTGTGAGAAATCTTCATCCTGTCAAGTTTTCTCTGTATCAGCTTTAAGTTGCAGTTACACTTTGAACAAGGAGGATAAAAATGTTTCTGAACTTCATTCCTCACCTGAATATCAGTAAGCTCTTTGTGGAACCTCTTTGCCAGGTCGGGACCGTTCTGCATCGTCGGGATCTGATAAGTCTGAGAGAAAAGGAGACATTATAGCCTCAACCAGGTACACAGAGTAATTTACAATCATTGAGTTTACATGCAGTAATCAGATTACAGTCTGTTTTCCTCAGTCTCAGTCAGTTAAAAGAGAAACATGATTACTGTAATAAGAGGGAGATTTTGCAAACTGAATATTTCCTGGTAGATTTATTTCTCCTGAGGAAAGCAGATTTTTCTGACATGTAAAACAGGTGACAAAGTTTCTAATCAGCTTTTTAAACACATGCAAAACAAAAGAAGTCAGACAGGAAAAATTAATAAAAGGAGGATCAATGCACAGACTGGAGCGATGCAATCTCTTATTTAAAATGGATCCATCTTACTGAAACTGACACAAAATCTACAAACTTTGACGTTTTTATCTAAATACAAAGAAAATATTAGAGTCGGGACTGATCCAAACTCATGTACTCAAAAAAACGTTAATAGTTCACCTCTGTACACTTGATTTGTTCAAATTTTATAAAACATTTGAAGTTTCGTCAGCAATTTGCACTCCTGCACCTGTTTAAAGTTTAAAATAAATTGCTTTGGAGAAACCTTTCAGAGTACTAAATTTACGGCATTACCTCTATTGTTTTTACTTGTTTAATTTACTACAACCTCATGTGACCTCATATAGAATAAAATACCACCAACATAACAATAAGAAAATGATATTAACATTCAAGACAAAAGATCTCTAGTTTAGGTTCTAATCTGTATTGCAGATATACAAATTTAGGTCTCTTAAAAAACATGAGATTTTGTTAAATACTTGGGATTAAAAGCTTCTATGAAAGTGCTACCTTTCCTTTGTAGAGGAGGCTGCCGACAGGACAGACGACGCAGGCCGTTCCTGCTCCAAACACCTCCATGATCCTTCCAGCATCCAGAGCCCCCAGCAGCTCCTTCATGCCCATGTTTCGCTCCGTCACCTTAAACTCACCCTGAGGGAAACACAGGAAACAGTGAACACCGTTGTCTTTGTGATACAGTGTGCGTTTGCTCTCTTTTCTGGATGTCTTACCCATTTTCTGGCCAGATCCAGCAGAGACTGTCTGGTGACTCCTGGGAGGATGATGCCATCCAGAGGGGGGGTCACCAACTCTTTCTCTGCAGACACAAACATGCACATCACTTAAAAATAACAAGGTGCAAACAGGAAGGCAGAGAACACCATGAGCACACCGCATCTCACTGTTTTTAGAAACACTTGTGAAAGACAAGAGACTGACCTCCTTTCGCATTGAGCCAGTAGATGAAGAGGTTCATGGTGCCGACCTCGGTGATGGTCTCCTCCTCTCCGTACAGCCACAGGACCTGCTGACAGCCGCGCTTCAACGCCTCGTTCTGCACTGCTATCGTGGGACCGTAGTTACTGTAGAGGGTTAAAATAAAACACAGGCGTGCAAAGACGTGAGTGTCAGGAGAGAAAAGGGTGACAGACGGACGAGGAGAAGATGTCAGATCAAAGAGGTCGCTCTAATTTTTTATTTTCCTTTGAGTCTGAACAAAGGAATTAAAGGAGATTCAGAAATGTACTTCTAAAGCTGAGAAGGAGGCAATTTGAGGACATTCAGACACATTAACATTAGATTTTTTTGCCCACCAGAGGGCAGTGACGAGCAGATTTTTATGAACTGTAAAATGTCCCATTCAGTATGTCTTCTGTTCAAATAAGAAAACAAAACAAAAATAAGTATTTTCATCAGGATATCTTATTTATTTTATTTTGTTCTAAATTTTATTTTATTTTATGCTAAGATGGACTCAAATTGTAAAAATCCTTCAAATTTAAAAGCTCCATGCTACTGTTTGGGAATAAAAAAAATTAAATGAAAAAAAGGGAATTTAAATCCATATAGTTTTTAGTGAGTCTTACACACACACACACACAAAGACAAATTACATTCATGGAGACTCGTCTGAAATATCCGCCCTGCAGTCCTGTGACTGCCGCCGCTGCTAAATTAGGCTTCATAGCTGAAGTGCATCCTCACTGTTCGACGGGGGGGGGGGGATCTTGTTGGCTGAGTGAGACGAGTCGGTTTTTGCAGTTGTGTTATGTAACCACAGTGCAGCTGAGCAGGTGTTACTGTAGGATCACAGACTCGGGCCTGTGTGGAAATTACAGGAGCACTGACGGCGCCTGCAGCCTGAGTCACGCTTCTGTTAAAAAATTATTTCTTGGATAGGAAACGTAAATGATTGGTCTGTTTAAGTGTTTTATTCGCATTTGTCCATCTTTATTTCATTGATTTCCTCTGATCCATAAATGTACAGTGAGATGCAGCTCCACAGATTGTCACAGCAGACATTTTGACTCATCATGGCAGAAAAACCACAAGTCTAATAACTTAAATCAGGGTTCGTACAGCTTTTTAATTGTGCATTTAAAGCATCTTTTTAAGCAGTTTAAAAGGTACCTAACCAAAACTTCAAGACTGTTGAAGCCCCCTTATTTTTTTATTTATTGCTACTAAAAATGAAGTTATTCAAAATACAGTTTTAATTCTAAATATTTCAAGATTTTCGGACACCAGTTTATGTTGAAAATAAGGGAATTTTTCAAGGGCTGTGTTCAAGTTAAACAATGTTCTTAACCTAAAAACTTAATTGTAACTAATCTTTTCCAAACATTACAGGCTTTGCTGCTTGTTTAATCATGACTCGGTTTCATAAATCCTCCCATGACGAGTCAAACAGGTCGAATCAGTTATCTTTAATAGTTAAACCTCTTAAAAACATGTTGCTTTTAAACCTGAAAGCAGCTCCACCAAACACACTACAACACCCACAATTCTCTCCACCTCCTGTAACGTCACATATCAGCTCTTACAGCTTTCATATGCAGCTGTAACTCATGACACCAATAACCTGTTTTCATGTCTGTTTTGCACTGGTTTGACCCCAACGCCTGTCAGCTCCGCGGTGGCCTTTCCAGGCTTCATGAGCTGAGTGGAAAATCCAAATAGTTGAATTTTGTCCAGAACCTCGACTGAATGAAAACGCAGCTGAGGCATAAAGCACTTAACAAAACCACAATCTGCCAGAACAGCTTCAAAAAGCATGTGAACTACTTTTTATTTTTGTGTTGTAATGACGCAAAAACACGTCTGTTTCCTTTTTCTTCTTAAACTGAAATGATTCTCATGCGACCAGCTTTTTTAATTTTCTTATGGAAACAAATGTCCCCTCTGATAATTGCAAGAACGGTTAATACACTGAGGTTGCAGAAGCTTTTTTGTTTATTTTAATTAACTGAATTGTATATTTGGGCCTGTCAACCTCTGCAGCTTGGTGGCTTTTCCAAACAGTCTCAGTCTAAAAACTGCTTCAGGGTTTTTTATGCAAGTTGTCCTGAGTTGAACCCAAAGTGTAACATCAGTGTGTGGGCTGCAGTAACACTCCCATCTGCTGCCTGTGATCAAAACCTTTTATTATCTAAGAAGCTGCTAATTTTTTATTGTAGTCACAGTCTCTCTCTGCTCTGATGACATGTAATTAGCAGCTTGTTTCATGCTTTGTAACAGGACTTCTGCTAAAGCTAATGCCATGTTTTATTTGCAGATTTCTGACTTGAAACTCTGCAGTGTGAAACTCTTTTGTGCACAAAACCTGACAGCAGGCAGAGTGGAACAGAGAGCTTTAAAAAGGGAAGTCTTGTCTGCTAATAATCCAGAAACACAAGCATGTGAGCATGAATGGCCAAAAAACCTCAAGAAAAGGATAAGAAGACTGTTGAGCTGACTGCAGCACTGAGTTGTTAGATGTTTGGGTGAAGTGCTTTTGATTTAAGGGGCAGTGAATCGTACTTGCACCGGAGTTTAAAGACGAAGTTTGCCAAACTCACCCTCCCATCTTGTAGGCCCCAACGCCTCCCTGCCAAGCCCTGACAAACGAAGGGTCCGCCAGCAGAGACACAGGGTTGAAGGACCCTGTTGCAAAGTAAGGACCCACGGGGCCGATGATGACGAAGATCATGGCGTGACCGGCTCGAGACACGCCGAGCGAGGGCTGGAGGAGGGGTGAGGAGGGGGTGAGGAAGAGGAGAGGACAGGTTAGCAGTTTATGAGAGGATACAGGTTTGTATTCCAGCCACGTTCCACAGTAGCTGGTTTGAATCTGCTCACCTCGGTGCCGATGAAGGTGGGTCGGATGTAGAGGCTGGCGTCCTGGGAGTGAGGAACCCAATCCTGGTCGACCTCCACCAGCTTCCTGATGCACTCCAGCAGCTCGGCTTTATCAAACAACTGCAAACACAAACACAACAGGTTAACCATCAGCTCTTCTCCGCTGCTCTGCTGTCTCTTCTCTCTTTACAGGTGGACCAGAAAAACAAAATGGATCATTTATTGGAAATGAAACACATGTAAAGCGTGTGATACAAGAGTGAACAGTGACTGGCTGTTTTTGTTTAACTTGTGTTTGTAATTTTCAGGGTGTTACACTTTAAAAAAACAACCTTTTCCTTATTATTTAATCCAAAACAGTTAATATAGTTGTAGATTTATAGACAAATTTACTTAAACCACAATATCTGGCTGCTGCTTCTGACCAAAAGTGCAGAGTTTAGTCATTTTTCCATTACAGTTTGAACACATCTTTGTCCAGTAATGTTAAATATTAACTTTTTTTCTTGATTAAATAAAGATTTTCCTCTGTTTCAGAACTGGAGGCTGTGGTTTTATCGCAGGACATACTGTCTCAAGAGCTCTGAACTCCCGATGAAAGAATTAACTCTTTTATCAGGACAATGTTGGTATGTTACCAAGAGGTTACGTAACGTCTTAGACGAGTGAAAACCTTCAGGGCGACAGACTGTAATGAAACCTGCCTCACCCTGCGAGCTTTCAAAACAAGCTGTGGAATTTGAGGCACAGAAACGCCATCAGAGGCACAGTGGAAGTTTGCGTCGGGACATAAAGGACAGGAGATAAAATATGAATCAGTGAGTAAAGTTTGAAGGCTTTTTAATCAGAGCTACAAGGTTTGCACCTGCATGGAAATGATTGGCCAGTTCTGCTGAGTCATGTTACAGAAAAAGCACCAAAGCAGGAGGTTTTGACCACAGTTATTTTTTGGTATTAATACAGTTATTTCAGCATGACTTCCTGAGGTTTAGCAAGCGTTCAGACCTAAAATGAACCTACGTTGGTGGAAATGTGTTGCTTCAGGTTACAGTGACACAATAAGATGCAATCAAGGAAGTCAAGTTTACAGGACAGGATTAAAAACTCTGGAAAATAATGATTTTATATTTAATCTCAACAAGTATTAATCACTGTCAGTGTTTTTTGCTGCAGCCTCCTTTGCCAACTATCCATCCAACAAGGCTTCAGGGTCTTTTAATGTTCTACGTGCTGTTTCTGAGGCTTTTTTCTACTCTGGGTGAAAAACTAAGCATGAAACTGTTCAAACTAAAGACCAATAATGATCAACAGTAATGCATAAACGTGGCGTGCATGAAAGGTCAGCGAGGAGGACATGTTGTGTTTAAAACTCACAGGAAGGCAGCTCCTCTCTGAGCTTCGATACATCCTCTCCATGTTCATCATTGGTCTGAACAGGCGGATGTGGTTGTCGGCTCCACGAAACGCCTTCATGCCTTCAAACAGCTGGAGGGACGACAGAAAACACACGACATTTTTTCTCTGAACAGAAACACACAGTCAGGTTTCTAAACGTCAGGCTGTAAACTGACGACTAGTATCAAGTGTTCTGTCCTCTGTGGCTTGTTAGCTTAGCTTGTTAACCAGCTAATGAAGTAGCCTGAGAGTGATGCCCCTTCCCTTAAAGAGAGTAACCTTGTCAACCCTTAACACTTCTCTGTCTACCACCATATTTCTTTGCACTTAAGTCGAGCAAAGTTGATGCCCGGGTCACATGGTCCCCTGGTTACAATCACTGTTGTGTTATACAGTTATTAGTGCAGATTCTCCCCATCTGCCCTCACCACAGGAACCAAGTCCGAGGCCTCAGCTCATCCTGATAGCAAGCCGGCAAGATTCGGCTCACGATGCCGACAGACATTCAGAAATTCTGTCACCTCCAAGAAAATAAAGCTCCACGTGAGTTAAAGAGGAATGTTTATACTCTAATATCCTGTAAGACCCTGAAGGTGCACAGCTTTACCTTATTTGGGCATAAAGCTAAAGAATGGTGGAGACACAAAGGTTTAATTACACCTTTCAAACAGGTTAGCCTCAGATTGTTTATGGCGATACTCATGATCACCGATCGATGTTGCTTCTTTCTACAATAAATGCCTCTTTGTGAGGTTATCATCTCCTGATCTCCTCAGTTTCTTCAGCTCATCTCTGACCAGATTTTACATCACACTGTCTAAGTATGCTAATGATGCTAAAAGGAGCAGATGGTCACCACAGTTGTCCAAAAGACACACAGAGGCCTTTCTTAGCTCCACCCACACTGTACATACATCCATGAATGTTAAAAATATATATATAAACATGGTATAAATACAAGCTGTCATCAGTTTGGTGCAAAATTCTTGGTCTACATTCTCTTTGTTGTCAGTCAAAATCAAAACAGCAGCAGGATTTCCTGAAATCACTGAAAACATCCACAATAATCCCGCTCTAATCTGTGTGTTGGCACTGCGCTCACCTCTATGGAGTAGTGCAGGGCGGAGCAGGCAGGGTGGAGCGACAGGTTCTGGAAAGGTTTGATGTGAGGAGCCTCCCAGCCTTTCTTCTCCGACCAGTTGATGGTCAACATGTGGTCGGAGAACTGTTTGCCGAACACCAGGCTGGAGGCGTCGGGCTTCGGCTTGCATGCTGAGTTGCGTTCGATGACCAGATCTGATGCCTGAGATGGAGACAGGACAAGCGAGCCGGGAGAGACGGGAGAAGAAGAAGAAAGAGAAACAGGACGAGAGCAGAGCAGGGGACGAATACAGTGATTGTTTTCTTTTTTTAAAATCATCGTTATGGACAGAGCATGCTTTCAAAGGGCCATTAGTCGAGTGTTAAACAGAGCCAGTCAAGACACTTCTGGTCAATTAGACACAAGCAATCAAGTGCAATTAAACTGAATTAAATAATTACAACAGGCAGGCAGAGAGGGACAGAAAGAGGGCGGGAAGACACTTTAAATTCTTGGCAACTTGTACAAGTTAAAAGTTAAATAAACAAACTTTACTTCCTTCTTTCCATAACGATCTGTAAACACTGTTTGCTCTGAGACCAAACCGCCAGACGGGGGCAGGAAGTCTCAACATCAGGCTGGATGGAAGTGATGCAAACCTCATGTGGTGAAAGAAACAAATAATAATGGAGAAAAAAAAACAGTTACCACTTCACTCTTTACCTTAAAGGAGCTAGCGAACCGCAGAGAGCCGAAGGAAAAGGGGAGTGCCTGAACAAGTCGTCCGTGGAGTGCCTGCAAATAAAACATGACAAAGCTCTTTGTAATGTGACTCAGCCGTTGTCTATATGCATTACTCTGTTTCCAGGTGACGGCTGATCAGCCAGCCTTGGAAACACACAAGGACACTTGTCTGACATTGTGCGTCGGTGGGCTTGTAGATGTGCCCCAATCATTTTCACCTGCAGGTTCATGGTATGTAGCTAGTAACACGTGCCCGTCGGTGCTGGAATTAGACTGAGGGACATAAACAGGCTGTTCTGCAACAGTAGAAATGCAAGCTGGGAAACAAAAGCTGCAGGGATCCTATACGGGTGACACAAGGCTACGGGATAAAAGCAGTCAGGAAAAATGGATGAATGGAAAAACAATACCTGTTTAATAGTCAAACGTCCAACAAGACACCAACACTAATGGCTCTCTGTTGGAGAAGTGCACCACAAAAATTGACAACATGTCAACTAAAACAGTTAAAGAGAGGAAAGACATGTGTTGTCTAGTTCTCTAGACTGTTTACTTTGTGAACTGAGGGTAAAATTTTTCTTGTTTTTAATTGCTTGTAAACCAGACTAGGCCTCACATTACTCAATAAGTAATCTTTTAATCTGCTACAGTGGTCTTTCATGTGCTGTAGGGTGTGACTGGACTTTATTGTGTCTCCCTCTATATGTTAAACAGCATTGAATAAGTCAGGCAGTTTATTAAAAGAACAGAATAACTTATGCTTAGTTTTCCAACAAAATTTACTTAGGGATTTTACTGCAGAAGCCATGTGTGCAATTAGTTGAATGGATGATGCAAGTTTTTCCACTTATTGCAACCATGAATAATGAGTGTAATAAATTTTATGATGGGACATCTGTGATATGCAAGCGTGAATCCGGTGCATGAAATGTAATCAGTTTCTATCAAATTTGGACCCACAGTGTAAATTAAAGCTAAATTAAATTAGCAAATGCTACTTAGCATTTGCCCCAAGCGTTAGCATCACTCCAAGAGCTAGCAGCACTGTAGTAACAAAACGTTAGTTACAAACGTGAAGTACTGGCATAATATAGTAATAACTTGCATTTAAACACTTTAAGAGATAGGCGCTGCCTGTACTCTCCCGCCAAAGTTCATTTAAAAAACAGACAATTCAATGAAAACTGTGTTTTAACTACAGGCATACAACTTGCTAATGACTACTCGAGTAATTGCGTGATACAGTTTTCAGTTCGGTACACTAATAATTTACCAATCGTCTATATGACTTCGCTACCACCATTCACCACAACCGTAACATGTACAGGGATGTATAATCTTCAATAAATAATGTTTTTTTCACTAAATAAGGTCTAAACTTTGGATAAATCTCAGCCGAATTTGTTGTCGGACCTTGAAAATATATGTTTGACCTTGAAATCTGATGTTTAAGATATTACATTTTACTAATAACCAATAATATTTTAATTTTCAGATTTCTGAATGGAGTTTGGTTTATTGACCTTTCCCTGCTGTATTGTTTTGCCACCCTCGATGCTGGCGGGACAGACGCGTCGTTCCGCGGATAATAGCCGCTGATAACGACTTGTTATCTCTTTAAGGTCCATTTATCGTTCATTTAGGTGAATCATTTACCCAACCAGTCAATGAAAACTGATAAGAAACACCACATAAACATTTGTCAATGAACTCACCGATCGGAGGGCTGCCATCTCCGCTACGTAACGATGATAAAAGCCAAGTTATTCGTTCGTGTAGAAACACGCACGCAGCTCAAAGTCAACTTGAGTTCCGCTTGGAAATACGAGACGATGTTCAGCTGAGGTGAAGCAGAAACCTCCGAAACATTAAAAACTGATCAATATATCACACCTTTAACAGGAAAAGTTGATCGAGCCCCTGAAAAAAACACAATTAATGTTGTTTTTTTTACTTTTTTTTCAAAGTTAATAATTTAAAATCACCTGAATTGTTCTGTTGAAAAAACAACAATTTTCGAGACACAAATAGCTACAAAATCAATTTAATAATACAGAGCTTTGATTAAATAGTTCAGTCTCATTCAGAAATTCACTGGAGGCGTGACGAAAGCGTAACAGCTGATTGGCTGAGACCAGCAGATGAAATGGGAGGTTATTACAGGTCACAGAGGTCGGCTCTGATTGGTCAATCGATGGGGAGTGGTTCAGGGCTCGTTTCAGCTGTCCGGGATGCCAAAACTTTCAGCCGATTGGTCCCCAAACAGGCAACTTTCTTCTATAAATGAGTAAAAACTTTATTAAAATGATTTTTAAAAATATTCCATATATTAAAAACTATATTATATTAATTTTAATACTGTTGGTTTAATAGCATTAAGCAGGTTATTCTGTTAAAGCTGCTGTTTTCGATGCATTAGGAGGTTTTGGTGACCCGGACAGTCAGGGTGGGATCTGACTCTTGAAGCCGTAGTTGAGTTCAGCTCCGCCGCTGAACAGAAGGTCGATTCCGGTGCAGAAGGTCGCATCCGCGGCGAGGTACAAGGCAGCCAGACCGCATTCAGCCTCAGTCCCCATACGACCCAGCAGCTGGCGGAGAAAAAGACTTGTCATTTCTTATTCCTGTTCGGTGCCCAACAGCACCTCCCAGTGGTCGAACTGTGTAACTTCTGTTGCTGTTTCCACAGTTTCTGCTGAGCTGTTACTGCACTTTTTAAAAGGCATCCTGGTGCTTAACTGTATAAAGAAGGATTTTTAAGTGGGATGAAGGGGCTTTCTTTAGTTATTGAAAGTTTTTCATGCAAGACTTCATACAAAAAATGTAGATTTATAAAACTGCAAACTAAATTACTGGAAAAACAAGGGTAAATAAAGTTAAAAAACAATATTTCCTTATCCCTTTACTCTGTAAACACTTGATAAATTGCACCAAAATGGAAAATAACAAAGCAAACTCCACCACATATTTAAATGAAGGAGTTTAACATAAATCCTAATACTCGTAAAATCTATTACAAATTTGAAACTTTGCAAAATTATTTAATATTAATAATACTGAGAGAAGTATTTCCTACAAGTAACATCATGGCATTACTTCACTAAAATTTTCATTAACATTTTTCATTTCTTTCTGTTTCAATTCTTCCACTATGAATAATAAAAGGTAAGCTGAAACTCTTTAGGATCACGGTCTGTTAGCATGTAAAGCTTCAAATGTCTCCTCTGACTGGAATGGATACAAACTGTAATTTGCATGTTTAAAAAAAAACAGCCTGTTGCAGAAACTCTGTTTTTGTTTGGATCCAAGTTTTAGGGAGTTCACATTTACAACTTAATGGTCAGATCTCAGTGTGTGGAGTTTGGGATCATTAACACAACAATGCTGCAGGAACTGTGGGTGATTAACAGGAAACCACAGAGTTTTAAGGTTTAAGAACTTCAGTATCATGTTTTAACATTAGTGTTATGTGACAGAGAAGGATCCTTTTTGATAAAACTGTGCTGCATTTACTTTCTCATGGTGCATCTGCTAATGCTGCTGAAGACAAAACAGCATACACATAATAAATTATGTCGAGGGGTTCAATAAGAGCACTTCTATCATGAACATGCTCCTCTGTCTGGTGTAGGAACATCTGGTTCCTCTGTGTGAACTTGCCTGGCAGTTTTCTCCCATTTTAATGGTTTCTGCAGCGTCTGGCGTCTGTCCTGCTAACTCCTCCCACAGAGGTGTCAGCACGTTACCTGGAGAGATGCTGCAAAACATGGAAGACGTCTTTATTGGGGAAGCAAAAGTGCAAATTCTGATATTAGTAAAATCACTTTACAGATTTTACATCAACAATATGTGTAACTTCTCAGCCTCTTGATGCAAATTAGGGGGTTTGTTTTTCTGCTGTTTGTAACTTTAAGATAATTCCTTCCTTTTTCTAGACTTTATTTTTGTCATGTGCCTTGTGATTTATAAGCAATGGTGGGATGTAATTAAGCAATTTTACAGTACAATTTTTGGTTTTTGTACATGCAAAAACTTAGAGGTTAATATTGTACCTTATGTCTCATGGCAATAGTAACCTTTCAGATTGTGACTCCTTGTATGAAAACAGTGTTTAGTTCAGGTGACTTGTCATGTTTCAGACATGTAATTCTTATTTTTAAACATCTCGCATGTTTTTTTTTAGATAACCTTGTGCAACAAAACTGTAAAATTTTAAACATATATGAATCATCATTAATAACAATCTTATAATGTCATAAGAAATACTTTATTACAGTAAGAACACTTTTATTTTTAATACTTTATGTACAATTAGTCATTAATACTTTACTTGTGTAGGATTTTGATTGCACAAATTTTACTTTTAATAGAGTTTTTGTTGTTGTTGCACTGGTGTTAAAAAATCTAAAAACTAATTTCATGTTAAAAAGCTAATTAAACAGAATTAAATTGGGTAATACTAGGCACAACACTATTTTAAATCCTTTAAACATAGACTGAAATAAGTCAGTCAAGCCTGGACTTTTTTGTCTTTGTCTTTTGTCGGGTACTAATTATTTTTGAAAAGCTCAAATATTTACACTGCGACTTAAAATATAACAATACTGGAAGTGAAATCAGTGATTTGAGCGAAGAGGAAGCCTCAGAAACCACAATGGACACAGAAACCCATGTGGCTCACCAGTTCACTCGCACATTGTAGCGACTTTCATCCACAGCCATCGCTTTTGTCATGGCAATGATCGCCCCCTTGTGGAGAGAAGAACGCATTACAACAAAAAAACTTTTTTCCTCACCGGCTGAGGTATAAGGGGAAATATAATGTGGACGCATGTTACCTGGAGGATGATTTACTCACCTTGGTGGCGACATACGGCGCAGCGTCTTTCTGGCCGATGGTCGCCACCAGACTGGACACGTTGATGATGTTTCCTTGACGCTGCCGGAGGTGCGGCAACGCGCACTGAGGACAGAGTGAGACCTCAAGTTACCGCAAAGATCCGAAATACACACACACGGATATGAGAAGGTCAGCTGAGGTAAAAAGAGGCTTAATTTTGTCAGCAATCGATGACATCACCACTCATCGATTAAACGTCATATCTGAATTTATAAGGTTTTTATCCACCTGCTTCCCTGTTTTAATGCATATTGAACATTAAATGTAAACGGAGTTTTCTATTTTTGATCACCTTACTGTTAGAAAATCATTTGATAGGGCAGCAGTCAATCGATTATTCCTGGTAATCAGCTGTTCGAGGTTTTTTTTTTTTTTTTAATTTTCATCTTGATTTTGGTGTCGGAATTTCTCGGATTCCTCAACAATCAAAATATAATTCCTCCAGGACTGGACATGCCAGTTGTTACCCAATTATATATCTTAAAATTAATAAATAAATTAACAATATTTTGTGAGTTGCACAAATAAAATTTAGAAAATTGAAAACTGAGAAATTCAGATTAGAGATCCTATAAATTCAGATACAGACTTGTCAAAGAAACATTATTCTATTTTTATGAATTCACTTCATAGTTTCCTATGTTTAGTAAGGGGTCTTGTGGCTTAAGGGATGCCATGGTGATCATCACCCTGTCTCTAAATAAAATTATTTAGCAGTGATTCAATTTCAAGATTTGTTTTATTTTTAATTTCTTCAAAGAGCCAAAGATTTATGGCCTTTTAGTTTCCATGGGAATTATCATTTAAAAAGAAAAGTTATGGCCGGTTATTTTCCTTTTAAAGACGTTTTAGAGATGCACACGAGTTGGAAACATTACTTTGGAGGCCAAGAAGTAGCTGATGAGATTGAGATTCAGCAGGTCCCTGAACTCCTCTGCTGTGGTGTCATCAGTAGGTTTATGAGGTGGGTCTGAGGAGCAAAAAATGAAGAGAAAAATGCAGTTTGTACCATCAGAAGCATCCTCTTTATCATATGTGCCATAAGGAAGAAGAAGTGCAAGACTCACGCCATCCTGCGTTGTTAACCAGGCAGTCAATGTGTCCAAAATGCTCCACTGTGACGGCGATCAACCTCTGAGAAAAGACAGTCACACCATTAATATTTAAACAAGAAACAGGCCGGAGAAACCAGCTGCCAACGAAGCATTTGAGACAGAAAACACTTCACCAAGCAGAGAAAACAAACACAAGCAAAAAGCAAACACTGAACCGTTTGGAGTCCAGTCAAAGTTTTAGGTTGTTTAACAAGCAAAAAAAAAATAGTCAGAGTACATTTCCAAATACATAAAGAAGAGTTTAATCCAGGTAATGAGGACAGACACACTGTCATAACATAACCAGACCATAAACACTGAAGATGCACTTTTACCTTGATGTCATCTTCTTTGGAGACGTCACATGTGACAAATTTGCAAGAGCCTGGTCCTGCTTTGTTTAGCTCTGTCTCAAGAGCCTCACCTGCTGCACCTGTAATGCATGAGGGATTATGCTGAAATAATATTTCCATTTTCAGTGCAATTCTTGCTTTAACAGATGCATATAATACACAAATCAATAAATTTCACCACATCCCTCTAGAAGATAAAGCAATAACAGGTGACTATAGGCTAAATATCTCAGTTATTCTGGAATTAAATGATAATAAAAGTAGTATTATTTACCTCCTCTTGCACAAAATACCACTTTGGCACCATTCTCCACTACAACAAAAAAATAAAGCAAAGTGTTATCACCCTGCTGAGTTAAATCCTTTAAATAAACCATAAATACCGATAGAGATCATACCAAACACTCTGACAATCCCCCTGCCAATCCCTTTGGATCCTCCAGTGATAATAACAACTTTGTTGTGGTAGCGGAGGGACATGTTTGCTCCTGTGGTGATAAAACTGGTCGTAAAAAGCCGTAAAGCTGCGCTGCGGTCAAACAAACGTCGGACCTTCCTGCTGCAGATGATCTGTGATTTTTATCTACTGATTTATGGTTTTTCACGGCATGCGCCATTAAAGTTAACCACTTCCTCAAATCATCACCGTTATCAGGCGCAGTTTGGGTGAGAGGTTCAAAGTTCCGCAAAACACATGGGTTCGCTTTGCTGCCTTCAGGTGCTGTTAGAAGTACTGGAAATTACAAATTCAGCTCAAGCACTGTGAATAAAGTTGGGATGTGGAGAGTGAATATATTAAACTTTATTTAAAATGTAAAAATGTAAATGTGCTTTATTTATACAGCCCTTTACAACAAACCTTTCGGTGAACCAAAGTACTTTACAACAATGAGAGACAATAAAAACAATAAAAGCAATAAAAACAAAAATACAATAAATAACAAATAACTACTGGGTTGTGAAAGCCATCCTAAATAGATAGGTTTTTAATCTAGATTTGAAGAGGCCCAGGTCAGAAACCAGAC
>JAQMCX010000021.1:2927416-2970434 GCA_029814765.1 Acanthurus leucopareius
TTTGTATTTTGACCTTGGCACTTCCAACAAGAGTTGGTTGGATGACCTCAAAGCTCTACCAGGCTCACGAACAGTTACATTTACATTTACATTTTTATTTAGTAAAAAATTAAAAGACATACTGGTACTAATAAAATGATAACAAGACTAGAGTTTCTCTACATTCATGCTAGCAACACTGTGAGGCTGCACATGTAATGGGGATTTCAGCTAAATGCTAAATTAAACATGCTAAGATGTTAATGTTTGATAACATATATGTTGTTAAGAGGCTCACACGTATGATAAATTCATTAAAAACAAAAGCAAATACAGCAATGTGAGCCTGTGTTCAAATTAGCATACAATGCTAACTTGCAGATGTTTAACAGGTATTTTTTTTAAATGTACACCATCTTAGCTTAGCATATGAATACTTTCTGATTAATGTTGAACAGAGAGTATATCTGAAGCTGATGCTAATGTCACCATGCAGGTCTAATGTAAACCATGTTCACCTATCTGAGTTTAGCGTGTTGCCATGCTAACATGTGCTAACACAAGCACAACTTCTGTGACCAATGGGAATGTGATTAGTTTTGCAGATTTTAAGGACATTTGCTCAAAATTTTAACCATATGATGGCAGTGATTGAAGAGTCATAGTCTCTGTAGTGATTACAATATCAAATTGCATGTTAATCCATCCAGCAGATGTTTAACTATTGCACAGAGTGAGTGAAAACCTTGCCCTGCTGGTGGTGCTAGAGGAAATTTCAGGAGGATTCACTGCTTCTAGACCGTAACTATTTACGAGTTTTAATGATTCCATTGCATGGCTACCAAAAATGCTTCAATGCTTAAACATTCAAGCGTAAATAAAATAAAAGGCTTAAATAAAAGTGTGTTTGCATGAATGAACAAGCCAAAGTGCAATCAAACAATAACTTCAAAGGGTGCTTCTAAAAAAGACCAATTTCTTGTTTATTCACGGTACCAAACAGTTCCATTTTTAATTCTGAAAAGGCAAAAAAGGAAATGTACTCAGAGTACTTGAAGGTATCATTTGGAAAGCGCTTGTCATAAAATCCCATTATGGGAATTGTAGTTTTAATGCACATGGACAGAGTGCCACACAGTGTAGACTACTTCATCATGATACTAAAATAACCTCAGACACCCAGATTCATATTTCATATTAAATGAGGTCAAGTTTTATTTAAATTTGTGAACAATTTTGCACAAGCCAGAAACAAACAAGCAAGTGCAATTCGCCAAAGGTGATGACAGGCAAAGCTGTGAAAGCCTTTAGAGGAGAAATAAAGACACAAGCCATGGAAAAAACACTAAAATGTTTTTGGTCTCTTCCAAGAGAGTAAAATATAATTGTTAATACCTAAACTTTTCCTTTTTAAAAATCCATTTTTTGCAACATAATAGTTTTGGCCTCTGCCAGCCGTATGTAAGAGTTCACATTCACCTTTGCATGCAAACATGTACAGTATGTTTAACTACGAGTAGGGGGTTAAAAGGTTGACACCCCCAGGCAGGAGGGGTTGCTGGGGGCAGAGTAGGAGCAGAGGAGGCAGCGGTGCTCTTGGAGGAGAAGACGGTCCGAGATTGAATTTCTGCCCGACAGCATTCCCTGGGGGCGAAAGTGAGAGTGCAGGGAAGCAAGTGTAGAAAGTAAGTGACCTACAAACAAGCTTAACCATCTTAACTCAACCCGCGCTGTAGATTAACACCACAGAAGCCCCTGAAGGAGCCACACCGCTCCCTCTGACGCCTCCCCTCCATCTCCAAACGTGACATGAAGCAGGAGGAGGGGCCGTCTGAACATCACGATGAGGGAACTGATACACGAACTGTCTCAGAAGAAGGAGGTGAGGGTCTGCCCAAACTGCCCCCTGTGGTGGAGGTACAGTAGGAGAGTTATGGTCACTCTGTGGAGGTGTGATTAGTTTGAATCAGCGGCTCTGACAGGCAGAGGGGTGAGACGAGGAGACCAGTCTGAGTCTGGTCTACTGGGTTCACTGGACATGGTGATAAACTGGTGATGAGCATGGAGATGACCGCATGTGTGGAGCTTGTTGCATGGAAAATCTGCACAAACTGATTTATAGTCAACTATGGTAACCAAATAATAAGAAACTGCATGTAGAGTTTTCTGAAAAATTGACTAGTTTATGTTCAAACTGGAGAAATTTCGATACAAGTTCTGCTTTCTTTTTAATTGTATGGTTAAGTATTTTTATTATTCTATTTTATAGCACACTCGCTCTTAAAATCAGAACATTTTTGCATGATGTGTGGCAATGTGATGTTAATAAGAACACAAGTATGTTTTTCTGATGTCCAGACAATTGCTCCGTTGGATTTACGAAGTAAACTGAGGTGAGATTTAATTTTAATATAATATTTAGTATTGTCTTATAGCTAATGCTGTTTTACTTGTCAGTGATTTCATGACTGTTTTACCAAAAAATAAAAGTTTTATGCACCTAAGTATTGACCAAAAAATACAAACAGCGAAATATAATATACATATTAATTTTCTTTTATGTCCTCATGCTTTCTGTTCTGCATTGCCGAAGTGACTTTGATGTGTTTTCTTCAGAGAAAAGAGGCAAGACAAGTAAGACGAGAGATAAAATCTGAAGCAGAGAGATGGACAATCAAGACAAAGGAGGAGGTACAGAAGGAGAAAAAGGAGGAGGCCAGACGAAAGAAAAACAGAGAGCTGAGGAAGTTGGTGATGAAGATAAGCGAGCGAAAGACAAGCACAACAAGCTGGAGAAGGAGAGCAGTGAGAAGGGGCCGAGTGGGGAGGCCAAGAGGGAGAACCGACGCTGCCAGTTTAGGAACGGTCGGGCCTTGTCTGAACGTCTGGCCATCAACGTCTCAGGGATGCGTTATGAGACCCAGCTTCGAACCCTCGCCCAGTTCCCTGATTCCTTGTTGGGTGACCCTCAGCGGCGTCTTCGCTACTACGACCCCCTGCGAAATGAGCTCTTTCTGGATAGGAGTCGTGTCTGCTTCGATGCCATCCTGTACTTCTACCAGTCAGGTGGGAGGCTGCGGAGGCCCGCCAACGTCCCTCTGGACATGTTCCTGGAAGAGCTGCATTTCTATGAGCTTGGAGAGGAGATCATTGACCGCTACAAAGCAGATGAGGGCTTCGCCAAAGAAGAGGAGAGGCCTTTACCCACCAATGACCTGCAGCGTCGCCTCTGGATGCTCTTTGAGTATCCAGAGTCATCCGGTGGAGCTCGGATCATCGCCATCATCAGCGTCATGGTCATTGTGATCTCTATTCTTATCTTCTGCCTGGAGACTCTGCCCGAGTTCAGGACTGAGAAGGAACAGAGGGAGGTGAGGATGGTTTGCATGGTGCTGACACACACAAGAATCATCCATGAGTGATAAGGAGGAATTGAAAGGGAGCTGGCAGGGTGAAAAAGGAACAGAGGTTAACACTGGGTGGAGTGATGGGGTGAACACAGAGGGACAAGGGGTGCTGACAGGTGTCGCCTTCCCAAACATAAACAAACTCTTACACTTGAACACACCTTAACCTCTTCTCTCAACACTGCGGATAAATAAAAGAGCAAAAGTTTAGTATGAATGAAAGGTTGTGTGAAACAAGGCTTGTGTGAAGGTAAAGCAAGGGCAGCACATAAAGAAGCAAACACGAGGATGAGGCTTTCCTAAGATTATTTTGAACTTGTCGTTAAATCTGATCCATTCAGATTTAGAAAAAAGTAATGAAGGAGATGAGGAGGACAGTTAAACCCCTGGTACAAAAACAGGAGTAAAAAAAGAAGAGAGCAGATGGAGAAGGTTGGATGGGAGGTTTTATCGTTAGAGGAGGGACACCACGTGGAGATGATATACCTTATCTGCCACCCAGGAACGACTGCCAGAGTCCGCAAGTAGGCTACATTCATGTTGAGTGGATATTTTAAAAGAACTGAGAAGAGAGAGAGTAGAAGGAGCTGGAGGTAAAGAGACAAGTGTGAAGGGAAGGAAAGAAGATGAGCTTGTCTCACGTTACCCCTTGGAGATCTAAAGGGCTATATATAGAGGAAGGACAACCATGAGAACACATCAACACATAAACGAACGTCTGTATTAATAAACGCTGTGACTCATAGAATACAAACTGAAAACAGCATGGAAAAGACGCTGGCAGATCAACGTTTCTGATGACTCGGGCATAATGAAATTAACCTCGCACACACTCTAGTAGCCTGGAGACGAGGCAGATTGTGAAAGTTCAGGCAGCAGAGGCAACGCAGAGCGGCACTCATTGGATTTATGTTCCTTCAACAACGCTGCTCCGTTACTCCTATACATAGATTGATGCGTGCATGTGATCAGAGCATTTCGCAGCTTTGAACACTACAAAAACATGCCTAACCTACATGCCGTTCCCACGCAATCACTCACTTGTCAGAGAGTGGTAAAAATCACGAATAAAATTTCTTCGTTAGATCCCGACTTGGGTTCTATATGACTTGCTGTATATCTTTGAAACGGCCAAGGGATCACTTACCTATAGCAGTAGAGGGTTAGGGCTAACCCTGACCCTAACCCCTTTGCAGTAAACACTGCAGTAAAGCTGTAAAGTACAGCTTAAACTGATGGGAAAGAACC
This sequence comes from Acanthurus leucopareius, assembly GCA_029814765.1. Classification (NCBI taxonomy): domain Eukaryota; kingdom Metazoa; phylum Chordata; class Actinopteri; order Acanthuriformes; family Acanthuridae; genus Acanthurus; species Acanthurus leucopareius. The sequence goes on from JAQMCX010000021.1 coordinate 2,932,051, forward strand.
TAATGATGACACAAAGCAAAAGTGATTCCGATTCATCAAATGAAGACCATGAATGTTCGTAGAAAATTTCATGGTATTCCATTCAATAGTTGATGAGATGTTTTGGTCAAAATGAGTTAGAGTGCTACCAGAAGCTTAAGAGTAACTCTATCTAACTTGTTAAAAGACATGAATGCCCAGTAATTTAAAACTCGCACATACTTCCAAGAAAAAACAAGCCGCTGGGTTAAATGAAGTGTCAAATGCCTTGGCCGTGTCGGTGTGAGGTGTAATGCAACCCAGAGTCACATGCACGTAATGTTTTTTGTGTGCGTTTAAATATAGAGAAACTGATTTATATAAAAGTCTGTGCGGAGAAATAAAGCCGGCAGAGTGAAAATGGAGAGGAGAGAAAAGTTAGCACGCTATCACAGAACTCGCAGATACGACTGGATCCTCATGACTGATGTCATACCTCAAATTTGCTGAGGACAAACTCTCATGATAATAATCGCCTCTCCTCAGTTATCCCCTATTCCTCTCCTGTTTACTTACTCCTGATTTCTCAGTGTTTACTCTCCTGTAAACATTGTCTCCATGGAGCTTTTAATTATAGCCTTACCTTTCCCCTTTATTCTCATATTTCTCTTACCAAATCATGTTTGAAACAGATGAAAGAATACAAGTGGCGTCTACACAGATTCAGATAGTAGCTCATATGCTTTAATTCTTTGAATCTTCAAGTGCATCTGTAACATTTTCCTTTCTTTTGTCTTGCAGCAATTCACCATCATACCTCACCCCACCATAGAGAATGAAACCATCATGATCCCACCTGGCTTCACCCCCTTTCAAGACCCCTTCTTCATTGTGGAAACGATCTGCATCTTCTGGTTCTCCTTTGAACTCATTGTTCGCTTCACCTGTGCTCCCAGCAAGATGCACTTCTTCAAAGACGTCATGAATACCATCGACTTCTTTGCAATCATTCCCTATTTTGTTACGCTGGGCACAGAGCTGGCTAAGGACAAAGGCGCACAGCCGTCAGTGTCTCTGGCCCTCATCAGGGTCATCAGGCTGGTGAGGGTCTTCAGGATCTTCAAGCTCTCTCGTCACTCCAAGGGCCTCCAGATCCTGGGCCAGACGCTGAAGGCCAGCCTCAGAGAGCTTGCCCTGCTCATCTTCTTCCTCTTCATCGGAGTCATATTATTTTCCAGTGCTGCCTACTTTGCAGAAGTGGACAGTCCTGACACGGCATTCACCAGCATCCCTGAGTCATTCTGGTGGGCTGTGGTATCCATGACGACAGTCGGCTACGGGGACATGTACCCAGAGACGGTCGGTGGAAAGCTGGTTGGATCCATGTGCGCCATCGCTGGCGTGCTCACCATCTCTTTACCAGTACCTGTTATCGTGTCCAATTTTAGTTATTTCTACCACCGCGAGATGGAGTGTGAGGACACTACGCAGTACCACCACGTATCCACGTCACTCTGGGAAAAGGAAGGAGGAGACGATGAAGAGGAGGAAGAGGAGGGAGTGGATGAATTGCCTGAGTACATGGGAGATTATGTGCCCCTGTACGGGCAGAACAGCACAGGTATGTGCCCTCCGCTCAATGGCACTCTCCTGGCAGGGCTTTGTGCCGGACAGGTCGCAGGTGATCGAAGAGGGATAAACTTCTACCTCAACGAACCTCTAGTCACTCAGGTTTGAGTGAGAGGGCAGGGTGGACTAAGAATCTTCAGGTTTTCACTCAAAAACTGTCCCACGTCGAGGAAGGGAGTGTGCCAAGAAGGAAAAATACTGTTTTCCAGGGTGGCACACTGGTGACACGGGAGAAATCAACATGAGTCCTAATTTGTGCCTCTGACGTGATCAAGGTTTTTATTTGAGTTTTTCACATGATTGCACTTGACTTACAGTGACACTCTGTTTTTTTTAGCTATTTTATAAGCTAACAGCTCAAATCAATCAAAAACAGAGCAGACAAGAGACAAATATTCCTGAGAAATAAAACATTTGCATAGTCCTTGTAACAGCTATTTGCTGATGTCACTGTTTCTGTAATGTGACAATGATAATGACTGACGTGCTGCATGCTGCTAAGGCCATTTACAGTGAATGTTGCTGGTGTTGATTCCTCCCTTGTCAGAGTTATTGCAGAAATGCAGTGCAGTGATCTTGTGCTGACGTGCAAAACAAAGAGATCGCTCATCTGCTGACGGTGGTGCGGACAGAGTTCACGTTGTTGCACCAAAGCCAGTTTGTATGTTACATGGTGTAACAGAGACAGCATGAAGAAGTGTATGGAGAAAGCTGATATCAGATTTGAGATGGTATAGCTCAGGGCCAGCTGACATTTTTGTCCGAGTGGTGAGACAGAAGCACAGAGCCTGTGGCGTCACCAACCAGTCAGTTCTGTAAACTAAAACTACTCACTGTTGAAGTGCCACTAAACTTTGTCCTTAGATCATCAAGAGGAACTTTGCCATAATAAACTGTCTGTCTTAAACTACGCAGATGAGAGCAGATGTGACATTACAGTCATACTGAACTCCATATCTGTCGTTTTAAAATTTAAGAGTCTTCATCAGGTTTGTAAGTGGCTGTAAAAAGTCAGTTTAGTTTCATTCTTAATGGTACTTGACCTTATTAATTCAGGGATGACAATGACCTTACATCTCAATCAGCTGATTCAACATCAGGGGCTCATATATCGGCCACCAGCTGACTGCTAAATCAGATTCATGTCGGTGTACAGCACTGCCTTCATAACACTCCTGACACCTCTCTGTTATTCTAATATGCTTGTGCAGCTCTATTTCCCCTTTTTTGCGCAAGAACTTTCTTGATTTTGCATTGATGTTGTGAGGTTTTTATTAGGAGGGGTTGATTCTTCTATCAGTCTCTATTGTTGCTCTGATTATTTTGAGATCTTCCTCAAAGAGCAGAGACCCTTTTTGCCTATTTGGTGTAAATGTTTGCTACAAACAGCCAATTCTTTGATTTGAGTCTATGTATTGGTACTTTTCAGAGCAGTTCTGTGAAGTAATCCTCCTCTCTGCTGTCCATCTGTATGCACTTTCTGTTCCCATGAAAGGTGTAAGATATGACAGTAAATACGCAGTAAGGCTGTGCCACATGTAATTTTTTTGATGTTTGAAACTTCTGTTGTGATTTCTCAACAAAGTTTTGAATGTCTGTGATCTAATTTTTTGTCAACCTCCTAAACCCCCCTAAAAGGTAAATTTTCACCTTGCACTTTACAAACTTTAACCAAATTTGGCCACCAAATGATTTGAAGGTGCAAGTGAATATAAATCCTCTTTTAAATCCTCAAATTTAAAACAATGAACTCTGAGCTCTCCGTCTTCCACTAAACAGCTTCCACAGCAGCTCTCCATGCTTTGCCCTTCCGACTCACACAATAAACACTCAAAGCTCTGCAATGCTTTAAAAGCCTACGCAATCGAATGTTGATTTGTTTACAAGATACTGGTACATGGTTCTTGTTAATTTAATATATCTCATAAACTGTTGCAAGCAAAGCTGCAAAACAGCGAGCAGAACTGCTTTATGGCAGCATTACAGCTGCAGAATATTCACATTAGCATGACGAAAAACTCCTAATTTTCAGGTGTTTCATTCAGTAAATAAATCATTATAAGGGACTTTGATTTCTGGAATATTGGGTACATTAATATCAATGTAATTAAAACATGTAGTTGTGTACAAATACATCTAAATAGACAGATTCCAGCAGAACTTAAGGCCTCTGAGGAGGTCTGTAGCATGATGTGGAAGATGTTCTCTCAGGCCTATTTGGTCGAAACTATGAATATTTGGAAGAAATTAAAATGTGAACGAGCTGCAGAGAAATAGTTTATGTTGCTGGAGAGTTTTTAAGGGATGTTATGTACATTTTTGGTGTTTTCTTACCATTTTTGAAACCTGCTAACACAAAATCAAGCTAACTATAGGCGTCAAGAAGGCTTATTGAATGTTAAATTATTTTCTTTGTATGGGGTTTTACCTTGAAACATGTTGTGCGATAGATGCTTTTTTCTGAAGTCGTTTGAATGTAGAGTTTGACCTGTGTACGTTCTGAGGACAGACGTGCCTCTGTTTATGTCTCACTTTATTTAATAAAGATCATATTTCATCCGTCATGTCGTGGATTTCTGAATTCCTTCCATATGACTCCCTGTGTGAGTGACTCGTGGAGAATGTGATGATGTTCGCTCACATATAAACAACTTTTTTGAAGCGTCATCATGAGGTGTGTACACGGTGTCATTACGGCGTGCTGTAACTGCGTTTCCTGTCAGTGTCACGGTCAGAAGACGTCACGGAGACGCGTCAGTGCAGATTCTGCGGTTAACCGAGTGTCTGTTGCCCTCAGCTTCATGTGATGAGTGATCCTGCCTCTAGATGTCAGACTGTGTTTTAAAACAACATCACTGCACAAACCAGGACATCTGTCCCGCTGCTGCTGAGTGGGTTTGATTTACTTTTATATGACATACACGACTTTAGAGTCAGTAAACGCAACATTTTTCCTCTTGATGGTCACATTGATCTGTGACATGATTCAAAATGACTGATGTTTTGTTGTTTTATTTCCATTTGTGTTAAACAAAGATGGGTTCTGTGGCAGGGAAGAAAAAAGGATGTGAATTTAAGCTGAACATGTTTCCACATGTCCACTAAATTAACTTAATTATTGTTGACTTTTTTTATAATTATTATTATTATAACATTTGAACTTGTCAAGGAGTCGTATCTATGCGTGAAATTAGCAAATACCATGTATCTTAAAACACTATTCTCAGCTTATATAATGTGAATCATGGCTGTTTTTTTTATTATAGGTGTTATGTTGTAGATTTACTAGTTTGTACCAAGTTTTCAATCAACAATATTATTAGTTTAGATAATTGTAAGTGGCAAAAATTTGATAATTGTTTGAGTTTGGTTTCTTTTCAAGCAGAAATTTTTAAACATTTGATGTTTTCAGGTTCTTAAACTGATGTTTTGCTGTTTCTCACAGTTTTATATTGATTTTAATAATATTTTTTTAAAGGGAAAGTAGCTATTGGTCATGTTAATCATATTTTTTATTATTATTAGGTGGATCTCCCTAATTGACCTACTTATGATTCAATTAAAGGAGAGAATTATTATCAGATAATCAATGCTGCCCTTTACCAATTACATTCTTAGATGGTTTGGAGGCTTGAATTTTAGTCTTGTTTCACTTAAATTTTCATTTTTTTGTAACTATAAACCATCAGACATGTTTTAAAAACGATTGTTAACAAAAGTTTCACCATTATATGAACAATAAATTAAATGTGTTAAATTAAAATAAATAAGTTTCTTTGTACCACTATGTTTCTGTGATTTATTCAAATTAAGAAAATTATTCCCATTAAGTTCAGTGACATGAATTAATTTGAACTTTTTATGTCAAACTTTAATTGTTTAGTAACTTTAACAACAAAAAAAAGACTGAATAATATGTTTGAGTTGAGCTAAAGTAAAGAGAACAGACAGTTTTGGAGCAGATGATGTTCCTCATGCAACCCCCTCCTCCTCCACAAACACACACACACATGTACACACACACACACTCCTCGCAATGGCTGCAGTGATTAAATTCCTGACCCCCCGTCGCCTCAGATGGTGTGATATCTTCATGTCATGTGTTGGAGGGGCAGCTCTCTCTCTCTCTCGTGCTACACGACAGATTAAGTGTTTCATCCCGCAGACACCAGCGGCCTGAACGTCCGCTCAATCAGCACAAATCTGAAATTCACAAGTTTTCTGAAAAACCTCAAAAACACACGGTCAGATTTTCAGATTTCTGCTGAGCTCTGACCTGCAGCGTTGCACCTTTTACCCCTCACCTAACTCGACTCTCCCCCGTGACGTGCGGGGGTCCGAAGCTAACGTCAGTCCTGCTTGCAATTACCCACAGCGCCCTTATGCTGTCTGGGAAGAATGAAAAGGATTGACGTATTTCTGGCCATCTGCCGCCCTCCGATTCCTCTCCCATCCCTCACTCTCTCCTGCCCATCTCTAACTCTTCTTTGAGAGGATTAAGTGTGTTGGTATCTCTGTGTGTCTTTGTCTCATCAATGCGTAAGCGCAGCCTCGTGTCGCATGTGTGCATTTCGTCTGTGTGTGTCTGTTGCAACCTTCTTTCCATCCAGTATTATCTTTGTCTGCAGGATATTTCCTGAGTCTTTAGTCACCAAACACTGACGCGTGTTCCCTTTCCAATGCAAATCCCTCCACAGATTGTACAGGTTACTTAAGAGAAAACACAAAAGAATTGCAGTTTATTTCAAATAAATCTCTAAGATTTTATTACATACAATATACACACGACCTGGACCTGTGAATCTGAGTTAAGACTTGAGGATGCAGGGAGGCAGTCGATGAAGATATATTTAAAATGAAAGGCAAAGATGAAAGTGATGACGTTATTTTACAGCAATCAAGAAGTCAAAATGACGAGAGAAAGTGAAATAACTAGTAAATTTAAACATACAACAAAATCAAAACAGCATCTTGTCTATTGCTCATCATTTCAGACACCAGACCACGACGAGAAAAAATACAAACCATAGATAATATAGACAATATTAACATCAAGAGTGACTGTGATCAAGGAGGAGTGAGGTGATGTGCAAGGAACGGATGAAAATGCAAAGAGATGCAAGAAGGAAAAGAATTATAAAAATAACATCTGCTGTCTTTACTCTCAAGGTTATAAAAGGAACAGTTGAACATTTTTAGAAAATAAACTTTTTAGATTTCTTGCAACGAGTTAAATGAAGAAAAACAGCACTTTCATGACTGTAAAAGCTGTTAATATGAAGCTACAGCCAGCAGCAGGTTGGTTTAGCTCACAATAAAGTCTTGAAACAAAAACAGCAAACTCTAATCTTCATAAAATCAAAATGTTAAAACAAAAAATTTGGGTGCTGAAGTATTTAATGTAACCAGTGGAGACTTTAGGAGTTTTACTGTCCCAAACCATGAAATAGTCCAGGAATTTTAGATCCTATAAAATAACAAATTTACATTTTTACTTGTTGGTTTCTGCATTAAGTCAAAAACTAGATACGTTATCTAATGAGCTTTAGGTTTTAATATCTAAATAGCATTTTTCTCATCCAACTCTCTGCAAGAAAGAGATTTAATTCTGAAAATGTGAAACAGTTCCTTTAAATTTACCTTCTTTTCCACCAGGTGAAACATCATTAGAGAAGAAAAACTTGTGATAAAGGATGAACTAATAACTCACGGTTGTGCGTCAAAGGCTGGTAAGAAGGTGGCCTCAATAGCAAGATATTTTCTCTACAACAGCAGATTTCTCTCTTATTAGGCAAATGTAAGGAAGTTCAGACATAAAGGAGCATTTCAGGCTCTGAAATGACAAATCAAGACAGCCATGGAGTAAAAAAAACAGAAAATGACGTGATTGAACAGGGTAAACAACTCTCCATTTAAGCTCTTTTGCAGGAAACCAAAGCACAAAAGTCTCAGGCCTGTTAGGGAATTTTACAGGGTGTTGCAATTGCAACATTTAAATATCTATGCATATTAAGCTCAAAGCAAGCTTACTGATCTCTCATCAAACAAGTTCTGTTAATCAAGAACAGTGAACTCAAAACACATCTAAGAAGTAGCATTGCAACCAGCCACAAAAGCCACTGAGATTCTCCTCTGGAATCTCGTGGAGTTGTGCACTAAATTCTGGGAAAACTGTCGTAAAACAGAAACTAATTGCTTGGGAAGCTTCTCGGTGGTGAAATCCAATCATGGCAGGTCTGTCGGTGGGATGGCGTGCCTCCGATCGTAAGCTGTGTCGTCACTCTCCTCGCCGTCGCTGACTTCCCCCAGCACTCTCTCTCTGTCCTCCTCCTCCTCTGTCTCGCTCTCTCGCCTCAGCCTCTCTCGCTCCCTGTCTCTCTCTCTGTAGGAGCGAGGCAGCGTGGGAATCTGAGAGGGCAGAGCGACATCAGGAGAACATGTAGACCATGTGACTTCGACTTAGTTAATGTTACACACAAACGTGCTAAATGCTGAAGGAAAACAGCAGGTTTTGGAGATACAAGTGATTTAATAATTTTACTTGAGACTATAAAAAGACAGAAAACTAATCATCTATTTATACCTGAAACTAGGAATTAGCAAACCATGTTAGGATACAGTTTAATGGGCAGATCTGTTCTCAAAAACATGGTTTATCCCTTCAAAACAAACTTAAAGTGTAACTGTATCACAGAGGAACATACATCCTGCAGAATAAGAACCAGAAGAGGCAGCAGTGGGTTCGTACCTGGTTGTCGTGGCTCGGCAGGGCGCAGTAGCCCGGCTCCGTCCTGCGGAGGAGGCGTGGTGAATGAGTACGGAAAGGTCGTGGGGAATGGGAGCAGACGGAGCGCGGAGAGGGAGAGCGGATGGAGCGTGGCGAAGGAGATCGGACAGAACGGGACGGTGAGTAAGTGATGGAGTGGGACTGGGAGACACTGTGGGCGTGGTGGTTGAGTTTGGGCGGGCGAGGGGAGCGGGGGGGCAGCTCAGGCGGTTTGAAAGGGTCGACCAGATCCATCTCTGTGAGGATCGGGGGCGGGGGGATGAAATCGAGCTCCTCCTCCGCCGGGATCATTTGCATTTCGGCCGCGTCGAGTTCGGCAAGTTCCGCCTTCGACAAGTGGTCGACGATGCCGGCGCCGAATGAGTCGCCCACCACGTTGATGGAGGTACGCATTCTGTCACTGAGTGGACAAACAGCACCAGCGTCAGGAGGTGAAATCTCCACCAAGAGCTGAATGATACCGATATTTTCATAAACTTCAGCTTTTATTCTCTGACATCCACCAATCAAACACGCTTCACCTATCAGACACCTGACTCACAGCAGCCAGTCGACAGCGATGAGCAGACTGATGTCCTGAGTCGGCAGACCGACAGCCGTCAGGATTAGCAGCATGGTGACCAGTCCAGCACTGGGAATACTGGCAGCTCCAACACTGGCCAGGGTGGCAGTCATACTGGGGAAGAAAAAAAGAAGAAGACACACCCGTTTTTAGAAGAAATACTGACGAAGGTGCAATCAAATATTTACACCACCCGACAAATATTGCGGGTCGTTGCACTTAAACACACCACAAAGACTTCAGAAAGCAGGTATGAATATGTTTTATTCCTGCGTGAGAGGAAGTGATTTGTCAGTCTTTTGTACTTTGAATCCAAATAAGGAAACCAAGAACAAACCCGACATTAGACAAACATTTTGGTAAACCTGCGTAACACGTCTCATTGCAGAACTGGAATATAAACTGAAAAAAAATGTCCGACAAAAAGTCCAAGTGGCACTGAAGAATTTTGTTTTGCACGGGTCGGACAAAAGAGAAACCGCACTCGATGGGAGAAATCACTGATTCACTTCATCTCCGTGACTCCATGACCTTCTCTGCTGATTCAACGTTCTTAGTCACCCGCAGAACGACTGCCAACAAACCCATAAAGTCCAATTAACTTGGTGTGTCAGAGCCCCGAAAGCAATTGGATATCACTTGATGTTATAATAAAAGGGTGATCACGAGTTTCTGTGATGAATACAGACAATTCTTCAAGTTGATTAATGACGTTATGCTCGTTGGTGACACAGCCAGACTGAACGCAGTCACTGATAGCACAGATATTTGGGTTGGCAGCGGCCTTTTAAAAAACAGAGACAACGTCAACTGGTATAAATGTGAAAGTCTTTCAATTTCACATCGCTAATCTGAAAGTAGTTGTGACAGTTTTGCAAAGAAAAAAAAACAGCTTCTACAACAAGATCTGACAGCTCTGTGAAGTAATTAAAACCCCACTGGTGTTATTTGAAAAGTTAGTTAGAAATCAACCAAACTGCAAACTATGATTTTTGAGGTTTGAATGAATATTTAATTTAGTGAATAACTGAAATGCAGGAAATTCTGGAAGTTAAATTTTGATCATGAAACATTATGGAACGATTATAAAGTCCAGCCAGCAGCAGATCAGCTGCAGATTACATGCAGCCCTCAGTCTTTTCCCGTGCTCGGCCCTTTGCAGCAGGCTGCTTAAAATACATCCAGGACAATTTAAGGAATGAATGAGATGTGGATTAATTAATAGGAACCAGAGAGAAATGCTTGCAGGAAGCTGCCCTTAACCAGCAGAAAAGCTGGGCGAAGGAGCAACAGAGAGGAAGAAACTGAAGAGGACGTTACTGAAAGGACGTTCAGTCGTTGGTGAGAGCTTTGTGAATTAAAAGACTGCAAGACAGACACCAATACTGTAGGAACAGTGCGATATGCTAACTTATGTCTTGTTTGTTGCTTCCTGCTCGATCATAAGTGGTGGAATCACAAAAACACGTGGGTTCAGTTGTTAATATTTATGATAATGGTGTTTAAGAAAATTGCAAATGAAAACTGTTGTGCCTAATCGTAAAAAAATACTAATTCTTGTAAATTTTTTGCTTGAATATGATTTATATAATCATGTTTTAACATGTTGCAGGCTCTGCAGGTTCTATTGGTCACATTTCTTTGCCGAAGCAGTTTAAAAGTATAATCCTTTTAATCATTACAGTGTTATTGCACAGGACGCTGTCACACTTACGTCTGCTTGTTTTACTCAACCTCGATTTCTCAATAGGATTAAAGGTTTTACACAGACTTAATACAGGGTTATTTTGAGTTTACAGTAGATATTTCAGATTCCTCCATGACAAAGACACTGGTAGATATTTGCAGAGTCATGCAGGTCATCTCGACAATGTGACTTAATAACAATAAAACCCTACATTGCTCAAAATGTCCGCCATTATAGAAAGCTGACAATCTCGTCTAAAACACAGATGTTGAATGAGTTAAAGTTGCAGGAACATGTCAAATAACAACAACCTGATGTTTACATGTTAATCTGACCACATTATTCATAAAACCTGTGTATGAAAGTGGAATCTAAGAGGAGAAAGAGAGACAAAACAAAATCTCTTAATGTTTCTCGACTTCCTTTGAGACTTAATTCTTTAATGCTAAAGAATGTAGCTCGTCGTGACATGTCCGCAGTCACAGAAACCTTCAGCTCATGTTGGTCTCAGATTTGACTGCAGGCCAGTTTGGTCACAACTCCAAACCTTAATGTTCGCTGCGTGAAGCTATTCATCTGGCCTCAGAACTCTGCATGACATCTCAATCGCTTTTGACAAACTGCAGCACTAATTTCGGTGGGAGATTTCGTGGAACAACGAAGAGATTTACGCCGCACACACGGATTTCATTTCATAACAATGTTGCCGCACATGATAGTCATAAAACAGAAACATTTGAAAATTGGCTTTGGGAATTTGATGGCAAACATTCGGTGATGAGAGATGTAAAAATAAACAACTTCAAAGTGCTGAGCATCATTTGTAACCCGAATCTGCTGCAAGCTGACTGTTTCCAATCAGACACAAACATTTTGTTAAAAACCTCAGACATGAGAAACAAACACCACATCATGTTCTTCCTGCATGCATGTGGACTTTCAGGCTGCAGGTCGTCACTGCCTCAGGCTTTTACAAGTCTTATTAAAATGTCTTTGAAATTTGTTTATTCCAAATTAAATGCATATTTACAATTAGGGCAACTTTTCTGCAGCTTGGCTCTTAAAAATCATCAAGTTAAAACTATTTCTAAATTTGCAAATAGACTCATTAAACAGCCAGTGGAAATGCTGCCATCGGCTGAGAGACGGTTGTTTCTTATTTTCTATTCTGACTCTTGAGCCCTCGTATTTCTGTATGTATAGAGAGAACAGTCTTTATTGTCATTGTACAAGTACAACGAAATTGAAAGTGCAATCTCTTAACAGTGCATACTTATACAAAAGAACATTAAAAAAACGCAAACGCATGACAGAGAAAAAATAAAAAACATACCACACACACACCAGCATTCCCACTCAATTCACATCTGCAGTATTTCACAACTCATTATTATTATGCAAATATCTACATATGCATTACTTTTTTGAAAGGGGTGAAGCAATTAATGAGCTTTTAGGATTTTTAAAGAGGTAATTTAACTTTTTGTGTACAAGCAATGTGGAGAAAACATGTTTGAAGGAGATCTTTAAGTAATTTAAGGCACCGTAGGACACCGTGGAGACCTGGTGAACAAACTATGACCTAAAAACACAGGACTGATTTTTAATATGTCCAAAATAAAGGCCACATGTTTGGAAATTATTACGCACACGTTAGGCCTCCTATCTCTTTTACCTCTTCTGCAGAAATTCTCTAAGTTGTTGTTCACAGAAATACTAATTTAAGGTTCCCTTTTATGAAACTTAAGTGTGCAAACATTTGATTGTACCTGTAATGCAGCAAAGTTAAACAATCTTCATTCTCACTGATCCAATCATTTGCAACATCACCGTGCACGTGTGCCTCACCTGACAGTGATGATCTGTCCGCCGTCCAGCGTGATGTCATTCATCTGGGCAATAAAGATGGCTGCCACAGCCTCATACAGCGCAGTGCCGTCCATATTGATGGTGGCACCAATGGGCAGCACGAAGCGAGTCACACGCTTGTCAATCTTCAGGTTTTCCTCCAGGCAGCGGAAGGTGACGGGTAACGTTCCTGCACTGAGAGAAGAAGACGCCACAAGATGGCACGTTAGATAATAATAAAAAAAAAAAAGGTGCAGATGTGCAAAGAGGAGGAAAGTGCAAAACGTCTGTTGAGGGACATAAAATAGGTAGACAGGTGGTGAAGGACGAAAGTGCAGAGGTGAGGAGGGAGGTGAGAGGGGTGAAAGAGAAAAAAAAAGGCAGACATTTGAGTCGGCTGACAGCCTCGTCCCGACAGCTGGTGCAGGCCACTGTTGCAATCCTGCGACATGTGAATTAAAGGAATTTGATTCCCGCCCCTGCTAAGCTCGGGTCGTAATATAATTAGAGAAAACGTTGATAGGATTACCCATATTCACTAAAGCCTCTGTAATGTGCCAAAATGACAGTTGGTTTCAGCAGCAGAGACGCAGAATCCCAGGCCGAGTCAGGCCGAGCCAGGCGGGATACAGCGGGGCCAGTTTGGCTGGTGGCGACTAATCCGATGGCTTAGACGTGTTCAACACAGGATCTGTCTGACATGGACTTGTCTATGATAGCCTCTGCTCACACACATTTTGGCTCTGCTGTCCCGATTTGTCGGTTCAGTCGTTTAAAGGCAGAATTTTGCCTCCAGCTCCTTCAGATTTAACCCAAATAGCTAAAAAGCGAGAAGCAGGCTACACAAATCAATCACAGCAACTACAGCAGCTGCTCGAGGAGGAGGAGGAGATGCTGCAGAGGAAGCATGTGACACACATGTGTTAACACATGCCCAAACACACTCACGCTCCCTGCAGGCTGTCCTACCTGCTGGCGGTGCCCAGAGCTGTGATCCAGGCCTGGAAGATCCCAGAGTAGAAGGTCAAGGGACTTTTTCTGGTGGTGGCGAAGAAAATAGCCGGTAGGATCAAACCGCCGTGGATCACCAGGCCCACGATGACGGTCACCATGTACATACCCAGCTGCCTGGCCACCACCTCCAGGTCTCCGATGGCAGCAATCTTCCCGGCAATCAGAGATGCGATGCCAACAGGAGAGTACCTGAACACAGAGTCAGACGCTTAAAATGAAACTGAAACTGAATTACTTTTTATTATTTCTCATTACCTGTTTTTCTTGTGAATAAAAACTTAACTTAAGGTTCATTTTGTCTCAGAGATCAAAGGGAAGTCATCAATCATCTGTCTTTTAAACAAATTTCTTGCTTAAAACCTGAATATTAAAGTTAAGGGCACTTGCCACTGACTTCCTGTTATCATTCATTTCATGTTTTTACTCCAAAACAAGTTATAAAACTAGATGTTAAAAAGGAAATCATCATTATTTCCGTATAAAAGTTTAACTGAGATATGAAATGATTTACCAAAGAATCGATTAATCACTCAACAAAAATAACAAATATTCTTACATTTGAGGATTTTCAGTATTTTTATGTAACTAAAATGTAAATGTGTCCAAATTCTGGACTTTTTTTCAGAACAAATAAAATATCCGAGGATGTCACATCAGGCTCTGAGAAACATTTTATTTTTCTGACTAAACAAAAAGATTATTGGAAAAAAAAATTGTCAGATTAACAAAAAAAAAGAAAATAATTGTCAGTTCCAGCCCTTAAACAATTTTACTTGGCACATGGATGCATTTATCAGCTGAGAGCCAGTTTTATTAAAATGAATTCATCATTTAACTTTTGTCTGTGAAACGTCAGCAAACAGCTAATCAATCTTTATCCAGCGTCAAAGGAGCAGTTTTCAGCAGGAGACGACGTGACACATTCTTGGGTCTCTGGTTTCCGTCTTTAAGAGTGCAGTTGTTCCTGCTGATGAATGCCGGCCGCTGTGGGACGCAAAGAAGTGAAACTGTGTTCAAGTCGTAGGAGCTCGGTGCCATCCTTCCCCATCAGGTCAGCTGCGTGCCGCCTGGCGTTCGCTGACAGTTGTTTGGAGGTGGGATGGGGGTGGGGGGGCAGGGAATGCGGTGTATATGATTTGACGGATGCGTTCCTTGTATGATACGTATTTTTGTATACACTGGGCTCGGTGTTTGGCCGGCTCCATAGGCCCATGAGTAATCTGTTTATACTGCGTGAGTGATACGAACAAGGACACTATTCCTTTGGTGTCCAGCTGCACATGTAGATGGCCTAAGAGAGCTGCGAGACAAGCATCCTGCTGTTTGTCTTCCAACCGCCTACCGCCTGCCTCCCCCCCCTTTTTTCCTTCCCGTTCCTGCTCTGAGTGCCACTACACTCTCTTTTTTTTTTTTTTTTGTCAGTACGAGTAGCCCTGCGAAGCCTCAAGCTCTCTGAAGACACACTCTCACAGTCATCTTTCTTACGTCCTGCTGTTCCTCCTGCCCGCATCTGCTGCCAAGTAGCTCCTCTGCCGTCGGTGGATCCATTACATTTTGGAGATCTTCCACCTCAACTCCCCTGGGAGCCCGCAACATTGTTCCGGGCCTCGGCTCCTGCTACTCCCCGGCATACCACAAAGTCCAGCATGTGCCAGGGAAGCCCTCTTTCATTCTCTCTTTCCATCTGTCCGTGTCCTTCACTGACACACTTTCTCCCTTTTCCTCTTCCTTTTCTCTCCTACTCGGTCTTTAATGTTGCTCTTTCCCACGATTTTTTCTCTCACGTACACAGTCTCGGCTTTATCCATCACTGTCACTGACCTCTCTGTGTTTTGGTATCTCCACGTCGTCGAAGCAACGCGGCTGTTGCGGCCCACATGAGCAGAAACAAGAAACACATGTCGTGCACGCTCGCAAGCTCACGAAATACACAAACAAGACACTGACCACATGATCATGGACACCATCGTCATGATGATCTCGTTGAGGATGTTGAAGAAGTCGCACATGACCTTCCCTCGCTCGCCCATCCTGCCCATGCAGATGCCGAAGGTGATGAAGAAGCCGATCAAGCCTTGAGAGGAAGACGAGAAGCATCATGCAGGAGGGAAATTTGATCGTAGTTTTTTGAAGCAAAGCAGCAAATATCAGCTACGTGACCAACTCACCAAGGACGTTCATGCCCCATTTGTATTCCAGTCTCTTCCTGTTCACCAGGACGGGCTCGGTTTGGTTCGGCGCTGGAACCGGCACCTTTTTCAGCACCGTCTGAACCTGGAGCAAAGACAGAGCAACTTTCAGACTGATCAGAGTTTCAGGCTTTAATCAAACGGACATGATTCCAATTCACATAGCAAAACACTGACGCTGCAGCTCTTACTGCGTGTAAGCAAACAAAAGCTTGGCAGCGGCAAAATAAACTCAGATTTGTGTTTAAAGAAAAAGGCAAAACAGAGCACAAGAGATTCTTGCATAAAGACAACAAAGGGAAAGAATAGATGGACAAGGAGGTTAAAAGGGGAAGGACGAATCCTTCCTGCAAAAGCAATTATGCCTTTTATGACTTCAATGAATCCCTGACGAGTGCAAACAAAAGAGGCAGTAAAACAGAGATGCAGACAGAGAAGAAAGGCAGGCAGAAAAAAAAAGAAAAAGAAGCAAAAAGAGAGAGAAGACCACAGGGAGGAGAGAGAGGAGATAGCAGAAGTCTATAAGCTAAAGCTCAGTGGTGCTCCATGTCAACCAGCAGATGCCTTTCTGTGGTAAATAAAGATGTAGTGTTACAGATGTAAAGAGATTATCAGCAGCAGAAGGGCTGACCCTCACCAAGTCCAACACAGAAAACTACTTCTAATCATTCAGACACACGCATAACAGACAGAGGAGGGGGAGAAAAAACAGGATTTGGACAGAAGAAGGCAACTGTCACATCATGATTGAGACTTGGATTAGTGTTTTAAAATGAT
The DNA here is from genome assembly GCA_029814765.1 of Acanthurus leucopareius. Classification (NCBI taxonomy): domain Eukaryota; kingdom Metazoa; phylum Chordata; class Actinopteri; order Acanthuriformes; family Acanthuridae; genus Acanthurus; species Acanthurus leucopareius. Next base: position 2,948,502 of record JAQMCX010000021.1, read on the forward strand.
CAGCTTGGATAAACAGTAGCCGTCTACTGACTCGTCCTGTCCGCCGTCAGCTAAACGAGTATTAATATAACACAAAAACTGTGTTCTTAATTTTCTGTTTGTATTTAAAAGATAAAATATACATTTGGATCATTTCTGGCTTCTCTCTTTTGCAGTGTTTCCTTCAGTTTCCTTTCCGTTTAAGATGGATTTCAACTAACAATTTTTTTTTGTTTATACTATAGAAATGATTTAATAGTAAAAAGTCCGAACTTTAAGTGATATTTTATCGTCTCTTTTGTCAAAACAACAGTGAAAAATAACAGCAAATATTTTAAAATCCAATGTTACGAAACACAGAATGAACAGAGACCAAAATATTTGCTGCATAACTTGAGAAATCACAGTGGTCATTTGATTTATTTTTTCTAAATAAACTAATCGTTTTCATTTTCACAGCTTCAGCAGTTCACTAAATATACAAAAGGAGTCTCCAGTTTTGCTTTAAACTGTTAGTTGAGAGACTCTGCTTGTGTTTGAGTCCATCAAACCTTCATCTTTGACTGATAATTAAACTTAAAAGGTTGCACTTTTGGGACCAAACAGGAACAGAAAGCGACCTTGACCCTTCAGTTATTTTGCGGGCTTTGAGTTTGACACATGTAGAAAACATTGTGTGGAGTCTGGAGGACAAGTAGAGTCTCTGGAGATTCACATCAGTTGTTCACAACTTTCTGAAGCTCTTTGAGTTTCTGTCAGACTGCTCAGTTCATGTTCAGACTAATGGCTTTAACTTCAGACTCTTCAGGTTCACATAAAGGTGTCTTTCAAATTTTGCAACTTTAGAAAAAACGAAGAATAAACTAAACATTACGTAACAATGTTTTCATTCTTAAATTTTTCTATCTGTGTATTAATCTCAAATCCTCTTACATTTATCTTAGATTTAATCTGACTGAAAGCTCCTGAACCGGTTCTGAAGAGACTCTGTGGTGAGTTTGTTGTGTCAACTGCTAAATAAACTTTGGCGAGTTTTAATCCAACAATTTGTCCTTGTCAGATTGTAATCTCATACCTGTAACGTTTGTTTTTTTCATGCATAAATCTGTTTAACGTGCACAAATGATAAGTGAGAGTATAAAATCAGATAAAAGGCTACCTGTTGGAAGCAGGACTGCACCAGGTTCTCAGGGAAAAGGTTCCTGATCAGGTCCAGGAAGGCGTCCAGGCTGTTGACCTCCTGGTTCTTTGGGGCTGCGTTGGTCCCTGCGCCTCCCCTTAGTTTGGGATTCCCCGGGTGGATCCCCAACACCAGGATGACCCCGAGGATGGCAGCAATGATGGTGGTGGACATGTAGTACACCATGGCTCTGCTACCCATCCTGCCACTGGCACGGGCATCTAAACCAGCCAGCCCTGAAAGAGACGGATAAACGTCAGTGTTTGCAAGTCAGCGAGTACACAACATGTGCTGTGAATGCAACCAGGTCACAAAACTGCTTCTAATACGCTAAATATGAGAGTTAACTCATAAATACATCCATATTTGGTGATATCTGGTGTGTTACATTTAGCATGCTTTTTTGCACAATTATTGCAGTTTATTTAATTATCCCTATTTATTCAATAGGGACAGTGTGTTAGCATTTAGCATGCATTAGCTTTTCTTTCAAAGGGCAGCTGAGCTAACAAGAAATTTGTCATTAGTTTTAGGTTTTTATTTTGTTGATGCCATGTCAACTGATGTGGGTCAAACACTAAATTCTTGTCAAAAATTTCCAAACAAAGTTTTACATTTTGGATGCACTGCTGGAGGATCGTTATGTTAGCCACAGAGCCGGTAGTACAAAGTTATTCTCTAAATACTACAATAATAATGTTAAAATGTATACTGCTAGCATGTAAACATATTGGAATTTAGAGTTTAATGCTTCTATTTTAATTTGATCTCATGCGCAGAAAAAATGGTACAAATATTAAGCTTGCCAGAATGACATACTTAGCCTACAGCATGATAGCATTTAGCATGCATTAGCCTTTTTCTCGATGTAAAGCTGACACTGACAGTAATTTAGTTATTTTGCTGATGCTGGTTCAACCAGTTGGTAATAAAACAATAGATTCTTTCTCAGCAGACAGCTAAACTTCAGATGTGCTGCCGAGTGCTAGTTTCATTAGCCAGAGCTAGCCAACATGCTAACATTCAACATGTAGCATTTAGGATTTTGATTAAAACCAGGTATATCTAGCATGTAAGCACGTGAGTGTGCTGTTTTCAGCAAACAATCTTGTCATTTCCTTCAAAAAACAGGCTAAAATAGTTTAGTCTGTTTCACATTTATCTAGTAAAGCATCAAAGAGCTGAGAAATTGGAAACTTGAGAGGGTGGTTGCTACAAAAGGGTGTAAGCATTCATCCTCTGGGAGCCATGATTGTTAAACATTTGTGTACATGTTACACTCAGACCTGGACAACCGTCATCACTTCCAGCGTAAATAAAATTTTTACTTGAATCCAAAAACAACAAGACCAGGGCAAGTCTGGGCTTGCTGCATGTCTTAGCTTGTATGTGTGTGTGTGTGTGTGTGCGTTGTTGCACACCTGTGATAAGACTGGAGATGATTAGGGGCAGGATGAGCATCTTCAGCATCCTCATGAGGATTTCTCCAGGAAATGAGACCATAGTGAGAGTGGAGTTGTCCCTCACCTGCATGTACCGCAGCAGCATCCCAAACACTGCTCCCATGACAACACCTGAGGACACCAGAAAAGGAAGTGCTTAACAGTCTGTGTGATGTTTGAGAACCTTTAATGTTGATTTTAAGGTTTTATTCCCCCAAATATGGGTAGATTGATGTATTTTGATGTTGTTTACATTTTTTTTAATTGTCAGGTTTTGTTTTGCATTGCAATAATTTTACATTCTGTTTTCAAAAAGCTTTCATTGCAGCAGAAAGTTTAAGATTACTCTGATGATATTGTAAAAGATCAAATCCCGAATAACAAATATACTCGCTTAAGTGTAAAGATAATACATTTTTTAGATAATAGCACCATATATCAAGAGTATCTAAACTAATATTGGCCTACAGGAGCCATGTGCTAACAAATGCTCAGTTTATAGGATTTTTGAAAACTCACTGGTCTACTTCTCTTCCGCTCAAAGTGTTTTTTTACATCTGACATGTAAGGGACCGTTGACTGATGAGAAGCGTCCAAAGTAATGTACACAAGTTTAAGTCAGAGTTTAAATCTGGGTGACAAATGACAGACAAAAATAACACACTTCTCGACTTTGCGTGGGCTTTTTTTTTTTTTTTTTGACAAAGAACATTGCTATGCAGAGACATACCAAAGTGTTTACAGAGGCAGACTAAAGACAACAAGTCTAAAGCGTCTCGTGAGAAAATGATCACGAGGTCTGTACATCTAGAATTGTGTATTTAATATTTGCTGCAGCACAAATGGCAATTTTTTTGAACAATAAAACTGACCTAATTTTTCTTGGTGTTTCCATTTTTAAGAAACCACAACTCAGCTTTCAAGGCTGATTAATTTCAGAATAAAATCCTGACATGGCCTGAGTTTTCCTGCTCATTCATACCCATAACAGTGAGTCCCAGCAGCAGGTTGTGGGTGTTGCGGCTGCAGTGGCCGGCATCTTTATACCCAACCTCCGTGTTGTCATCTGGCTGGTTTTCCTCTTTCTCCTTCACCTTGTTTGTGTTGGACTGGTTTGCTGTCGTCTGGTTTGTCATCCTGCCTGTGGAGACAGTTGGAGACATGGGTGTACTGCTGGGAAAATACATGCTTCAACATGTGCACGGTGCAACCACTGCACAGTTTTCAGTTAGTTAATAATACACCTGAGCTCTTTAATTGATTTATCAAATCTGACGACGCTAAATTCTTTGTAACTTAACAAAGCATTCTCCAGAGGTTGGTAAGGATTCGTGCCATAACCGTTCTGTCTGGCTGACTCTATTATTAAAGTAAAAGCATCGTTTTTTTAAGGCTATTTTGCCACAACAACATATCGTCTTTTAAACTGGTGGAAAGAAAACATCCGAAACACACATTTAGGTGTTTATTTTAGTTCAGATTTTTTGTTTTTGTCCTAGATTTTTTTGCAAACTAGCACATATTTTCAAGACGATGACTCATGCCAAGAAACTAAACTAAGTGTCTTATATAAGTAATCAATTGGGGGAAGTTTCGTAATGACGTTTATTTACTCTTTTTACTTTTGGTCTTATTTTTTGGCCAGAGATGTTGGGAAATTTTACTATCAGATCTTTAGATATCTTTCTCACTATTAATTTTTTCTTACAATCTGAGCCACAGATCTCCACTTCAATAGCATTTACAAACATCACACTTCACAGTATTATTCCTATTTATATTCTGAAGTTTTTTAAAGTGGGATTCATTAATGTTATTCATGGCCTTATTTATTTTTTTGAACAGCGTTGAAACAGGAATACTAGTGAAATTTAAGGCTATTTTCTGATTTATTGTAAAAAAAAAAAGATATTTTCCTCTGCATAAACCTTTGACTCTAGTATTTCAACAAGTAAAACAAGAATTTTAGAGTCTGGCTCTAATAAATATTCTTATTTTTATTCTGGAAAGGTTTGTAAATTAGCTTATTTTTAATTGTACATGAACTCATTTTCATTTTTTTCAAAACATTTAAGAAAACCTGAGATTAAAGCCAACCAGGAACAACCAGAGCTACCTACACTCACACAACCTAAATGTTTTTTTTAAGTGTTTGGCCCCTAATGGATTTAAAGTAGCATGACTGCAGGCAACCCAAACACAGCAGGCGATGGCTAAACAGGACATGAAGAAACATCTCAAGAGATGTAATCAGTAATCATCCCTGAAGTGCAAATCTAAATACGAGTCTGTATGGAATTGCTGATAAAGGAGGAGATATAGCTGATGAGTGTCCCAGGAGCCGTGAGATGTGGCCCCTGGCGGTTTGACCTCCTGTGATTGACAGGTCTGACTATTACAGGCCTGGACAAGAAGTGGAAGTTATTCCACTAAGCTAAATCCATAGTGGAAGCGGACAGGAAACAACAAGACATGCTAGCGGCTGTGTGAGGCTGTGCTTCAACAGCAGGAATTACAGGTAAATGCCACCTTCAGCATGCTAACATGCTCACAATGACAAGCTAGCACACTGATGTTTAGTTTATAAAGTTTGCATTGTTAACATCTTCATTTGTCGGTGTTATTATTTGCTAGTCAGCCCTAAAATCAAAGTGCAGCTGAAGCTGAAGGGAATTTGAGTATTTTACAGATGTTGGGTCAAAAAAGGGTTTAAACAAGTTCAATCTGATCTCATATTGGCTCGAAATGAAAGGTTAGAGGATCACAAAGTTATTACAAATGATGCTGAGGGTGACATAATTATTTGCACCTAATTTCATGTCCATGTCTCTCTTTCTTTTTTTTATTATCCAATACTTGTTGAGACTAATTTAAAACCACAAATCTAAACCACATGGCGGTGATGGAGAAGTGTGATGACACACCATCTGGGTACGATAAAAATCTGTGTTTGATAATTTCATTCCAATCCAGAATGAGATGTTTCACCACATAAGTAAAAGTTCTGACATGTTAGTAAAAGACAAAAAGCCAGGTGATCACTAATATCATTTGGATTCATTCTCTTGGCAACACTATCATATTTACCCAATTTCATAGCCAATTTTTCAATCTCAATCCAGAAGTGACACACCTACAATAGGTTTATTTTTGGGTCATTAAAGCGCCAAAAGAAGCAACAGAAATGTGTCAAAACTAAAAGCAATACAGGTGGAATCTGTACTGTGAGTTTGCAGTTAACAAGGTATATAATTCGTATGGAGTAGCCTACACACCTGTACTGTAACACCTGGAAACCAGCTGACACAATACTTTTTTTACTCAAAGAGAGGAATAACTTAATCTATTCCATTTGTTGAATTTCCTAGAGGGCACAAATAACTAAGAATTTGTTGCCGTTTCAGTTAATAAAGTTTATAAAGTTCCCCCAAACTCAACAAAACAAAAAATCTTTGTGATTTTTCAAAGGGAATCTGGAGCTGATTTGCCGCCACCTCAAATTACTCCATGCGGGTTTTGCTCTGGTGCACAGAGATCTGATCTCAATGAGAATATATTTAGAACATAATACAAATACCAGATGGAAACGCATAAGAAAGATCAGATGGTGTATTAATGAGATAACAGATCCTGATTCGGCTCCTACTTTAACAGTGAGTGTAAATGGGGTGTAAGACTGATCCTCCGGGGATCATCGATGTTTACACAAAGTATAATGGCAATCCGTCCGATTGATGTTGAGATATTTCACGGAGGTCTGAATGACTGACATGCCAAGAGCCACAGGGCTTCAAATATGATGTCTGCTCAAATTTAATCAGTGCAGCAGCTTGAACAATCAGAGAGGATGCAGCTATATGTGATAAACGGTAAACATTGGTTAAGTTTAGGCAGAAAAATTCAACACTATTGTTATATCTAGGACCGTGACATCAATCTGAAGGTATTAAACAAGAGACATCACTTCTTTGAGTGGACTGACAGCTCTCTAACAAACTCCTTTCAGCTGCTAATAATTTTGACTCAAAGTCTATTTTAGCTTCTGTGCATCAGCACAGATTGTTATGGAAGCAATCAGATTTTCCTCCAAGGCAGAGTCATCACCTTCAACACGAATTAAGAGTCAACGAGTAAGAATGTGTCCACTGTCCAATAACAATACACATTTCTACTCAACAGAGAAAATTTCAGAGAACCCACCACCACCATCTCTAAACATTAATCGTATATAAACACATCTGGAGAGCAGCGCAGCCATGCCAAATCCCTGTCAGATGAATGAATGTCTCATTTACAAACAGTCTGACTCAGTGAGACAATTGCAATCAGACTTGATTATAATCCATCAGCTAAGTGGATGGCATTATTTGAACCCTTAGGGATTCAGTTGCACACATTCAACAACATACAGTAGACAAGAAGGAGCAAAAACAAAATGTTACCTACTAGTTTATCTGCTCTCACGCTTTCACCTCCACTCCCTCATCTCCCGCCGGATTTATCTCTGCACCTTTCTAGTTTCTGCAACAGTCGCCAGTCCAGGAAAAAAAGGTAGAATAGCCAGTGTGATCTGAAATTGTATATTTTGGGGGCGGAGAATTTGCAGCTAAGTTTCAATTGCAAAGATATAATCCTCAGTGAGCGGAGTGAACCGCTGAGATGAGGGGGAGGGTGTTCCACTGTTGTAGTCTTTGCAAATCCTCTTTTCAATCCTTATGTCGTTCTTAGCATGAACATTGTTTGGTAACATCAGTCGACCACATACACCACAGGTACAGAGCAATCTAACAAGGGGTGAGATGGGGGAAATCATCGTTACACCTTTTTGTTGAACTCATGGACACGGTGGGAAGAGAGAAAAAGTCTACAGATTCAGTGATTTTCAAATCACCACAAGGTCAGCAAGCTCGCTTAAAGGTTGTTTTTCTTAGTTTAAGACAAACTTTTGGCAATGCAGGTCGTTCAACATATATACTATACACATTTAGGGCAACTGAAGCCCTGGTTACATGGAATAATAGAGGACGTCATCCTCTCCAGCAGTGAAAGCTGGATATTAAACCTTAGTTCCCAGAGCAGGTCAGATGGAGGCCCTGAAATAATGAAGCAACAGCATGTGTCTTGCAAAGAGGGCGGCGCTGAGGAGTATAAGCTGCAAGGACATACTCAAGGACCTGAAGCTGTTCTGCAAATCTGTCTTCCTTCCCCAACAGACAGATTATTTTCCTGCTCCAGGAAATGTCAGAGCTGCCTCGAGACGAAACGTAGCTGGCCTCTAGGAACCAGCTCTCACTGGGCTCTCCTGGTGGCCCAGTTCAACTGAGGAAACCAGAGACTATTTACAACCTTGTAGGGTTAATTTAGACTCCAATGTTTCTAATGTCAAGCCTGAAATGCTCGTACTTAAGTAGAGTTTATAGGGGTCTGAGAAACAGACGCTGATCAGCATTTCAAAGCAACAGCCAGGAGAGGATGACTGGCCTTAGACACGCCTGTTACATCACATTACAGCTCAGCATCCCTAATAAAACACAGCAGTTCAAGTCAGCCAGTTCAGACGGTTCGGTCAGGGAGCTTACAGTAAATCCTGGATTTCATAGCAACATGACACAGGTATTATGACTTCGCCAGGTAGGCTGCGAACCAGGAAGCTTTCCCCTTTGAAGGGAAGCCCGGTTTCAAAAAGAAAACTTGATAACACATGTTAGTAACGAGAGCTGACGCACATGAAGGTGGAGAAGCTTCAAAGTGAGCCAAGCTCTGAGAAAAGAAACAAAATGAACTCCTGTCCTGCTGGTTTGGCAGTAATAGCGTAGCTGCTTCTTGCCCTAATGGGCCATTTAAAGCCACAAGACAGAAAGTTTACCACAATAACTTTCAAAGTAATTGCGACTGGATAAACATCAGGCTCCTCAATGTAAACACTTGTAGTCCATAAGATGTGTGATGGCGACCTATGCAAGTGCGTGATAACCATCACAATCAGTCTCCGCATGCGGTCATGTACTTACGACACATCTTCTTAATCGTCATGGTTTCCAGGCAGACGGGTCGTGATGACAGAATGAGTTAATCTCCCAGAGGAAAAGGCCTTGATTATTGTAAATGAGCCAAAGTTGCTGGAGATAAAGGTGCACATACCATCAGAGCAGGACACAACAACTACCTCAGCGTTGGTTTCAGTCCGGCTGTCGCAGGCTCATCAGCGTCGCCCAGCCCCCCTCCTTTTACTTGGATGCACTTATAGTCTTCCACATTAATGATACAAGCAGGTTTTCCGGCCAATCGCTGATGTCGATTCAAGAGATCAAACAGATGCACGTTGGCTGTACATACAGGCTGAGATCTTTCAATCTGTCGTCCTGCCTCCTGATCTAAACTTAGATGTTACAGTAGGTTTCATTAACTCTGCCTGCTGCTTGTATAGCCACCAGAAATAGAGACTGCAGTGATTAAGATATATGTGATCTGTTGTTTCCTTTTTGTTTGAGTTTAAATTTGTATTGCATGCTTCGGGATTGCAATCGTTTTAATAATTTATCAACATTTAATTTGATTTTTCTTTACAATTTTACAAAAATTGGTAGAAAAATATACAAAAATCTCCTGTTTTTAGCTATTTATGGGGGTTGACCTACTGCTTGTCATGTGATATTATACCTTTTATCATATCTTTTAGTTTTAGACTTTTGCTTGAACAAAACTGGACATTTGTAGATGTGACAGTGGACTCTGTGGAGTTATGATGGGAATTTTTTATTTTTTAGCTTTTTATAGACAAAAGTATTACTAGAATAATCAAAATTTATTAAAAAAAGATGAAAACGAGCAGCCCTTTCAGCTTTAAAGATTTCAGACAGTTAACCACTATTTGTTAACGAAATGGGATCATTTCATAACATTATACGAGCCAATAAACTGTTTTTTTATCGTACTCAGTCAGTGGGAAATCAAGATCACAAAAACGATTTTAAAGCACATTATTGAGGTTATCACATATTATTTACAGATCAGTTATATCTTTGTGGATTTTATTGTAAATTGTAACATACAGTTTAAAAGGCATCTGTGTGTGTTAGTTTGTAACTGTGTGCTGGTGTCTGTGTGGTTCAGAGGATTATGTCAAACGGTTGATTGTTTTGTGTGAGCTTTGCAAAGGGATCGAGATATAATCCCCCACGCCGCCCCTCTACCCCCCCCCCCCCACTCCATCCCCTGTTCAACAGAGGGTTGATGAGGATGGTCGCTGCAGCACTACGACACACTCCTCACACATCAGCACTGCTGTCAAAACACACAAAAACACACACATGCGTGGGGTTATCTTTACCAAAACTTTATCAGTTTGCAGTGTCATGAAATCAGAGCAGGATGCTGCACCGATGGACGCCAACTCTGGAACTTTTCATCTAATTCTACTCTAAAAAATGACAAATTTTTCATCCCAAAGTCTAAATTATCTTGTTTTCCAGTCTTATATCAAAGGTTGCATCATTGAAAGCATCTCTTTTTATACTTTGCATTATGGAGTACATATGTCAATACTGCACTAAAAAAAAGTCATGTTTTTGGTCATCCATCCTCACATTTGTTTATTAAAATTGTTAATGTATCATTTTAATGATCTGTATGCAGAAAACACAGTTAAAATCACCAGATTTTGTGCAATCTTTTGCCATGATTATTGTACATTTATAAAAAATGGATGGGAATTAAAACCAGTTCCAGTAAAGAAAAAGTTCAAAATTTTCTGATCCACAGGAATCATTTGCTTCCAATCCTATCAATTCCTTTAATCAATACCAGCATGTTTCTCTGATAACTGCGCATTCCAAAACATGAGTAATTATGGAGAGGAAGAGGAAGAACCAGTCCAAAGCGTGGTTTCATTTCAAGATGACAACTGTGGGGGTTGTCTGAAAAATGATTAAAAACAAGTAAAGCTGGAAACACCAGAAACATGATGAAACATCTGTCTGTGCAAAAATTCCAGAAATGCCATGTTTATAATAAGCACGACTGCTGCAACTGCTTCCAAAAAAGGCAGCGCGTTTGTTTTTGAGGGTAAATACGTTATGTTATAATACCATAAATGCCACGCAGGCAGGCTTAGAGGATTTTTCCTTTGACTAGGAAAAACCTAAATCTAAAACAAATGGCCCACAAATATTCCCTTATTTAATTAATTTTATATGACAGACTGTTGCTGCAGAGCCAGCTTGACTCCCCGATCATGACGAGGAATCAGTATGGGAATTGATAAAGAATTTAACTGATAAGCAGACTCAAAAATGGCTCTAAAATGTTCATTTACATCCCTGTCTACAAATATACGTCTGCTTCCCTTTACAGTAAGTTATGTACAGTTGGAATCCTGACAAATCAGCTTCCAGATCAGCAAAATATTTTTATTTCTATGCAAATATCAATAATGCCATAAAAACAGAAGTAGATTCTGTCTCTCTTCACACACACACACATACACACTCCACATCTGAGTATCCATGCATTGTGAGGTCTGACGAGCGGCACCTAATTCCTTCAACATATGTACGACTTCCATCAAACACGTGTCCGCTGCGTGGCTTTGGCAGATTGCTGCAGCTGGAGGGTTAAACAGTGTGTATTAAGTCTGCGAGTGGAGGTCGCAGTCAGTCAGCTGTGGACTGAGCTCCACTCCATTACGGTTGGATGCGACCACACACGAGTCACTACAACGCATCCCTCACTTGGTGTGTTTTTAGCACCTTACAAGGTGTTTGCTGCTCGACTAAAACCAGGAAAACAGATCACATGACTTTCCTTGTGGTTTCACTGCACCGGTCGCCTGTTTGTTTTGGATTACAGTAATAATTGTGTTTAATTCAAGGTACATCGTGGCTACTTGAGCTTAATTTCTGTAATTTTTAAGGTTTACTTTGCAACTTTTCTGCAGCTCTGCAAACAAACAACAAGACAAAACTCTTCATGCAAAGAAAAGGCGTTTTCAGGAGCTGAGACAACTTTCTGATGCATTTGTATTGTTAATTATGAAGCACAAAAAAGCAGAATATGAGACTATATAACCGAATTTGTTACTAAGAAATTTACACAGTAAAGCCATTAATTTTTTTTTTAAATAAAATTTTTTAACATGTTGATGGAAGATTTGACAATCAGATGCAATACTGAAATTTAATTTGTTTAAATTCAAATGCTGCACAAAGTTTTCAGACTTGTGTTTGTCTGTTTTTGGATTAAAATGTAAATTTAAATAATTTATATAAGATTCTTTTAGGCAAAAATATGATTAGGCTATGGATTTTATTTCCAAGTTTTACAGTCCTTTAGTGTAAATATCTATCAATTAATAGTCACTGTCATAATTGAAAAAATCATGTTATAGATAGATAGATAGATAGATAGATAGATAGATAGATAGATAGATAGATAGATAGATAGATAGATAGATTTTAAATTTATTGGCTTTTTTGCAGATAAATGTCTGACACTCTTGATAAAACACCAATTTCTTTATTTCTGTTTGTTTTGAGTAACTAATTGATTAATTGACTAAACATTATAGCACTTCATAGATGTCTGGCAGTGAGACAGAGTGCAGGATACAGCCGTGTGTGTGTGTGTGTGTGTGTGTGTGTGTGATTGTCAGTATTTGAGATTGGGTGGACATGGAGTGTGAGTGAGGGAAAACACTTGAGCTTGTCAGTGTGTGTGTGCGATTTAGTCTGCATCTGTGTGTGTGTGTGAGTGTGTGTCCACACATGTCAAGCACACACCCTCCCCTCTCCTCCCCTCCCCTCCTCTCTTTCTGACGATAATCTGAGTGTATTAATCTGTTGTTTGAACTCCTTAAGCACAGACTGTCTATCACATCTGCTCTCTTCACCCTTGTAAATCTCTCCTATTTATAAACTTTCTCTTTCTCCTCTCGTTCCTTTTTGATCTGTCTTATAATTTCTCTATCACTCCTCAGTCCAGCAGGACTGAATTTCACACAGCTCATTCTCTTCGTACAGTAAATCCATCGTCTCATTTGGCCGACAGACGTCTTGGAAACCCCTTATTCCAGCTTTAAATCTCTCTGATCCGCCTCTCTCTGACAGCACACTTAGAGCTAAAACAATGATGACGACTGGTAAGATATTACAGGTCCCACATGTGCAAACAGCAGATTTAGAAAGTGAAAATCGCACTGCGGTCAACTTTGCAAAACCAACATTAGCAGTCCCACTACACCAAATCCTCCCCCCTCGAGAAGTATAAATACACATCAAGCCAATCATCATAAATGACTGAGCCCAAGATAATCAAAGAGAGCGAGCAGTTCAAACACCAAAGAAACAAATCACAGCAAACTCTGTCAAAGACGACAAATGATCCGGACCGGCTGCACGTGTCAGCAGACAGACAGAAAGGGAGTGGAAAAAAAACGACAACGAGGAGGCGACAAGGCTTACCTGCTGTGCGTTGCTGTCTCCCCTCCGACAAGAGCGAGGCATCGGGAGAGAGGAGGGACGTGGAGATGAAGGGGGGAGAAAGGACGGGAGGCAAAGTCGCAGTCTTTGCGTCATCTGAGAAAATTTGCAGATTAATACAACAGCTTGTTGCTCTGAGCCCCCTCCACCCCCACCCCCCTACCCTCCATCCCATCTCACCCTGATCACTCTCCTCCCTTCCCTCCCTTTTCTCTCCCCCTCATCCACTCCCTTTCCTCTCCATCACATCTCTCGATCTCGTTTTTGTTTTATTTAAACTTGTTATCAGCGGAGGAGGAAGAGGAATCACTGGTGTCGGGAAAAATCACCGCGGACCAGGAAATTCAGAAATTAGGTTACAGATAAAGTGTCCTCTCATTAAAGGTGGAGGCAGCAGACATGAAGTGGGGGTGGGAGGGTGGTCCTAATTACCCTCCCTTCCACAGGAGGGCGCTATGACTCTGCACTGAGTGGAGAAATGTGCACAGTAGCTTCCCCCTGAGGGATCCTTTGACAGATATCGGTGTCAGTCAGCGAGGCCTCAGAGTGCGTGGGGGCCCATGGGTGGAGCTGTTACATACTGTACATACAAGTGTCAGCCTTTTTCCATGAAGCGCGACACCTCATCGATACATAGAATTAGAAATAAGCTGATAAAAGAGTAGTGGAGTTTCAGGTTTGTCATACCAGAGAGGCTGTGCTGCAGCGGGAGGAATGCAGGCCTCCAGTTGAGCTTTATGAGCGGGCCGTGATTGATTTACGAGCATAGCTTCTCAACTATCAAAATGTGATGTTGTGTGACGTGACCGTTCAGACATCCTGACTATTTCAGGGCCTTAAAACACAAACTTAAAACTCGTGTTTTGCTTTAAACTTTTTAGGTAATTGCTTTTTTTTTTTTCATTACTTCAGGGCTTATACCTGCAAATTGGTCTCAGTCTCAATTAATCCATTAAGCCTCGTAGTTTACGTTTGTCCTGCATGAGGATACTGTAAAAAGGACCCTTGGTGCCTCATTCCAGATGTTTGGATCAGGATCCTCGTCCTCCACCTTCTTTATCCCTCTGTTTCCTCTTTTCTATCTGTAGTGAGCTCCAGCTTTGCTTCTTGTATGTTTGTGTAATACATCCTCTTCCAGGTTTCCATGGTGGAGAAGAGATCATGCAGCTCAGGTTTGTTTCTCAACATCAGGAAGTTGCTGGACGTCCTCCCACATCTATGTTCTTCATTCTGTATGTGTTTAGAAACATGTAGATCTATTTTGCACAACATATACTGCATGTGTCCGTCCTGTGAGAGGGATCTCTTCTCTGTTTCCCATCTTGAGGTTTCTTAAATTTTTTCCTGCCAAAAGATTGTTTTTATTTTTTCCTTCTCTGAATTGAGGTTGCACAGATAAAGGATGCCATATGCTGTGCAGACTGAGAAGTCGTGTTATTGGCCAATATAAATGAATTTGACTTGACACTAACGAGCAGGAACTGCTTGGTATAGTGTGAATTCTTCACAGTCTGCAGGACTGCATCATAAAATCTGGTGTTAAAACCCAAAAATAAACCTGCAAAGTTGTTGTCTAAGTCTGTTCTAATTCCAGCTACATGGGATAAAGACGGTGCATTTACCAAATATTTAGCTCATTAAGATGTCCCAGCAATTTAATAAAACTTTACCTTAAGTGTCTCTATTTAGACTGCACAAAAACATTTAATAGCTTATACTACACTGTAATTTAGTTATAAGCAGATGTGAAGACATTTTTTACGTTTTATTGTACTGCATCCGTCAACAATTATAACATATACTTATTTTACGTACTCCATAATTACTATTATTACAACTGACTTTTATTGTTAGTCATTATTTGCTTATACAATAGCCTCCACTTGTGATTGCCACATGAAGAAATTATAGTAGTTGACAAACACATTACACAGTGATAAAAATTTATTTCTGCCTACAACGGCACTACAGTGTGTTATAAACAATAATCAACATTAAATTAATGAATATTAATTAAATGCAAACATGCAAGCATACGTGCAACAATGCAAAAATACACCTTCATGCACATCCGGAGCCACACACACTGTCACACACACACCGTGTCCCACAGGAGTGACAGATGGAGAGGGGCAGGATGTGAACAGGGGTTTGTACAACGGGGCCGCTGCCTTCATTGTGCAGTAGGTGCGTTGTAAGTCTATCCTCTACTAATTGCCAGAGTAGTTCAAACACAAAGTCTGCCTCTGAAATCCAATCCTACGGGGTGTTGTTCAGTGAGTAAAGTTTACAATGTGTAACATTTTTCCCCTGGCAAGACAAGGGGAAAAAAAAAAAACATGGCTTTTGGAAGAGGGGCATTAGGCGGTGCGGAGGCAGACAAAGGACAAGAGGGGTGGATAAGTTCAAAAAATACATAACAGAGAGAAAGAGAGAGAGAGAGAAGGTGTGTGGATTGCGGCCAGAGTGAGAAGACGTAACCGTAAATAGATCATTCACTATTTAGGCTGCATGTCTAATCCGGGGGCATCCAGACTGCAAAGAATCTGTGGCGAGTAAATGAAAGTGTAGCTGCTGTAGGTGGATTGAGTCCCGTAAGGAGACACTGAGGAGGGACAGATAAGGAGGCGAGGAGGAGTGATTGAGAGGTGATCTGGGGAAACAGAGAGCGAGGCGCTGTAAGAGGAGAGGGATCTGCGGTGCAGGCGATGTAAACAAGCCGAGTGGGGTGAGTGCATGTGGCGACGGCTGTATGGCAGCGTCTAAAGCCGCTCTATAAACTGACAACCACACGGCTTCCACTGCAACATCGCACATTGCACAAAATCTGAACGGACAGATGGGAGCGGGGCAGGCTGCCAGGTAAACCAACGCAGCGCCAGTATGCAGTTTGCACCCATTCGAACCTGTTTCTCATTAGGTATTAAACAGATTTACGAAAGAAATCCTCCGTTCCCCTAATGAGGCTGCACTCCGATTGCTCTCATATTCCCTCTCCCTCCCGAACCGTTTTCCCGAAGGTGAACATTCCATACGCTCATTTCAGTTTCACACAGGAAAGACTTGTAGGCGCATGTGTTGTTTGTTTGTCAGAGGGGACATGTACGTGTGTGTGTGTCTATGTGTGTGTGTGTGTGTGTGTGCATACTTTCCTCACATAGATGCGTGTTGTTTGTGTGTTTATGTGTGGTCTGGCTCCAGACCCTGTCACTCATCCTCCTTGACCTTCAGTTAAGTTGTGAAATTTAATTTCACGCTTGGGCTACTTTTTCCTGCACAATCCACCACCTGTGCCAAATATGTCTGTGGGGAAGTTGGACGGCTGCTAAAGCGTCGCAGCCAGGGAAGTCCAAGACAGGCTGTGAGCCAGACAGACAGATAGATAGGGGGTGACGTATTCATCAGAGCCTGACCCCCCTGTGACTTGACCTCACCTTTGACCCTTTACCTCTCCACCACCGCGGCTGGCGACTGGGGCATTTCCAGGAGGCTTCGGCTAATTGGCTCAGATTGCGGAGAAAGGAGCATTACGCCTGAAATTGGAAACATACGCAGCTATACCTCACTGTGTTTGTGTGTGTTTGGCAACGGTGGCGATGGAGGTGCAGCTCTCACTGAGGAGGGGTTTGAATTAAAGGGGGGGGAAAGGAGGAGGAGGATTGCGGTGTGGTAGGTGAGGTGATTGATGGAAGGAAAAGCACTGAAATCGTGAAATAAATCAGTAAAACAGACTCAAAGAAGGAAGACGAAGATGATGAAGGTCTGACATCAGGTACCTTGGGGAGGCTGAGGATCTATAATTGAGGTCTGACGTCTGACTTGGTGTCTCAGTTGTGGACAGACAGACTGTTAGCTTTGCCCTGACAGCTCAGCTCAGCTATTTGCAATAATTGGCCATAATAGCTACCTTCCAATTACGCTCAGATATGAGTTTCAAATGGAGAAGGATGTCCAAAGTGAAGGCAATAAGTCGCTGTCTGACGGCACTGCGTGGGGGAGAGGTTTCATCAGAGGGGAGGGAGGCAGGGAGAGTGACATCTGGAAACTTCAAAACGTCTCGGTGTTGTTTTTTTTTAAATAGAAAAATGAGAACTGAGTGAAGATGTCGGGATTCATAAAGGTGGATTATGAGCAGAGAAAAATGAGCGGAAAATGATTCTGGTGAAACCGATATGAGACACAGTGAGTGATGTTGACAAAGGCTTTACAAGTTCCTCATGTACAAGGCACGACTGTGCGGCAAAAAGGATTAGTTTTGTTTTTATGGGGCTTTAATAATGGTCTGAAAATCTGTTTGGGTCATGAAAATGTTGTTTGTCGAAAAACACAAATCCTCAAAGGAAAAACAAAAAAAAAAACAGAGTGTTTTGTTATTTAACTGCAATATAACTTTAGGGGCTTTTGGTGACTCGAGGATTTAGAAAATCTTTTAATGTGAACAGTTAGTGTGACAGCAAGAAGGAAAACTTGTTCTGTAATTAAATGTTTGCAATAAATCTTTATTTCTTCCTCCCTTGTCAAATAGTTAATAATGGGCGTCTGAATTTATGCAAACGTGTGTGTGTGTGCGTGAATGTGAGATAGTGACACAGGGGGCAAGAACAAAAAAAAAAAGGCATTTGCACATCTCTGCCCTGTCAATCGTCATCTTTGTTTGACCGTCCACACTCAGCTAACAACTTTCTCTCTCTCTCTCTCTCACTCCAACTCTCACTGATGCACCCTGAGGCGGAAATATCTAAGTGCATGCAGGGCAAGTTCAGACAAAGAGGGAGATAGAGAGAATGGTGGGAGGGTTGCAAGGATTTCGAGTGACTGACACTAAATGCCAAGAGGGAGGAACGCCGCGAGGGAGACACCAGGCAGTGTGTGCATGTATACGTGTGTGTGTGCACGCATGTGTATGTGCGTGTATGTGTTGCGTGAGTTAATGTTAATGCAGATCTGGAGGAAGATTCCCCACCAAATCCAGGTCTAGTGCTTCTGCAGCTGTGTATGGTGAAGAGGAACATAAGGGGCTGAGAGAGATATGAGTGTGTGTGTGTGTCTCTGTGTGTGTGTGTGTGTGTGTGTGTGTGTGTGTGAGACCATGTGTGTGTTTGCGCAATCAGTCACTGGGTGCAAGTACATCAACGCTCCCCTCCATCTGAGGGTATTGACAGTGTTAAATGTCTCCGTCCCTGAGTGAAGACTGCACTTTAGTCTGCCTCTCTATACAGAAGTGACCCGTTTTAGCGGCTTTGAGTTTGAAAAACCTCTTTTCATGATCCCCCTTCTCTTTCTGTGTCTCCTCTCCGGTCCCTATCACTCCCATCCCCAAACTCTTTCATGAGCAGTCTCTCAGGGGCAGGGTTGTAACATAACCCTCCCCTCTTTTGTCTCCATTCTTTTCCTTATCCTTTCATCTTTTTAAACATTCAGGGGGAAAGGGGTTTGGTGAGATGGAAACCACTACTTGGTAAAGGAAAGAAAGAGATAGCATGTGAGAGAGCAAGGGAGAGGGGGAGGCGAGGGGAGGCAGCTTCTCGCCCCCTCTGCTCATCAGCCAATTTATGGCTCTCCTTTTCAACAAGGCCATTCAAGGTGGGGAGGCTCAGTGGACGCGCTGTTCTGCCGGGTCAATAGCAGTGAACCCTCGTTTGGTCTGTGTGGGGACGACTTATCTGCTCCGAGGACCCGTTGAACTGTCTGTCGGCCTGTGTGTCCTCTATAGACCTCTATTGTGTCTCCTGCGGGCCTCCACCGACTTTCTCCCGAAGACTTACAGAGTGGAGAGAGAGCAGCCAGTCATCAGCTCCCGTTTCCACTCTTTTAACTGTACAGGAGTCCCGAAGCCCCCTGAGTACATAAGACCAACAAACATCAAATAAATAAATCAATAAATGCGAGTGCAACATTTAACACAGATCATTCATGATGGTTTGATGCAAGAAATATCTAGATGCAGGGCGAGATGAGACTGTAAGTAACTATCATTTACAATGTGGGAAAACGTTATATCTATAGATGATATTTACATTCTGTACTGAGCTTGCACAATTATCTAAACCGCAAAAAATCAGACAGTGATTGAATATAAAGGGATTTTTTGGTCAAAGCAAAAATATGCTACAGTTTTGTGTTGCAGTAGCTTTGAAGATAGTCGGATGTGGAGCCACTTGTTTGCATCATTAAATATATTCATTTCATGTATGCAAATAGCTTTCAGTTTCCTTTACGGTAAATATAAATTATCAATTCTGACATCTAAGATGAGAACTCAGATGAACTTTGAACACTGGTGTTTAAGGGAAATGTTATCCAACATTTAAATATGTGGACATTGGTCTCTAAGTGTCCTGTGTGTGTTACAGGGAAGTGGGCTTCAACTGCAGTTTCATACAATCCTACCAACTTTGAACCTTGAGATGCTTTTTATCATCTAAAACATGTTTGTTCCAGTTGGCTTTATGTTTTTGCACAAACAAATGAAGAAAAGTGGCTCGTGAAAATAGTAGAAAACTTAATGGATTGTCAAAAAAAGTTATTCTGGGATGCAGTATTTATTAAATAATGGTGTGAAAGAGGTCAGGACTGGGGGTCCCATTGTTATCATTGCTTAAGGCCCCTAAATGTGCAAGCCCACCTCTGTCAAAATGCAAGAATTCAATTAAACATATTTAACACTGTGAATAAAAAGGTTTACATTGTACGACAAAGCATTGTGCATATTTTTGGCCAGAGTTTGCAACATGTTTCCAACGTATATGTTGTCATTTTAAATTTTGAATCACAGACCTGTAGCATTTTTTAAAACATAATTTTTTCATACATATATTTACATATTTTGGATCTTGTTTCTATTTAAAAAAAGCGAATTAAGTCAAACAGGAAGCAATTAAAAAAAAACAAGTCGGATTTGGCATTAAAACAAAGGGTTACATAGTCAGGTGTAATTGTGCCAGAATGGATAATGTTGCACCATGCACCTGCAGACCTTGACGCATTACACCATGCAACTTCACTGCTCTTTGTTTGCAATAATTTGCATTGTTACCACCCTGTAATAGACCCATTACAAGGATCTGTGCCAACACCGCACTGTCGGTAATTCATCACACTGTTTTCTTGCGAAGTGTTGGGCGGGGATAACATAAAGGGGGTGGCGACGGTTGTGAGGTGCGAAGGTAAAAAAAATATATATCTGTCACGCACGTGAAGCGTTATTTCAAAAGTCAACACTACAATGTTTGTATGAATGTGTCAAACATAGCTAGCATGGGTATGTAACTTTTGGCTAATTTTGCTCACTAAACCATGGATTACAGGTTTCTATTATACGCATCTGTTTAGGAAACGAGTCACAAATACATCTGGCTTAGCAGATGTTACTCGGTGAATGTTGTAGGTCTTTTTTCAATATACTAACCTCCAGAGAGAAAAAAAAAAAACCTCGACTTGTCTTTGCGCTTCCCAAGAGAAACCGGAGTCGTTAGCTGCACTAAGCTAGCAGCGGGAAACAAGAAAGTTTACCGGAAGTTCTTTTTTTCCTCTTTGGAATAAAAGCACCGCTGCTGCTCAGACGTTCCATCGCAATAGAGATTTCGCGAGGACGGTTTTACTTTGAAAGTCACTATCAGGAGATGTGGTTCTAACTCGTGCTACCTTCACTGTTTGTCCGACTTCACGCGTTTCAGGCGGAGTTCAGATCTTAAAACATTTGGCCAACTTCTTCACCTCTCCACTTCTTCGTTGACATATTTGAACTGAGATACCTTTCCCTTTTCCTGCCTCGGAGGTGCAACAACTCATGGAATATCTTAAATTTGTGGCAAGTTTACCTTTTTGATACTTTTTCTGGGCTTATTACACTGTGGAAGCGCTCCCAGGACAGTTGAGTTTTCTGGTTTCCAACTGTTTTACTTTCCCTTTTTTTTTTCCTCTCTTCGGATTTTTGGGGGAACATGCGATGTCACGGAGTATTAAAAGAAGAAAGAAATGTTTTTGCTTAGTTTCGTCGCTACAATAAGAAGTTGTTTTTTAAGTTTATTTTTTGAAACCAGTTGAGCGACTGGCGACAGGACTCTATAATCAATGTGGTGTCAGCTGGAAGGACGCGGGGTCCGGATCTCACCTAAACGGTATGGCGTTAAATCGTACATGTAGGCCTTCAAGTGTCCTATACAATTAGTGTTTAACTTTTATACGGTGTGTATCAATTAATATAAGTACATGTGTATTGTGTATAGAATCAGTTAGATGTACTACTTGTTACATAATGTGATCAACAACCCACAATTTATTTAATTAGGTCAGGTCTCACTAAAAAGTTCGTGTTTTTCATATTTTATATTTGTCAGTCAGTTCCTGTATCAACTCAGACCTTCGTTTACAAGAGCAAGCTGTCTTTAAATTCATTTATTTTTGATTTAATTAACTTATTTTTAAGCCTTATTTTGACACCCACTCTATTGCCTGCAAAACAAACCCAAGGCGTTTTGAACATGTTAATTCCACTTCTCATTTTATTTTCTTTGGCATTCCTGCAGTTTCAGCCTATTTCACATTTTTATTTTCATTGGCAGTCAGTCAGGTGAGGTGAGAGCTACCGAGTCGCAATGCAAACCCGCAGGTAGATCACACAGACTGTGATATGAAACATACCTGCAGATGATGTCTTAATCCGGCACTGTCATAAGATCCGGGGCTGATAAAGCTCCGTGGGAGGTAAGTGCAAGTGAAATAATCACAGAGATTATAGATTAATTGAGCAGAACAGCTTTCACATTTTCAATGGAATTTGCAAAAAAAAAAAAAAAAAAAAAAAAATTCCCTGCATTATAATTTGGTATACCAGGTTAACCTTTAAAGGTATTTC